>CM059428.1:33659596-34164985 GCA_030390025.1 Squalus acanthias
GCGCGGCGATGTTTGCGCCGCTCGCGAAATTGACCAGACATTTTGCGGCGGCGCTAAACACTACCGCCACGATCTCCGGCGCCCGCAGATCGTGACGTCAGTCGAGCGTGCAACGCCCCGGTAGCGCCCCAGACCGGATATTGAGTGGCGCCCCCTGCCTTACCGCCTGCCGCTAGCAACGACAGGTTGAGGGGAGCGTTTTGCTGTCGGGAAGGGACTGAGGGAGCGCTATTTAAAGGCGGCCGCTTCCTGCCTTTCTTTGTCGGCGACATTTTTGCACCATGCATTCTGAGAGAGAGAGAGAGACTTCTGGAGAGATTCAACGCTGTGTGAAGGAGTTTTGGGTACTGAGCAGCACTTTGCAGGTTCATTTTGATTTGACCTTCCTTGCATCAATTTAGAAGAGACTATCGGGGCTGCATTCTGAGCTCTTTCCCTGGGTCTCTCCATTGTTCTTTCCAGCAGATTTGATGTACAGGTCTCTCCAGGCCAAAATTCAAGGCTGCAATGAGCAGGGTGTGGATGGAGAGCAAGTTCGACCCTCCCCTTTAAGAACTGGCCGGCGCCAGTGTGTCTGTGTTCCACTGCTGACTGACATCACATGAGCTTCACCAGCGCTTTGAGGTAGCACCTCGCTCCTCGGCGTTAGCGCCTTAGAGAGTTGTGTAGTGACTAATTTAGCGCTCCAATCACCTCCAGGGGCGATAGAAGCCATGTTTGCAGTCGGAGGCGATAATTAGCGCCAGGCGCTAAACTTTGCACCCGGCCGATAATTGCGCCCCAGACGGGGCGATACCGAATCTCTCCCCCCCAAAACTCTACACAATACTCCAGGTGTGGTCTCACCAGGGCCCTATATAATTGCAGTAAGACGTCTTTACTCTTATACTCAAATCCTCTTGTAATAAAGGCCAACATACCATTTGCTTTCCTGATTGCTTGCTGTACCTGCATGTTAACTTTCAGTGATTCGTGTACAAGGACACCCAGGTCCCTCTGAACACCAACATTTCCCAATCTCTCACCATTTAAAAAATACTCTGTTTTTCTATTATTCCTACCAAAGTGGATAACTTCACATTTCTCCACATTATATTCCATTTGCCATGTTCTTGCCTACTCACTTAGCCTGTCTATATCCCCTTGAAGCCTCCTCGCATCCTCCTCTCAACTTACATTCCCACCCAGCTTTGTATCATCAGCAAACTTGGATATATTACATTTAGTCCCCTCATCCAAATCATTGATGTAGATTGTGAATAGCTGAGGCCCAAGCACTGATCCTTGTGGTACCCCACTAGTTACAGCCTGCCAACCCTGAAAATGACCTGTTTATTCCTACTCTGTTTTCTGTCCATTAATCAATCCTCAATCCATGCTAGTATATTACTCCCAATCCCATGAGCCCTAATTTTGTTTAATAACCTCTTGTGTGGCACCTTATCGAATGCCTTCTGAAAATCCAAATACATATCCACTGGTTCCCCTTTATCTATTCTGCTAGTTACAACCTCAAAAAATTCTAACAGATTTGTCAAACACGATTTCCCTTTCATAAATCCGTGTTGACTCTGCCCAAACCTATTATTATTTTCTAAATGCCCTGTTACCACGTCCTTAATAATAGATTCTAGCATTTTCCCTACTACTGATGTCAGGCTAACTGGTCTGTAGGTTCCCCGTTTCTCTTTCCCTCCTTTCTTAAATAGTGGGGTTACATTTGCTACCTTCCAATCCGTGGGAACTGTTCTAGAATCTATGGAATTTTGGAAAATGACAACCAATGCTTTCACTATCTCTATAGCCAACTCTTTCAAAACCCTAGGATGTAGGCCATCAGGTCCAGGGGATTTATCGGCTTTCAATCCCATTAATTTCTCCAGTACTACTTTTTTACTAATACTAATTTCTTTCAGTTCCTCATTCTCGCTAGACCCTTGGTTCTCCACTATTTCCGGGAAGTTTTTTGCGTCTTCTTCCGTGAAGACAGATACAAAGTATCTGTTTAATTTCTCTGCCATTTCCTTATTCTCTATTATAATTTCTCCTGTGTCAGCCTGTAAGGGACCCACATTTACTTTCGCTAACCTTTTCCTTTTTACATACCTATAGAAGCTTTTACAGTCTGTTTTTATGCCTCTCGCTAGTTTACTCTCATATTCTATTTTCCCTTTCTTTATCAATTTCTTGGTCCTCCTTTGCTGAATTCTAAAATCCTCCAATCCTCAGACTTACTGCTCTTTTTGGCAGCATTATAAGCCTCTTCCTTTGATCGAATATTATCTTTAACTTCTCTTGTTAGCCACGGTTGGACCACTTTTCCTGTGGGGTTTTTGTGCCTTAAAGGAATGTATATTTGTTGTAAATTATGTATTAATTCTTTAAATGCTAGCCATTGCTCGTCCACTGTCATACCTTTTAATGTAGCTTCCCAATCTACCTTGGCCAACTCGCCCCTCATACCTACGTAGTTTGCTTTGTTTAGATTTAAGACCCTAGTTTCGGATTTAACTAAGTCACTTTCAAACTCAATATAAAATTCTATCATATGGTCACTCTTCTCAAAGGCCCCTTTACTACAAGGTTATGAATTAACCCTTTCTCATTGCACAATACTAGATCTAAAATAGGCTGTTCCCTAGTTGGTTCCTCAATACACTGATCTAGAAAACTATCTTGCATACATTCCATGAATTCATCCTCCACACTATTACGGCAAATTTGGTTTGCCCAGTCTATATGTAGATTAAAGTCCCCCATGATCACTGTATTGCCCTTGTTACATGTGTCTCTAATTTCCTGATTTATACTCTGTCCTACATTACAACTACTGTTTGGGGGCCTATAAACAACTCCCATCAATGTTTTCTGTCCCTTGCTGTTTCTTAGCTCCACCCAAACTGATTCTACTTCTTGATTTTCAGAGCCAAGATCCTTTCTCTCTACTGTCTTTATCCCATCCTTTATTATCAGGGCTACCCCTCCTCCTTTTCCGTTTTGCCTATCCCTTCTAAAAGTTATGTATCCTGGAATATTTAGTTCCCAACCTTGGCCACTTTGCAACCACGTCTCCGTTATGGCTATTAGATCAAACCTGTTAATTTCTATCTGCGCTATTAATTCATCTATTTTGTTGCGAATACTTTGCGCATTCAGATATAGTGCCTTTAGCTTTGACTTATTTCTCTTTTTCCCTGATGTCACCTTAGTGACTGATGCCTCATTACCTTTGTCACTGATGCCTTATTACCTTTGTTACTCTCTCTGTCCCTTCCTGACCCACTCTGTTTATTTTTACCCCAAACTCTACTCTGCTCTGGAGCCTTGACATTTCTCTCGCTGCTTTTAAATTTACTCTTTCCTGAATCCTCCTGCCTCTACTTCATTAGTTTAAAGCCCTGTCTACTGCCCAAGATATTCGGTTTGCCACAAAAAATGGTCCCAACCCGGTTTAAGTGGAGCCCGTCCCAACGGAACAACTCCCTCTTTCCCCAGTACTGGTGCCAGTGCCCCATGAACCGAAACCCCTTCCTCCCACACCACTCTTTGAGCTTCACATTTAAACCTCTAATCTGTTTGTCCCTATGCCAATGTGTGTGTGGCTCAGGTAACAATCCAGAGTTACTACCTTTGAGGTTCTGCTTTTTAATTTGGATCCTAGCTCCTCAAACTCCCTCAGCAGCACCTCATTCCTAGTTTAGAGAGGAAACATAGGTCTGGGTTATATTCTCTCTGCCACCTTGACGAATGAAACGTACCTCGATCTTTAGCATCAAAAAGAAAGAATTTATTCTCTAGTGAAGCCAACTATACAATTGTTTCTCCATTATAGTTGACACCTGCATAGCACCACATTGTGTGGTGGCTATTAAAGTCTCTGAGATGGCTGGATGTTGACTAGGAGGGAGCAGTGTACGAGTGGTAGTTTGTAGACATTGGAGATTGGAGATTCCTACACGTAATGATGTAGTGAAAACTCCGGCAATACTGGTATGCTCAAGTTCGGTGCAGCCTTCAATGCCTTGCTTGACATAGCATGCCAGGCCAGATTTGGGATGGTTATTGGAAGCGATTAGGTCAAAACCTATGATACGTCCTCTTGGGTCAAACTGGTGGATGTGTTCGATGTGTGTTTCTTAAAGACCCAGGACATCGACGCTGTGTTTCTTGAGTAACCTTTCGAGATATTCGCATTTTGAACGAGAGATGCCTTCAATGTTAAGTTGGCATATTCGGATGGTTGGGCCCACATGTAGTTTTCTTTGGTCCTGGAGAGGAGTGTTCAATTTGCTTGGTTTGCTACCGGGAGGTCGATTTAACAAGTTCGGTGTCCTCTGAGATGACATTAGTTGTGATCTAAGATCACGTAACAAGGTGGGCCGCGAGAAGGCTGTCATCATCCACCGATTAAGATTTTCATGGGGAAAATGGGTGTAATTACAGACAACTCTAAATACAAATTCTGCTCAGCAACCATTCAAGGGCAACTAACTGGAAAGATTTTTAATTTTATTAACGCTACTGTCTTATACCAGCCATCACTTATAGCGGGAAAATTGCATTCACACTAACATGCCTGCTGTAAGCAGTGCAGACTATCTCTAACCCTTCAATTGAGCTTGCTGCTAAGCCCTTTGAAGACTACAACAGCACTTGATGATCAAAATACAAATTCATAATTTAATACAATAATTTAGTTGTATTAATCAAATTCTGGTTGGGTAAAGAAAACTTTTTTACAAAATGGTAAAAAATCAGCAGCAGTTCTTTACAAGCAGTTGATAGCTTAAATTGTCTGTTAAGTGAAATATTACCCGAGAAATGGGTGTTTTGTGCTGTGACTGTAGTCTTGTGATGGAGTGATATGGAGAAAGATACTGTTGTCTAGACTGACGAGGCTGAGCTGTTAGGGTTTTACAAAAATTTCTCTTTTCTTGTTTTAATTCCCTGGATCAGTTTTGCTCTTTTTTCTTGCTTCTTGCTTTTGCTCTGCTCTCCATATCTATTCTCCTAACTCCATCCTGCTCCAAGGCTCCTTAAGCCAGTTTCCTCTCAGCTTTTGCTTTCTTATCAGCATTGTTCATTACACATCTGCACAGTTTTTTTGAAATGCTTATCTAGACTTTTCAATAACTTTCTATTCTGCTGTACAGAAAGGAGGATTACTCCTGCCTGGAGGCATTAAGTTTCTGAGTGGAAACTTAAAAAAAAAATTAATCCTATTGTGTATTAAAGCATATTTCAACTTGTAAAAAACATAGCCTTTGCTATTACAGCTATAAAGGTTAATCTATGTAATTAAAAAATTGGTTATCATCCAGAGTACTTAAAAATAAACAGCACAAAGTCAACGAATTAAAGATGATAAACCAATCATGACATGACCAATAAATTTATTCATGCGTTCAAGCACTTGACTTATGTGACCCATGTCACTTGATTTTTCACAGCCCACAGCTTCCTAACATAGAGCTTCTTTAGCTACAATGCACTGAATAATGATCAAAAAATTACTCTGGGATTTATTTCAGTAATGCTCAAATATTACTAACTTGAAATAATTAAGCATCAATTTTGAGAGAAAAAAGAAAAACATGTTGCAGCAAATCAAATCTTGCTTATGAATTTAAAAAGAGCTGGTTGACTGAGTCTGCAGATATCGCTTTATGATATAGTGGGTTATCGTACTATCCTTTTGTTTCTGGGGCCGATGTTCAAATCCAGCTCTGACAGATGATGTAAAAATTTTCTCTCGCGTGTGAGAAACCTATGAGAGATCAGTTTGAGGAGTTTTAATCCACTACCTAGTAGGCTGCTAGTAGATTGGGATTTGGCACATTCTTGGGGCAGAGTTAAGGAAGCATTACTGTGCCGCTGGCCTGAGATATTCCTGAGCTAAGTGCAGATACATACCATTATACACATCATCACTATTCATTTTCTGATCACATAACACCCCATATGAGTGACTGATAAAAGGCATGCAACTGTATGGATAATAATTCTGTCACCAGCTTCTTCTATTCAGCCCCTCTCTCCATCCCCCACTTCCGGAACCTCCACCACACAGCAATATCAAGTGCTGCCTCTTCCGCACTTGACAAATGAAAGATGGACTGAGGGCCTCCTCCCGTTCTCTCCCTCTTATTGTGGGCAATCTTTTCCCGCAGGGAGGCAAAGAAGAGAAGGTTTAAAGAGACTGATGGAATGACCGTCATTAATGGAATGGCATACAGCTTCACAGGATGATTTTGATGGAGGGGCTTGGCGATACCAAGTTGCCTCCTGTTGTGCTGTTACTTGCTTTCATTGCATAACGATGATGCTGAGTGTGAGCAGTGGAAATTAAGGTGGGGACCTTATAATGTAAATAGAGAGAGACAGATGGATGAAGGTCTACGGGATCTGGGGCTGAGTAACTTTGTGCAGGAGTATGGTTGGCAATGCACAGTGGTGGAGATGTGATAATAGGCACAGCATCATCAAGGTAAGTGTAGGTTTATACTTACTTTTCCTGATCTTAGAAAATCATGAAACCTTTTCCTGCACTGTACCCAGGTGCAATTCACTACTGAATTCGCCGTTATCTCTTCGGCTATATTAAGCCACACTGATTTAGTCTGTTGGGGAGGCCTCTTCCTGCCAGCCGCAGGGAAGAGAACCTCCCTATGTGCCCTCACTCTCTCAACAAGATGCTGGAGGGACTCATCATTGAAACGAGGTGCAGATCTCTGCCGTTCAGACGTCATGGTACAGACCTCCACTCACTAACACAAGCTTCAAGAAAGAAAATCCAACTGTCAGCAAACGGGGCCATGGCCCCTTTAAATATACCGGCAAGACGCGTGTCATCCGGTGATGTCACCGGACCCGCTCCCATTAATTGGAATGGGAAACGCGCAGGGTGGGCCTAACGAGGCCCTTAATGGTAAGATATTATTTTTGGCCGGGATCGTTGCAGGAGCGGGTTTGTCACCCGCTGCCGCCATCTCCCGCCCAGGTAGGAGAAATCGCAGCCACAGAGTCTGAACCAGAAAGTGTAAGTTAGAATAGTTCATTCAATGTCAGATCATGTACAGAAAGTGAAATAAAGAGATGGAAAGAAAGATGGGATTAAGCGGGAGAGATAAGAGAGACAAAGAAAAAGTTTTTAAAAATTAATTTTTTATTAAATCTCCCAACAATAATTAAAATCTGAAAGAATGAGACTCCACACTTGTAAAAGTTAATTTTCAGTGCCAGAGAGGTTGTTTGGCAGTAATTAAGACTTATCACGCCGTTAAAAATTCACTTACACTTAAATGGACAAACCCTAACTTTTTTTGGCATGTGTGTGTACATATATCACTCAAGTACTGCAACTTCACGCTGTTCAATGTACAGGAAACTCTTTATTAACCGGCACCCAAATATCCGGAAATCTCTCTTAACCGGCAAAATTCTTGAGTAGGTAACCGGGGTTTTCCTTCATCTCTCTACACTGGATCGTAGCATTATATGGGCCAAGTCTTTGCTGAATGCTCGCTGTAAGATCTGTCACAAGAAGGGAGATGCAGAAATTCTTTAATATGACCGGGGTTCCTGCACCTGTGGCCGTGCACCAGGGACTCCTGGATCTGTGGCTCTGTACGGGGCTCCCCGTACCTTGGTAGATATAACTCTCCGTTATCCGGACTTTTTGATAAACCGGCACCACGCCGGTCCCGTCGGTGCCGGTTAATAAAGAGTTTCCTGTATTTCAATGCCAAGTCTCTAAGCAAGGTACCGGTGTAGAGAAGCTTCTGAAAGAGCAGAGCAACTCGGACAGAAAATTCCTGATTTCCATGTTTAACTGTGCATCTCTGGTCACCAGAATCTGATTTACTCTTTATTAACGGTGAGCACTGATAGCCTCACCGTTATTTTTGCTGCAAAATCTGGGCCAATGTAAATGTAAATTCAGCCCAACATCATACATGTGCAAGTGGAATACTTGGTCAAAATCAACTGAACATAGAAACTGGGTACTCCAATTAAGCGAGTTTAGAGTTGAAATTACATGGTATTTTTGCTTTTAACCATTTTTCTGTAAAAATAATTCAACCTGTTTTTCTTCTTTTCTGCCAAGAAACAAAGGGGGAAAAATTCAGTTGTTTTGCGCCTCCCATTAGCGCAAAGCAACTAGCGCCCGGGCGCAGCAATGTTTGCGCCGCTCGCAAAATTGACCAGACATTTTGCGGCGGCGCTAAACACTACCGCCACGATCTCCTGCGCCTGCAGATCGTGACGTCAGTCGAGCGTGCAACGCCCCGGACCAGATATTGAGTGGCGCCCCCTGCCTTTCCGCCTGCCACTAGCAACGACCGGTAGAGGGGAGCGTTTTGCAGTCGGGAAGGGACTGGGGGAGAGCTATTTAAAGGCGGCTGCTTCCTGCCTTTTTTTGTCGGCGACATTTTTGCACCATGCATTCAGAGAGAGAGAGAGAGAGACTTCTGGAGAGATTCAACGCTGTGTGAAGGAGTTTTGGGTGACTGAGCAGCACTTTGCAGGTTCATTTTGATTTGACCTTCCTTGCATCAATTTAGAAGAGACTCTGGGGGCTGCACTCTGAGCTCTTTCCCTGGGCCTCTCCATTGTTCTTTCCAGCAGATTTAATGTACAGGTCTCTCCAGGCCGAGATTCAAGGCTGCAATGAGCAGGGTGTGGATGGAGAGCAAGATCGACCATCCCCTTTAAGAACTGGCCGGTGCCAGTGTGTCTGTGTTCCATTGCTAACTGACATCACATGAGCTTCGCCAGCGCTCTGAGGTAGCGCCTCGCTCCTCGGCGTTAGCGCCTTGAGAGGTGTGTAGCGCCTGATTTAGCGCTCCAATCACCTCCCGGGGCGATAGAAGCCAAGTTTGCAGTCGGAGGCGATAATTAGCGCCAGGCGCTAAACTTTGCGCCCGGCCGATAATTGCACCCCAAATGGGGCGATACCGAATTTCTCCCCCAAACTGTTTTTAGCCTCATCATATAAATTGAATGTGGATAGCAGAACATCACCTATTTAGCTAATCCCTATTAAAGGATAAGGTCAAGGGTCAAATTGGTAAACAAACCCAGTTTCAATTTACTGAATGACTGCAACTTACTACTACAACTCAATTATACTGATATATATTTATTATAGCAAGTCTGATTGAAGGTATTCTATACTGAATTTCAGTTTTACATTATACAGATTCAAAAACACACATTACGTGCAAAATAATCTTCTAGATTCAAATCACAAGTTCTGGCACCATCTTTTCATCTTCCAATGTTGTATAATTTTCTGAGAGTATTTTACCCTCCAAATTTTTCCTCCAATTAGTTCTCTTCGATATGGCCTCACTAAGTCACACACATCTTCCAGCTGAAGGAAGAATGTCCTCCCAGGACACATGAAATGGGCAACTTCTGTCTACTTTCTCTTGCCTCTGCACCTCCCACTGCAATGTTCAGAAACTCAGCAGTGGGGAAATAAACCTGCACAATATCACTCTGTGATACCATATGTTGGTGGATCACAGTACTTTTCTTAAACTAACATGATCCAAGCCTAGATTGCTACTACCCTCTATGGCAGGAAGTTTCACAGCGCAATCCAGTGCAAAAAGCATTGTTTTGTTCCCATGCCTCTTGTGACCCCAGTTAGTCTAATATGCAGGAGTTCATAAAGAACTGGCAGATGAATGATGACACTTTATCTTTCCCTTGTATATCCTTAAGTAGTGTATTATATTACAAAATTAATATTGATTTTATTAATTGCTGCAACAGTCTTTTATACATATATACTGTATTCATTTGAGTAAGTCTTTTCCCACAGCAAGGATGTAGCATTAGCAGGAATATGTTGCTTTCCTCACCTTTGATTCACAAAAACAATACTCATTAAGCCAAAGGCAATTCTTTGGGGGTAGGACCGGCAACTGGAGGGAAAGATTGCAAGTTCAAGGGGGGAATCGGACCGGCAATCGGGAGGGAAAGATCGCGGGTTGAAGGTCTGACCGGCAATCAGGGAAGGGGGGGCGGGAGAGAAGATCGCAGGTTGAGGAGGTGTCAGCTGATCTAGAATCTACTGGAAGCGCCCCACCTCCCTCTTGGGGCGCTACGAGGGAATATCGCGGCGCTACGTGCCGCGGTATTGCAGGCCTTCCTCCCCTTCTTGAAGAGGAGGGGCCTTGCGCAGCGCGACCCGGGGCCCAGCTGGGCCACTGGGGATTGGAGTGCCGGCAAAAGAGCCCGGCACTCAAGAGAAGTGCCGGGCTCATGGAGCGCAGCCGGCATTCCGCGAGGGGGCGGGTCAGGAAGCCGGAGACGTCAGCGGAGGCAGGTGCTGGCAAGTGGCCAGCAACAAAAATGGCCGCCCAGCACCTCACCTTTAAATAGCGCCGCCCCAACCACAGGTAGGCCCCCCTGACCCCGTCGGACATAACACCCGGCGGTAAGTCAGGGGGCGCTACCGGGGCGCTGCGCATGGCGATGACGTCATCGCCGGCGGCACAGCGCCGTGGGGCGCTAACGGTTACCCGCCGCCGCTAACCTCCCGCTGAATTTCGCGGGAGGTGTTGGTGGTGCCGCGCCCGGGCGCTAGTTGCTTTGCGCCCCAAAGCAACCGAATTTTCCCCCTGATTTTCTAAGTAGTATGCAGCTTCCTTATTCTTCCTATCAAAATGCACCATCTCACACTTATCTATATTGAAACTATTTTGCTAATTACAAGACAATTCTGCAAGTTTAATAATGTCTTCTTGTATTTTGTCGCAGTCTTCCTCAGTATTTATTACAGCCCCAATTTGGTGTCATCCGCAAATTTTGAAATCGTACTTCCAATTCCAGAGTCCAAATGGTTTATGTAAATGATGAACAATAGTGGTCCCAGCACCGATCCTTGTGGAATACCACTTCCCATCTTTTGCTAATCTGAGTAACTACCCTTAACCCCTACTCTCTGTTTTCAGTTCTTTAGGCAGCTTGCTATCCATTCTGCTACTTGTTCCCTGACTCCACATGTTCTGATCTTAGTCATGAGTCTATTATGCGGTACCTTATTGAAGGCATTTAGAAAATCCAAATATATTGCATCTACTACATTACCCATATCTACTTTCTGTAACATGTTCAAAAAATTAAATCAGATTATTCAAGCATGACCTTCCCTACTGAAATCCGTGCTGACTACTCTATTATAATTTTGGTATCCAGATGTTTTTCTATTACGTCTTTCGGATGAGACATTAAACCAAGGCCCCGTTTACTCTCTCAGGTGGATGTTAAAGATCCCATAGCACTATTTCAAAGAAGAGCAGGGGAGTTATCCTCGGTGTCCTGGCCAATATTTATCCCTCAATCAACAACACTAAAACAGATTATCTGGTCATTATCACATGGGATTGTGGGAGTTTGCTGTGCGCAAATTGGCTGCCGCGTTTCCTACATTACAACAGTGACTACACTTCAAAAAGTACTTCATTGGCTGTAAAGCGCTTTAGGACATCTGGTGGTCATGAGAGGCGCTATATAAACGCAAGTCTTTCTTTCTTTTCTTTCTTTACATCTTTGAGTAAAAATTCCATTATCTTTCTTACCACCGACGTTAAGCTAACTGGTCTATAGTTCTCTGGACTTGTTCTATTTCCCTTTTTAAAGAAGAAACAAAGGCTAGAAAATAAACAACAAAGGAGTTTGGCAGGGCTTAATGGTATTTAATTCAATGCAAGGAGTCTAGTGAATAAGGCAGATGGGCTGAGGGCACAGATAGACGCGTGGAAGTACGATATCATAGCTATTACTGAAACATGGCTGAAAGAAGGGCTGGAATGGCAGCTCAACATTCCTGGTTACAGGGATTTCAGATGAGATAGAGAGGGGGATAAAAAAGGTAAGGGGGGGTCACAATATTAATTGAAGAAAAATTACAGCTGTGAGGAGGGATGATATATTAAAAGGATCATCAAATGAGGCCATATGGGTTCAACTGAAGAACAAAAAGGGGCAATCACACTGCTGGGAGTATACATTACAACAGTGACTATACTCCAAAAGTACTTCATTGGCTGTAAAGTGCTTTGAGACGTCCGGTGGTCGTGAAAGGCGCTATATAAATGCAAGTCTTTCTTTCTTTCTTACTATAGACTCCAAACAGTCAGAGGGAAATAGAAGAGCAAATATGTAGGCAAATTTCTGAAAAGTGCAAAGACAATAGGGCAGTAATAGTAAGTGATTCAACTAAACTAATATTAACTGGGATAGAATCAGTGTCAAAGGTATAGAGGGTGCAGTATTCTTAAAATGCATTCAGGAGAACTTTTTTAGCCAGTATGTAGCAAGCCCAACAAGAGAGGGGGCAGTTCCAGACTTAGCTTCAGGGAATGAAGCTGGGCAGGTGGAAGTGGTATCAGTGGGAGAGCATTTTGGTGGTAGTGATAATAATTCAGTTAGATTTAGCAGAGTTATGAAAAAGGACAAAAATAGACCAGGTGTAAAAGTTCTCAAAAGGGGAAAGGCCGATTTTACTAAGCTGAGATGTGATTTAGCAAAAGTGGACTGGAAACAGCTATTTGAAGGTAAATCAGTGTCAGAGCAGTGGGAGGCATTCAAGGAGGAAACAGTGAGGGTTCAGAGTAAATATGTTCCCACAAAGAAAAAGGGTGGGACTCCCAAATCTAGAGCCCCCTGGATGTCAAGGGGCATACAGGGTAAGGTAAGGCAAAAAAGGGAAGCTTATGTCAGATACCGAGAGCTAAATACTGCAGAAAGCCTAGAGGAGTATAGAAAGTGCAGGGGTGAAATTAAAAAGGAAATTAGGAAAGCAAAGAGAGAGCATGAGAAAATATTGGCAAGTAAAATCAAGAAAAACCCAAAGATGTTTTATAAATACATAAAGAGCAAGAGGATAACTAAAGAAAGAGCAAGGCCTATTAGAGACAAAAAAAGGTAACCTGTGTGTGGAGGCGGAAGACGTGGGTATGGTTCTTAATACTTTGCGTCTGCCTTCACAAAAGAGAGGGACGATGCAGACATTGTAGTTAAGGAGGAGGAGTGTGAAATATTAGACAAGACAAACATAGTGAGAGAAGAAATATCAAGGGGTTTAGCATCTTTGAAAGTAGATAAATCCCCAGGCCCGGATGAAATGTATTCCAGGCTGTTAAGAGAAGCAAGGGAGAAAATAGCAGAGGCTCCGACCATCATTTTCCAATCATCTCTGGCTAAAGGTGTAATGTCGGAGGTCTGGAGGACGCTAATGTTGTACTGAGAAAGGGATAGACCAAGTAATTACAGGCCAGTCAGCCTAACCTTGGTGGTGGGCAAATTATTGGAAAAAATTCTGAGGGACAGTATTAATCGTCATTTAGAAAGGCATGGATTAATCAAGGATAGTCAGCATGGATTTGTTAAGGGAAGGTCGTGTCTGACTAACTAAATTGAATTTTTTAAGGAGGCAACAAGGAGGACCAGATGAGGGTAGTGTGATTGATGTAGTCTACATGGATTTTAGCAAAGCCTTTGACAAGGTCCCACATGGCAGACTGGTGAGAAAAGTACAAGCCAATGGGATCCAAGGGAAAGTGGCAAGTTGGATCCAAAAATCGGCTCAGTGGCAGGAAGCAAAGGGTAATGGTCGACGGGTGTTTTGTGACTGGAAGACTGTTTCCACCGGGGTTCCACAGGGCTCAGTACTAGGCCCTTTGCTTTTTGCGGTATATATCAATGATTTAGACTTCAATGTACAGGGCATGTTTAAGCAGTTTGCAGATGATACAAAAATGGGCCGTGTGGTTGATAGTGAGGAAGAAAGCAGTAGACTGCAGGAAGATATCAATGGTCACCACATTACAGGAAAGATGTGATTGCACTAGAGAGGGTACAGAGGAGATTTACAAGGATGCTGCCAAGACTGGAGAATTTTAGCTATGAGGAAAGATTGGATAGGCTGGGGTTGTTTTCTTTGGAACAGAGGAAGCTGAGGGGAGATTTGACTGAGGTGTATAAAATTATGAGGGGCCTAGATAAAGTAGATAGGAAGGACCTATTTCCCTTAGCAGAGAGGTCAATAACTAGGGGGCATAGATTTAAAGTAATTGGTAGAAGGATTAGAGGGGAGTTAAGGTGAAGTTTTTTCACCCAGAGGATGGTGAAGTGCTGTAACCTACAAGGCTATGGACCAAGAGCTGGAAAGTGGGATTAGGCTGATAGCTCTTTTTCGGCTGGCACAGACACAATGGGCCGAATGGCCCCCTTCTGTGCTGTAAATTTCTATGATTCTATGAAATATAGGAATCATATTAGCTGTCCACTAGTCCTATGGCACTATATATATATATTATATATATGTAGTAGCGCCTCTGCTATCTCTTCCCTAACTTCTTTAAATATGCACGGATACATTGAAAGAACATACCTAGGGAATTCTTCCTTAATTGTCCAACTTCCACAAGCAGATGAATTATACCGAGTAATGCAATAACTGGAAGTGGGAATTCAATCAGCTAAATGTTAGTCAGTTTGGAACACAACTAGACTAAAGTGTTTGGTGTCTTGAACAGTTAGATAAAAATTATAATACAGGAGCTGTCTTCCACAATACCAGAAATACCCTTCTTATTTTGGCCTAAGAGTTACAGCATTAGGCTATGTCAGTTTAAGCATAATGGTGTAGCATTTGCTCTCACTATTTTGTGGCATCCTAAGGAAGTAAATCGTACTCATAGTAGGTTGGAAAACATTATTCACAATTACAATTTTACACTAAGTAACTCAATCTACTGAATTTAATGTACAGCCTGTAAGTGATTAGGAGGCCATACAAGTAGTAAATTCAATCCCTGAAATTCTTCTATCACAATTCGATATTACTAAAGTCTGTTACTGTGTTGTCTGTGCCAATAAAGTCATAGTGCATATAAAAACCATTCTTGGCCTAACGGAGTGAAAATTTTGGCTCACTTAGGGTTGCAAAAGTAAATGGCAAATCTTCTAAATAGGTGAAATAGCTGAGACAAATTACATTTGCTTTTTCCCTGGACCTTCTCCAAAAAATAGATTTGAAGCAAAGTGTAGGTATTTGGGGAACAGGCATAGGTCTCAAAAAATATCCTTTGTATAAAGTACTTCTTCTCTCCAAAACAGTTATAATAAAAGGAGAAAAATGTAAGTAACCTGTGTCTCACTTTTCCTTACAGTGTTCAGCCAACTTTGTTCCTGGCTTCACTGCCACAACACCAATCTTGCTCCATTTCCCATCCTGCTCACAGCCTATTCAAGTCACACAGTTGATGGGGTATCCCCATCTACTAATTGTGTTCCCTTGCTTTCTCTTACTTGAAAGTGGCAGGAAGAAGTAGCAGTAGCACCATTACATTCTGATGCTGAAATTATCAGCAATCAGACAAGAGTGTCACTGGAAGTCTCAAAGGCTCTGATTTTCAAAAGTATAACCTAGGCAAATTTGTTTTAAGGCAAACTGGTGCTAATTTAGTGCTTACACATCAAATTGTTGTTTCACACAGAATTAGCATTTGGACATTTTTGGGAATACAGTACATGAATTTGGTGCAGTATATAAAAGATTGTTAGTAATAAAAATATAAGCAAATGTAAAGTTCTGACTTATTTTCTAAAGGGCTATCTTACATGTCTGAAGTGAGAAGCCATAATTAGATTTTAACTAAACAAGCTAATAAATTACCATTTATGGACAAATAAAATGTGTTTAGATACCATTTGCAGCTTGCCCAATACTGAAAGCGATATACAATCTGAAAGCAGAAAATCCAATTAACTTAGCTTAGCTATTTCAATAATAAAAATAGTTTTGACGTACACAGAGTTTAGCCACTGGGGGCCAACAGCTTTCAGAAAATAAGCCAGGGCGGCACAAGTGGCTTATTTTCCATAAACCATCAATCCCTGTGTGTATTTTACTTATACAACAGGTTTACAGTTATTAAATTTTGTGTTTTAAATTACAGCCTACATTTTCCAAGTACTGTATATGCTGGCAGCAAGGAAGCTCATCTGAAATCAGTGTGTATCGAAACTTACAGGCATGCTGCCCGTGATTTTCCAATATGGGCTGGCGGCAAACAAGGGTCCTTGCCACAAGCACATACACAGAAAATCGCCCCTCTCTTTATCATTGTGTGGGGGCATACTTACAGTTAGGTGTTGAATAATGCATTTTGTGAAGTTATGCAGGTTTTTTCAGGATTAGTTTCAGGTTGATACTTGGAGAGAGAATACTGAAAACAGATGATATTCTGGGACTGATATTTTGAAAATCCAAAAATATTCTTACAAATTTGTTTCTTTTAGTATAAGTGCTGACTTATGGGCTACACTAGTGGTGCAGACCTGAGGCACAATGCTTCTCTCCCCAACTAAGTCCTGATGTTCTGCCTGGCCTGGCCTGTCTGACCATGCAAGAAGTTACCAGCTAACGCATGCCAGTTTAAGATTGAGTTCTAAACATTTAAGGTATCAGTGAGCAGATTGTGTATTAACTAACACCAGCTGGTTACCCTGGACAGTCAGATGGGTGGGTGGGGACTCAGGCAGATAAGTGAGGACAGTCGGAATAACCCCTTGCTCAGCTCAGACTGAGCTCTTTGGTGGAACCTGGCAACCCACTTGTCCTCAATTTCAGCAAAATCAGGAGATTCAAATCTCTGGAGAGCCCCAGTGGTCAATCGAGAAGAAAGTAAAGCTCCTTAATCAAATCCACTTCACAAACAATGAATTGTCTTTGAAGTGTAATCACTGTTGTGTAGGCAAATATGGAAGAGTCCCACAGACAGCAAATGAGATGAATAACCAGTTTATCTGTGTGGTAATCATACAAATTTAGAGAATCATAGAAATTTACAGCACAGAAGGAGGCCATTCGGCCCATCTTGTCCCTGCCGGCCGACAAAGAGCTATCCACCCTAATCCCACTTTCCAGCACTTGGTCCGTAGCCTTGTAGGTTATGGCACTTCAAGTGCAGATCCAAGTACTTTTTAAATGTGATGAGGGTCTCTGCCTCTACCACCCTTTCAGGCAGTGAGTTCCAGATCCCCACCACCCTCTGGGTGAAAATATTTCTCCTCAAATCCCCACTAAACTTCCGACCAATTACTTTAAATCTATGCCCCCTGGTTATTGACCCTTCTGCTAAGGGAAATAGGTCCTTCCTATCCACTCTATCTAGGCCCCTCATAATTTTATACACCTCAATTAGGTCTCCCCCCTCAGCCTCCTCTGTTCCAAAGAAAACAAACCCAGCCTATCCAATCTTTCCTCGTAGCTAAAATTCCCCAGCCCAGGCAACATCCTCGTAAATCTCCTCTGCACCCCTTCTAGTGCAATCGCATCCTTCCTGTAATGTGGTGACCAGAACTGCACGCAGTATTCTAGCTGCGGCCTAACTAATGTTTTATACAGTTCAAGCATAACCTCCCTGCTTTTATATTCTATGCCTCGGCTAATAAAGACAAGTATTCCATATGCCTTCTTAACCATCTTATCTACCTGTCCTGCTGCTATCTTCAGGGATCTGTGGACATGCACTCCAAGGTCCCTCTGATCTTCTGCACTTCTCAGTGTCCTACCATTTATAGTGTATTCCCTTGCCTTGTTAGCCCTCCCCAAATGCATTACCTCACACTTCTCCAGATTGAATTCCATTTGCCATTGTTCTGCCCACCAGACCAGTCCATTGATATCTTCCTGCAGTCTGCAGCTTTCTTCTTCATTATCAACCACACAGCCAATTTTTGTATCATCTGCAAACTTCTTAATCATACTTCCTACATTCAAGTCCAAATCATTGATATATACCACAAAAAGCAAAGGACCCAGTACTGAGCCTAGCAGAACCCCACTGGAAACAGCCTTCCAGTCACAAAAACACCCTTCGACCATTATCCTTTGTTTCCTGCCTCTGAGCCAATTTTGGATCCAATTTGCCACTTTGCCTTGGGTCCCATGGGCTTTTATTTTCGTGACCAGTCTGCCATGTGGGACCTTATCAAAAACCTTGCTAAAATCCATATAGACCACATCAAACACACTACCCTCACCGACCCTCCTTGTTACCTCCTCAAAAAATTCAATCAAGTTAGTCAGACACAACCTTCCCTTAACAAATCCATGCTGACTGTCCCTGATTAATCCGTGTCTTTCTAAATGAAAATTTATCCTGCCCCTCAGAATTTTTTCCAATAATTTTCCCACCACCGAGGTTAGGCTGACTGGCCTGTAATTACTCGGTCTATCCCTTTATCCTTTTTAAACAACGGTATCACGTTAGCAGTCTTCCAGTCCTCTGGCACCACACCTGTAGCCAGAGAGGATTGGAATGTGATGGTCAGAGCCTCTGGTATTTCCTCTCTTACTTCTCTTAACAGTCTGGGATACATTTCATCCGGGCCTGGGGATTTATCCACTTTCAAAGATGCTAAACCCCTTAATACTTCCTCTTTCACTATGTTTATTTCATCTAATATTTCACACTCCTCCTCCCTGATTGCAATGTCTGCATCGTCCCTCTCTTTTGTGAAAACAGATGCAAAGTATTCATTAAGAACCATACCCATGTCTTCCGCTTCCATATATAGGTTACCTTTATGGTCCCTAATAGGCCCTACTCTTACTTTAGTTATCCTCTTGCTCTTAATGTATTTATAAAACATCTTTGGGTTTTCTTGATTTTACTTGCCAATATTTTTTCATGCCCTCTCTTTGCTTTCCTAATTTCCTTTTTAATTTTACCCCTGCACTTTCTATACTCCTCTAGGCTTTCTGCAGTATTGAGTCCTCGGTATCTGTCCTAAGATTCCCTTTTTTTCTTTATCCTACCCTGTATGCCCCTTGACATCCAGGGGGCTCTAGATTTGTTAGTCCCTTTAAGGGAACATACTTGTTCTGAACCCTCACTATCTCCTCCTTGAATGCCTCCCACTGCTCTGACACTGATTTACCTTCAAGTTTCTGTCTCCAGTCCACTTTGGCTAAATCACCTCTCAGCTTAGTAAAATTGGCTTTTCCCCAATTGAGAACTTTTATTCCTGGTCCATCCTTGTCCTTTTCCATAACTACCCTAAATCTAACTGAATTATAATCACTACCACCAATATGCTCTCCCACTGATGCCCTTTCCACTTGCCCAGCTTCATTCCCTAAAACTAGGTCCAGAACTGCCCCCTCTCTTGTTGGGCTTGCTACATACTGGCTAAAAAAGTTCTCCTGAATGCATTTTAAGAATTCTGCTCCCTCTATGCCTTTCACACTAATTTTATCCCAGTTAATATTAGGGAAGTTGAAATCCCCTACTATTACTGCCCTATTTTTGCACGTCTCAGAAATTTGCCTACATATTTGCTCTTCTATCTCCCTCTGTCTGTTCAGAGGTCTTTAGTACACTCCCAGCAGTGTGATTGCCCCTTTTTTGTTTTTCAGTTCAACCCATATGGCCTCATTTGATGATCCTTCTATGATATCCTCCCTCCTCACAGCTGTAATTGATTCTTTAATCAATATTGCGACCCCCCCTCCTTTTTTTAATCCCCCTCTCTATCTCGTCTGAAAACCCTGTAACCAGGAATGTTGAGCTGCCATTCCTGCCCTTCTTTCAGCCATGTCTCAGTAATAGCTATATCATCATACTCCCACGTGTTTATCTGTGCCCTCAACTCATCTGCTTTATTCCCTAGACTCCTTGCGTTGAAGTATATACCATTTAGCACTGCCAAACTCCCTTGTTTATTTTCTAGCCTTTGTTTCCTCTGCCTACCAAACTCGCTTACTAATTTTCTGCCTTCCATTTCCAGCTTTGCTTCTCTCCCTTCTGAATCCACTCTCAGGATCCCATCCCCCTGCCAAGCTAGTTTAAGCCCTCCCCAAAAGCACTAGCAAACACCGCCGCGAGGATATTGGTTCTGGTCCTGTTGAGGTGCAACCTGTCCAGCTTGTACAGGTCCGACCTCCACCAGAAACGGTCCCAATGCCTCAGGAATCTAAAGCTCTCCCTCCTGCACCATCTCTCCAGCCACACATTCATCTGCTCTATCCTCCTGTTTCTGTACTCACTAGTACGTGGCACCGGGAGTAATCCGGAGATTACTACCTTTGAGGTCCTGCTTTTTAATCTCTTTCCTAGCTCCCTAAAATCTGCCTGCAGGACCTCATCCCTCTTTCTACCTATGTCGTTGGTACCGATGTGGACCATGACCTCTGGCTGTTCACCCTCCCCCCTCAGAATGTCCTGCAGCCGTTCAGTGACATCCTTGACCCTAGCACCAGGGAGGCAACATAGCATCCTGGAGTCACGTCTACAGCCGCAGAAACGCCTGTCTATTCCCCTAACTATCAAATCCCCTACCACTATTGCTCTTCCACTCTTCTTCCTCCCCACCTGTGCAGCTGAGCTACCCATGGTGCCGTGGACTTGGCTCTGGCTGCACTCCCCAGAGGAACCATCGCCCTCACCAATATCCAGAACTGAATACTGGTTAGCGAGCGAGATGCACTCAGGGGACTCCTGCACTACCTGCCTGGTCCTCCTCTTCTGTCTGGCAGTCACCCATTCCCTCTCTGCCCGCACACTCTTAAGCTGTGGGGTGACCATTTCAGAAACGTGCTATCCACGTAACTCTCAGCCTCGCGGATGCACTGCAGTGACTCCAACTGCCGCTCAAGGTCCGAAATCCGGGGCTCGAGCTGCTGTAGCTGGCGACACTTCCCGCACACGTGGTTGTCCAGGCCACGAGAAACGTCCAGGACTTCCACGGGACTGAGCTGCCCTGCCATGCCTTTATATAATATACTATGAACTACCTTGACAGAAATAAACTTAAAAACTTAACAAATGGTTGAGGGAGGATTGCTGGCCAGGACATCAGGAGAACTCCCTGCTCCTGACAAGGCCTTGGTTCAAGATCTCATCTGAAAGACAGTACAGAGGTTAAAATGCTACTGCTATTGAGCCTAACTGACACTCTGGAACATGTAAATTTGTATCCAGTAATTTATTTGCAATACAAACCGATCAGCCACTGGGGCTCTCCAGAGATTTTAATACAACGCTCGCAAACTGTGGAGATAAGCTCACCCCATTCCTAAGCAAGGCAAAAGTTATTGACCTAGAAATTCGTGAACACCACAAAAGCTGCCGGTGCCACCACGGGCGGGTGTTAATGGTTGCCGAAAATAGTGGCACTGGCAGGACTGAAAAATTGGCGCTGGGGATTAATTAATATTAGCCCAGCGATAAACTCACTGTGCAATGCCCTCCTGGTGGCATTCATCCGGCAAGAGGCCCTAGTGTAGCGTGGCTGTAGCGTCATTGCAGCAAGAACACCCTGCTCTGAAAGCAAGGCTATCATTTCAGAAAGCAGTTCGCTCTCTTAAAGGTGTACTGCCTTCTGAAATGAAAAAAATTTAAATCTAAAAATCATCTAAAAATAGGCAGTTTGTAGCCGTTACAGCTCAACTGCCTTCTGAAAAAAAAATTCACATTGAAAAGAATTCCCAAATGGCAGTCTTCAGCTCTGAATTCCCTTCCATACCTAAAAAATATGGGAAAAGTGCTTCAGCACTAACATAAATGGCTCAGCAGGCCAGGGAAGGGACACCCAGGGTCTTGCACGTAGCACTCCAGTTTTGTGCAGGGGGTCAACACTGCAAGAGAGGTCTTCTACCCACCAGGGCCAGGAGGCCCTTCAGAAAGAACAATGTGGGACCAGATCAACAAGGCCCTCACTGCCAGCAGTGTCGTCCCCATGACCTGGCTCCAGTGCCCAAAGAAGCTTCATGACCTCAGACCAGTAGTCAAGGTCAGTGAATGTATCTTCAAAAGCCATCTCCTACCAACTGCATCACTAGCCTCACACACTGCTCAATGCACGACTCCCCCCCCACCCACTTTCCCCCCCGAATCACTCACCTATCAACAATCTGTACCAAACACGAGGCACACCTCCCATTGCTAGATTTACCTCACCCCCATAGAGGAGACGGTGCTGGCTATTCTTGGCAAGGGCATGGCTGAGCCCTTGACGAGGACAAGGGGGAGGAGGAGGAGGAAGAAAAAGAAACACCATCACTCGATTTCACACTCCCAGCCATCAGCTCCTCAAGGTCGACCAGCAAGGCCATCTGCAGTGTCCCCCACTGAAAGTCAGCAGCCTTCCACCAGCCATGCTGCAGCCACTGGGGTAGCAATGCGTGACATCAGTAGGATAGGCAAAGGCGCACACAAGACAGTCACTAAGGGAATGCATAAGGTTGATGAGTTGATTTATTGATGTCATACTAGATGGCTAGATGTATAAACTTGGATTGCAAAGTTTGCTTTGTGGTGGCTTTTATTTCAGCATTGTGGCCAAGAGGATGCTGTGATGGTCAGTAACAGAGGGAAGGTAAGATGTGGGACAAATGTTGAAAGGGGAATTGGGATTGTGGTCACTGGTACCGCAGGCAGATGATTCCATCCTGGATATCCCAGCCAGAAAGGGGCTGCATCCTCCTCTTCTGCTTCCTCCTCTTCCCTCTGCGAGTGGATGCTGTAAATCTGAAATGAAAGAAAAAACTGCTGGAAAGACTCAGCAGGTCAGGCAGCATCTCAACCTGAGACGTGAACTCTGTTTCTCTCTCCACGGATGCAGCCTGACCTATTGAGTATTTCCAGCATGTTCTGTCTTTTCAGAGGCCTTCCTTTATCATCCGAGGCCTTGCAAGTGTACAGCAGCACTCCCTGCACACTTAAAAATCTTTTAACATGTATTGCACCAAGCCACTACTTCAATAAAATAAAAAATCTAGTCCAAAAGCTTAAATGCAAACTTACCTGAAAGATGTGTGCGTCCCTTTAAGAGGTGCTGACAGCATCTGTCAGTCTGCTGAACGCTCGGTTTTCAGAGCGAGCTTAGGATGCAGCGCTGAACTCAGCGCTAAGGTCGAACTTCGTTGAGGTGACATTAAGTCGGCGTGACGTCATGCTCTCTTCATTTACATGTCCAGGGCCAGCACTGCTATCGGCAGCGCCAAGGCCCTCACCAAAATGGCGGCCGCCAATTACCACACCAGAGAAGGGTGCTAGAGTGGCGACCGCCATTTTTCGCCAAGACAGCGGTGCAAACGGGTGGCAGTAAGTGGCCCAATTTCTAGGCCATTATCTCAGATTGTGGATGCACTGTAGCCCAATAGTAACATGGGGAACAGTTGCTCCCAGTATGCTTGTAAGCGTCAAGTAACAAAAAGCACAAATTTTAAAATTGTATGTATCTTTCTTTCAATAATGAAGAAAAAGGAAGTTTTTCGGTGAACAAGGAAATACGGTACCTTTAATTTTATGCCTTAAAGTTTAATTGATTGAAAACTAGCATATCTTCTGCTCAGACACCCCCTCCTACCAGTTGGTAGCTTTTTGTATTCTTTCTAATGCTTGTGTGGTTTGAGTAAATTGGCAGAAACTTGTTTTTTTAATATACTGAATATTCCACCAGTAATTATAGAATAATTACGGTTGTGATTTTCTTATGTTGGAGATAATTTGCAACTTTTGCTCATAATGAGCTGGGCCCAAGTAGTACAGAAAGTACTGTCTGATATTTTCTTTTGTTCACAGTCACTTTTTGCTGTATGAATTTATGCTCTATAGATTTTTGCATCCACAAATATGTACAATTTGGTATGGGAATAGAAGTTCTTTGTTCAGTTTTTATAGGAAGTGCTTGTAAACTGAGTATTTTATCTTTCTGTTGGGTGCCATCATTGTTTTGACTCAGAAACTGATTTTATTCAGATCCTTAGGATGTGTCTTGTACAAGCACTGACAGGCTTTATGATTTTGGACATTTGCACCTGGGTTGAAAAGAACATTATGTGCTGGTATGTTTTTTTAAATCGTATGTGCAGGTTTCATACACTGCATTTTCTGTTACGCCTACTTCTGATCTATTCAATTTCACTCAGTCGTCATTTTGTTCATCATTCTGTTGTAATCCAAGTATTCTTGTCTATTTTATCTATACCTAAAGTTGTATTTCAAATTTGAGCCCGTTCTGCGTTATCTCGTATAGCACAGGAATAGCAGGGCAATAAGCCACACTGTCCCAATTACTGCTTGTGGATTGAAATGAATGATGTTGTCTTAATTTGCAGAGCTTGCCTATTTATCATTAATTATCAGCTGTGTTCATTTATCATTCTCTGCCAATTTGCATTAGACGCTTGTGCTTTCATTTAATTAGATCACAGTTTTTTGAAAAATGAGTAACTCTGACGTGAACACTTGTAATTATGAAATTGGTCTATTGTCACTGCAGAGCTGGACAATGGTCTCGCAAGCAGTGGCCCTCCAGCGCGTTGCCCAGCTGGTCACTCTCACATTGGCTTGCACCGCAAGTGTCAATAGATTATGTAACTGTTGTGACCTTCAGAGCTGAGCCTGATCTTGTCTTCACCTGATGTTTATACATAGACTTCTAGTAGCAGACTTTGGAGACCGGAAACATTGAGGAAATTTGTGTCTTCCCACTACCACTGCTGAGATCGGTTAACCCAGCACACTGTAGGGACCGAAACTGGTCTATATGGTTCAGTGTTACAACAACAGAGTGACTGCTGCCAACAAACCGGAAGCTGCGCAGAAGCATTCTGCGCATAAATGTCAGGTCCCAAATATGAAAAAGTAACATTCACCACAATCGGCAGAGGAGCTGATAGCGATAAGCACATTCAGTGAGAGTACAATAAAACTCTCACAAGCTGACAACATCCTAATATCACCTTTAAGTCACATTTCCTCGTTAAATTGTACTGGAAGTTTTAGCAGTTCATTCTGATGAATTAATCACACCGCTGCCACGCTCTCTCTCTCTTCTCGCGTTCCTTCTCCGCCCTCCCTCTCATTTTCCTCCCCAGTCTCTTTGTCTAGCGCTCCTCTCTCTATCTCTCCGCACTGTCTCTACTCTCTTTCTCAATGATCCTTTTCCCAGCCGATTAAATCCTAACATCCTGCGCCTGCATTCTGTTCACCAGCCGCGTGTTCAAACCACAACAGAGAACCTGCTAGCAATAAACACACTCTGTGAGAGTACAATAAAACTCTCACAAGCTGACAACATCCTACTATCACCGTCAAGTCACATTACAGACCTCACAATACCTGAAATTTCCACCCCTCACCTTTCTCTCTCACCAATCTGTGGGAAGTCCGGTGAGATCAAACAAAAAACCACTGGAACTGCGCATGCACAACTACTTTATGTCGTTGGCAGCACTCGCGTCCGACAATAAATGTGGCTTTAGCCATAGAGTCATAAGGAATGCCTCATAGTGATGCTGCACTTAGTCGGTTGCCAGGGAGCACATAACATTGGCCCAGCCTAAAGACATTGGGGTAAATTTTGAAAGTCCGCCTTGCCCACTGGCAGCACAAAATGGGAATTTGAACATTCCTTTTAAAATCATAGACAGTGTACACCCAAAATTCTAGTTTGCAGTGCTGATGGGCAAGGCTCACCACTGGCTGTACAGTCATAAATGTATCCCTATTATCACATTTTCCCTTCCCTTACAGGGAGATAACCAGATCTGGCAATTGATGACCAAGATTAATACATGTAGATAGGAACAATTGATGGGTAAATCAAATCTTAATTTCGAAGGATGCCTCGTGAAAGGGGAAACAGTTGGGAAATGGTGCAAAACCAACCATGCAAACCAGCCAGTCTGGCTCACTGATGGAACCTGGAGGGGTAGACCTATCACTAGAAGCTGCAATTGTTTCCACTTGGCTCCAAATAACAATGACCTCACAGGATGATTTTGCCTGGTCAAGTAGCAGGCAAACTCATCAGTGCTCGTGTTGGTGGTACAGTTTTAGCTGGTTAAACTCCAGCAGTGCCTCTGCACAAACCTGGGGCTCCCTGAGCCTTGGCTTTGTTTACCTGTACATAGGCTTTCTGGACTTGGGCAACTGTGGTGCGTTGTATGGGGAAGAGTGTGCTCCCTCCTGTCCCACACAGAAAATCTACCTGGGTGGATTTCTCAATACCTTGCTTTAGAAACACCTAAACACTGTGATAGGTTTCCAGACATATAGCTGACTAAAAAAAAAGTTAGAATGGGGTGCCCATAACAGCATACAATACTCCAGCTGCTGGCTAACTGATATTTTGTACAGGCCCATCACCTTCTTGCTTTTGACCAATGCCGATAGACAAACTCAAAATGCTATTTGCCTTTTACCACCTGCAATCGTCTTTTTAAAGATCTGTGTTCTGAACATATCCATTTTCAAGAGAGATTTCAGTCTATGATGAGGGCAAAACACTTAAGAGCCTGGTTAAAATCTGAAATACATATTCAACTTATAGAAATAGCAAATGTTCACAGACAGATTGGCAAGAGACTGCAGCATAATAAATTCACTGCTCCAGCAAAGAGGCAGGGTAGATTACAATTATCCATCTTAGCTTCACAAGCCATTTCAAAAATAGAGAACCATTTAAACTATTCTCTTGGTGAACCTAGTCAAAATCAGTACATTTAGTAATAAAAACAGAAAATGCTGGAAATACTCAGCAGGTCAGGCAGCATCTGTGGCGAGAGAAACAGAGTTAACGTTTCAGGTTGATGACCTTTCGTCAGAACTGGGAAAAGTTAGAGATAGAACAGGTTTTAAGCAAGTGCAGAGGCAGGGAAAGGGGGGAGGGGAGGAAAGAACAAAAGGGAAGGTCTGTGATAGGGTGGAAGGCAGGAAGAGGAGATTTTCATTTATTGAGTCTAGACCAGTCAAGGTAGCTGTGGGAGTCAATGTGCTCCACTCCCACTCTGACCTCTCTGTCCCCGGCCTCCTACACTGTTACATATGAACAAAGTAACAGGAGTAGGCCACTCAGGCCCTTGAGCCTGCTCCGCCATTCAATGAGATGATGGCTGATCTGCGAGCTAACTCCATATACCCGCCTTTGCCCCATATCCCTTAATACCTTTGGTTAACAGAAAGCTATCAATCTCCGATTTAAAATTAACAATTGATCTAGCATTAAATTGCCGTTTGCAGAAGAGAGTTCCAAACTTCTACCACCCTTTGTTTGTAGAAGTGTTTCCTAATTTCACTCCTGAAAGGTCTGGATCTAATTTTTAGACTATGCCTCCTAGTTCTAGAATCCCCAACCAGTGGAAATAGTTTGCTCTATCTACCCTATCTATTCCCCTTAATATCTTGAAAACTTCGATCAGATCACCCCTTAACCCTCTAAATTCTAGGGACTATAACCCTAATTTGTGTAATCGCTCCTCGTAACTTAACCCTTGAAGTCGGGTATCATTCTGGTAAACCTACGCTGCGCTCCCTCCAAGGCCAATATATCCTTCCTAAGGTGTGGTGCCCAGAATTGCTCACAGTACTCCAGGTGGGATCTAACCAGGGTTTTGTATAGCTGCAGTATAACTTCTACCCCCTTGTATTCTAGTCCTCTAGATATAAAGGCCAGCATCCCATTAGCCTTTTTGATTATTTTCTGTACCTGTTCATAACATTTTAATGATTATGTACCTGGACCCCCAAGTCTCTTTGGACCTCCACTGTTTTTAGCCTTTCACCATTTAGAAAGTACCCTGTTCAATCCATTTTAGGTCCAAAGTGGATGACCTCACATTTGCCCCAGTTTTGCCCATTCACTTAATCTGTCGATATCCCTTTGTAATTTTATGCTTCCATCTACACTGCCTACAATTCCACCTATCTGTGCCATCGGCAAATTTGGATATATGACTTTCCATGCCATCATCTAAGTCGTTAATAAATACTGTGAATAGTTGAGGCCCCAACACAGATCCCTGAGGGACACCACTAGTCACCTCCTGCCAATTTGAGTACCTACCCATTATCCCAACTGCCTGTCATCTGCCACTCAGCCAATTTCCTAATCAGGTCAATAATTTGCCTTCAATTCCGTGGGCTTCTACCTTAGTTAACAGTCTCTTATGTGGGACTTTATCAAATCCTTCTGGAGGTCCATATAAATAACATCCATAGACATTCCCCTGCCCACTACTTTAGTCACCTCTTCAAAAAATTCAATCAGGTTTGTCAGGTATGACCTGCCTTTCACAAATCCATGCTGGCTCTTTCTGATCAACTGAAAATTTTCGAGGTGTTCAGTCACCCTATCCTTAATTATAGACTCTAGCAATTTCCCGACAACAGATGTTAGGCTAACTGGTCTATAATTCTCTGGTTTCCCTCTCTCACCATTTTTAAATAGTGGAGTGACGTGCAATTTTCCAATCTAAAGGAACGGTTCCTGAATCGAGAGAACTTTGGAAGATTATAGTTAGGGCATCTGCAATATGCTCACCTACTTCCTTTAAAACCCTGGGATGGAAACCATCAGGTCCTGGGGATTTGTCACTCTTTAGTGCCATTATTTTCTTCATTACTGTGATTTTACTTATGGGGGCGATTTTCCCACTGGAGGCGGGTTTCGGTTTGGGTGGGTTGGAAACCCGCCTCCACTGATAGTTTTTTAAAAATTGCGATTTTCCCCTGATTGGCCACTTGATTTCAGAGGTGTGGGATGCCCTTAGTCAACTAGTGTTTTGGGACTGAAACTCGCCTCTGCTGACATCACTTTTATGGCTTCTTGCTGCCTTGGCTCATTCCACAGGATTTCTGCCTATGATGCACCACCTACAACATATTCTGAGAAACCACTATGTCCAATTCCAAGGCAAGGGCCTCCCCGAGGCTCTCGGATGAGGCACTGCAAATGTTGTTTGAGGGGGTGACAGCTAGCAGGGAGGTGCTCTTCCACTCATCTGGGAGGAAGAGGCCTCCCAAAGAAACCAAGGCTGTGTGGGTACAGCTGGCAAGGGATATAACCTCCAGATCTGTGTGCAGATTGGGAGAATGTTTCTGTGTATTGATGAAATGCCATCCCTGTTGGAAAGCATTAAAATGATTTGATGCCAAAATGTTGGCGTTATGGCATCTGTTCTTTCGCCTTAGGCAGCTACACATTGTGGGCTCCGCCACACTTGCATCGTCAGGTTGGTGGCCTGAGTGAAAGGAGGCCAGAGAGTCATGTCCATTGTCAATGATGTCTTAGGATGGAGCCAAGGACATGTGCCAACTTGGGCAACCTATGCAAATCTGGCCAGGATAAGTTCATCCCTTGCATCCCGGGCAGCCATGTGCTCGCGTGCTGCCACCGCTGCTGGTCAATACACCGGCGGTCTGACCTCCTCCTGCTCCTCCTCCTCCAGATCCTCCTTCTCCTCCTCATCTGAGGAGGGCTGGAACTGAGCCACTTGCTCATCAGGAAGCTGCAAGCCACGACGCTGTGCGATGTTGTGCAGTGCACCACAGACCACGACCATTCTGGAGACTCTGTATGGTGTATACTGCAGGGCTCCACCTGATCGGTCAAGGCAACGGAAGCGCATCTTCAACAACCCAATGGTTTGCTCGATGATGGACCTGGTCAAAGTGTGGCTGGCGTTGTAGTGCTCTTCAGCCTCGTTAGCTGGCCTCCTGATCAGCGTCATTAGCCACTTCTTCAGGGGGTAGCCTTTGTCACCAAGGAGCCATCCGTTAATTTGGTTTGCTGGATTGAAAAGCGGAGGAACACTAGAGTGCCAGAGGATGAAAGAGTCATGGCAACGACCATAAAACTTGGCGCAAACATGCAAGAACTCCTTCTTGTGGTTACACACCAGCTGTACGTTGAGGGAGTGGAAGCCCTTTCGGTTGACAAAGGTAGCTGGGTTGTGATGGGGTGCCCTAAGGGCCACATGTGTGCAGCCTATGATGCCCTGCACCATTGGCATGCCTGCCATATTTGCAAAGCCAACTGAACGGGCGGTTATACTTGCTTGATCCCTTGAGAACTGGATGTAATTGTGGGCCTTAGCAAAAAGGGCATCGGCAACTGTGGGCGGCCGACTGGGAGATGCCGCTGATGTCTGCTGATGATCCCTGGAAGGAGCCTGAGGCAAAGAAGTTGAGTGCGGTGGTGACTTTGACAGCCACTGGTAAGGGGTGACCACCCGTTCCTCTGGGCACCAGGTCTTGCTGCAGCAGTCCGCAGATCTCTCAGACAACCTCTCGCGAAAGTCTCAGCCTCCTTTGGCACTGCTGCTCACTCATGTTGAGGTAGCTCATCCTCTGTCTGTAAACCCTCTGTCGGGGGTATCTCCTGTGGCGAGGTGCCTCGATGCGCTGGCGTCTTCTGCCCTGTGCTGTTGCTGCTGAGCTGCCTGAGCAGGAGGTTGGGGCTCCTGCTGCTGTTGCTCCGGAGCTGCCTGGTTCTGCTGCTGTCGTGGATGCTCCTCATCCGAATCTGAGGTCCATGGTGAAAGAAAACGAATGGTTCCCATGCCGCTTGCAGATGCCTCCGTTGGGGAAGCGCTCATTGCAAGCGGGGAGAGGGTCTTCCAACGAGGTCCCACAGTTGATAGATTCAAGCTGCAGCACCTCCGACTTCGGAAGGCCTTCTAAAAGTGCTCAAAGACCTTTTAAAGCAAAGTTCTGGCACCTGCAACTAATCCCTTATGAAATAAACGATCTAATGTTGGACCTGCAGCTGTGAGGAGACCACCCACTAGTCAACCCGCCAGGTTTAGCTGGCGTGGTTTAGGAGGGTCGTGGAACACGCTGAAGTGGTCGAAAAATCACAATGGCCTCTCAAAATAGGCTTAGAGAGACCCTTAACGAGCATTTAATCCTCTTAGCAAGCGCTCTGGCCAGCTGGAGGCGGGACCGTTTCCCGCCCTGCAAAACCGGCACCAGCAAAATCCCGCGGAGGCGGGTTCTGAACTCGCCCTCATTGTTTCCGATTTTCCCGCCTCCAAACCCGCCTCCTCGGACGTCAGAAAATCGCCCTAATATTAATTTTATTGAGACCCTGTCCCTGATTTAGTTTCCTAGAGATTTCTGGCATGCTATCCTCTTCCTCCACTGTAAATACTGACGCAAAGTAATTATTCAACATGTCCGCCATTTCCTTATCATTCATACTATCACCACTTTCAGTTTTTAAGGGGCCAACATTGCTCCTGACAATCCCCTTTTTCCTAATATAATTGTAAAAAAATTGCATTGATTTTGATATCCCTTGCAAGTTTCCGTTCATACTCCCTTTTTGTAGCTCTTACTATCTGTTTTGTGACCCATTGCTGTTCTTTGTATCTTTCCCATTTGCCAGGATCTGTGCTATTTTTTGTATGTTTTTCTCTTAGTTTAATGCTGTTCCTTTCCTCTTTAGTCATCCATGGCTTTTTTTTTTGGCAAGTAGAGCTCTTGCCCCTCAGGGGTATAAACTGATTCTGTATCACCTTAAATTCTTTTTTGAACATCTCCCACTGATCTTCTGTCATTTTACCCATTAACAGATTTGCCCAGTTTACTGTGAACAGTGTCTGTCTCATCCCTTTGAAGCCGGCCTTACCCAAATCTAGAATCTTAATAGCTGTTTCGCGTTTCTCCCTTTCAAATGCTACGTTGTTGTGATCGCTATTGGATAAACGTGCCCGCACAGTTCGGCTGTTATCTAAATCTAGCTCATTACTCATTACTAAATCTAATATGGCTTGCCCCCTTGTTGCCTCTAGGACATATTGTTGTAGAAAACTATCCCGGACACACTCAAGAAATTCACTACCTTTCTGGCATGTGCTCGTCTGCTTATCCCAATCTATATGAAAGTTAAAATCCCCCATTAAAACCACTCTGCCTTTACTACATGCTTGTCTAATCTCTGCATTGACACAATCTAGCACTTCACAGCTGCTACCAGGGGACCTATACACAACTCCCACTACAGTCTTAAATCCTTTCCTATTTCTTAATTCTACCCATAAAGTCTCCACTGCTTGCTTACCTCTCTTATCATTAAAGTGATTTCATCCTTAATCACTAAGGCTACTCCTCCCCCTCTACCATTTTCCCTATCTTTCTTGTAGACCTTCTAACCTGGTATATTTAGATCCCAGTCCTGACCATCTTGCAGCCATGTCTCAGTAATGGCTACCATGTCATACCCTCCAATTTGAATTTGCGCCTGCAGTACATTCAATTTATTCCTTATGCTCCGTGCGTTTGTATAAAGAACGCTTATTTGGGCCACACACCCTAGCTTGTCCTTCGGCTCTAATGTTTTTCTCACTTGTTTCTTATTTCTCTCACCTGGTTTAATCACTTTACATCTTTTAGTTTTCCCTCTACATGTAGTGCCTAAAGCACAATTTCTGACTGTTACTCTACTCTCTTCCATTGCGTTTGTTTTTGAACTACTATTTTTACTACAATTTCCACCTGAGCCCTCCCCCCCCATTTACTAGTTTAAAGTCCCTATTTATCCTTTCCGATAGGACCCTGGTCCTAGACCGGTTCAGGTGGAGTCCGTCCCAACGGTACAGTTCCTTCCTGTCCCAATACTGGTGCCAGTGCCCCATGAAATGGAACTCCCCTCTTTCCCACACCACTCCTTTAGCCACGTGTTTGCTTCCCTAATCAGCTTATCCCTACGCCAATTTGCATGCGGCTCAGGTAATAATCCAGAGATTATAACCCTTGAGGTCCTGTTCTTTAATTTAGCTCCTAGTAGTCCCCAAACAGGACCTCTTGCCTACTCTTCCCTATGTTGTTGGTCCCAACATGGACCACAACGACTGGATCCTGCCCCTCCCTCTCCAGTATCCTTTCAAGCTGGTTCGAGATGTCCCTTACCCTGGCACCAGGTAGGCAACATACCATGTGGGACTCTCAATCCTGCTTACAAAGGATGCTATCTGTCCCCCTAATTATAAAATCCCGTACAACTATCACATTACGCTTCCTCTCCTCGTCCTCCTCCCCCCTTAGGACAGCCTCCTGCTCCAAAGTGCCATGGTCCGCATTCTGGCTGTCTTTCTGACAGTCTTTATCGTTATCCTCACAGGTAGCAAGTACATTGTACCTGTTGGATAGGATCAGTTTCTGTGGATCCTCGTTCTCTTTCTTACCTGGGTTCCTCTTACTCTGCACACTATTGGTCACACCAACCTCGTTCTGATCTTGCACCTCTCTACGAGGTGTGACCGAGGTCTGGAGCAAACTGTCCAGGTACTCTTTCCCCTTCCCTTATGTGTCTGAGTGTCTCCAACTCGCGAGATTCAAGATGGAGACATCTGCTGCAGACGTGTTCGCTCGGGACAGTCTCGCTGTCCACAAACTCCCACATACTGCAGTCCAGACACATAACCTGCTCTGCCATATCTTAGTCTAACCTTATTTTATTTAATTAGTTAAAATCTTTATTCAATGATTATATGTAGTTATATTAATTAGTTTATCTAGTTAAGTGTTTAATTTAATAAAGTATGTTATAGTTTCCTGCTTTTAGTTTAAACCACTGCCTAGCTTAGAGAGAAAAAAAGTTCATACTCACCAACCAATCACCTACCTGCTGTCCTGTGACGTCACTCTTTGTTTTTTTGTTGTTTTAGAATTCGACGGATTTGTACTGCCGCCTCCTCACAGGTACGCACTGCCTCTCCTCCCGCTCTATTTATGGTCTGCTGCCTCCGGTCCCGTCTCCTCCCAGGTCCGCACTGCCTCTCCTCCCGCTCTATTTATGGTCTGCTGCCTCCGGTCCCGTCTCCTCGCAGGTACGCACTGCCTCTGCTCCCACTTTATTTATAGTCTGCCACCTCCAGTCCCGTCTCCTCGCAGGTACGCACTGCCTCTGCTCCCACTTTATTTATAGTCTGCCACCTCCAGTCCCGTCTCCTCGCAGGTACGCACTGCCTCTGCTCCCACTTTATTTATAGTCTGCCACCTCCAGTCCCGTCTCCTCACAGGTACGCACTGCCTCTCCTCCCGCTGTATTTATGGTCTGCTGCCTCCGGTCCCGTCTCCTCACAGGTACGCACTGCCTCTCCTCCCGCTCTATTTATGGTCTGCTGCCTCCGGTCCAGACTCCTCGCAGGTACGCACTGCCTCTCCTCCACCTGTATTTATGGTCTGCTGCCTCCGGTCCCGTCTCCTCGCAGGTACGCACTGCCTCTCCTCCCGCTCTATTTATAGTCTGCCGCCTCCGGTCGCGACTCCTCGCAGGTTCGCACTGCCTCTGCTCCCACCTGTATTTATGGTCTGCTGCCTCCGGTCCGTCTCCTCCCAGGTTCGCACTGCCTCTCCTCCCACTGTATTTATGGTCTGCCGCCTCAGGTCCCGACTCCTCGCAGGTCCGTGCTGCCTCTCCTCCTGCTTTATTTATAGTCTGCCGCCTCCAGTCGTGACTCCTCGCAGGAGTATTCCAATGAAGCTCAACGTAAGCTCGAGAAACAGCACCTCATCTTTCGATTGGGCACTTTACAGCCTTCCGGACTCAACATGGAGTTCAACAATTTCAGATCGTAACCTCTGCTCCCATTTTTTTGGACGGCAGCTGTTGATGATTCTGTTATTCCCATTTACATTTCTTCTAGACCCATCTTTTGTTTCTTTACTTGTCCCATTACCATCTCCTTTTGCCCCGCACCATCATCCCTTTTGTCTTTTAATCTCTCCTGCCTTCCACCCTATCATACCCCTTTCCCTGACTCTGCACTTGCTTAAAACCTGTTATATCTCTAACTTTTTCCAGTTCTGACGAAAGGTCATCGACCTGAAACGTTAACTCTGTTTCTCTTTCCACAGATGCTGCCTGACCTGCTGAGTATTTCCAGCATTTTCTGGTTTTATTTCCGATCGCCAGCATCCGCAGTATTTTGCGTCAGTACATTTAGTAATGTAGCTTTCATGCCCAAATGAGCAAAACATAATGGCTTTGATTATATCTAAAAATACTGTATTTTTCAAAAATGAGCCATGCCATCAGTGCTTGTAATCAACAATAATGTGAAAAATCTTTTCAGAAGATGGGGATGAAAATACTTGTCTGTTTACTGCTTAATGGCTCTTTCCGATGCACTTCAAATGATAACGCAAATCAATCAAGTTAAAAGACCAAGCATTTTTGATTTATCTATTTTAGAATTGGGTTTACATGGAAAGGTCAATGAGAAATAGAGGATGTGGAATAGTACGGTTTCATACGGCATTGTAAGTAGTGTAGATGGAAGCATAAACTTATAAAGCGATATTAATAGATTAAGCGAATGGGCAAAACTGAGGCAAATGGATTTTAATGTAGGCAAATGTGAGGTCATCCATTTTGGAACTGAAAAGGATAAAATAGAGTACTTTCTAAATGGTGAAAAGCTAGAAACAGTGGAGGTCCAAAGAGATTTGGGGCTCCATGTACATAGATCATTAAAATGTCATGGACAGGTACAGAAGATAATCAAAAAGGTTAATGGAATGCTAGCCTTAATATCTAGAGGACTAGAATACAAGGGGGTAGAAGTTATGCTACAGCTATACAAAGCCCTGGTTAGACCACCCCTGGAGTACTGTGTTCAGTTCTGGGCACCACACCGTAGGAAGGATATACTGACCTTGGAGGGAATGCAGCCTAGATTTACCAAAATGATACCTGGACTCCAAGAGTTAAATTATGAAGAGAGATAACACAGACTAGGGTTGTATTCCCTGGAACTTAGAAGGTTAAGGGGTGATTTGATCGAGGTTTTCAAGATATTAAGGGAACTGATAGGATAGATAGAGAGAAACTATTTCCGCTGTTTGGGGAGTCTAGGATGAGGGGGCATAGTCTAAAAATTAGAGCCAGGCCTTTCAGGAGTGAAGTTATGAAACACTTCTACACATAAAGGGTGGTAGAAATTTGGAACTCACTTCCAAAAACAATTTTTTTTGTTAACTAAAGGTATTAAGGAATATGGGGCAAAGGCAGGTATATGGAGTTAGGTCACAGATCAGCCATGCTCTCACTGAATGGCAAAACAGGCTCGAGGGGCTAAATGGCCTACTCTTGTTCCTATATATATTTGTACAAAGGCCCTGCTTTTAAGCTCTCGATTACTCAGTAATTTTGTACTATTACTACAACAATGATAATATCATAGTGACTTGGCTATTTTGAGTGCATCTACAAATCAAGAGCAAATAGAAAAAGCACTCTGTTTAGACAGTAAGGTCTACTTCCCTTATTCAAAGTTGTTTATTTCACATTTTTCTGATAATTCACATTTTTCAGCACTGAATTCCCACTTTGTTGTTATTTAAGGTTGCTTAATTCAAATTACTGGAAAATTCAAAACATTTTTAATGCATAAAAATGAGTTTTAATCCGGAGATTATATTTAGAAGCAGTAATTCTGACTTGAAGACTGACCATAAGACACAATGCCTTTAGTGCAGTCTCACATACACACACAATATAGTTCAAATACATGATTCTTTCACAAATTGCTACATTTGCTCACACCAGTTTCAATTGAGCCTTCTAATCAATCTGGCCAAACTGTACTATTTAAGCAACAATTCAAACTTCCTTTCCCCTAAACGATGACTGCCAATAACGCTGAAACTGTCCCTAATTTTATACCAATTGCCCATGGGTGGGGACTGATAAATTGGATTTTGCTAAAATCATAGGAAAAATATTTGATCAGAATTTTTAATGAATCAGTTCAGCTATTCACTTCTACAAGAGATAAGCACAGGCAAGTACAAGTACATTCTGAAGCCACTTAGCCCAACAATATCTAAAATTTTACATCTAAACAGTAGATTTTCCAAGTCCTCGCCTCCAACCAGGAATCTACTTTGAACACAGATTGGAAAATCGCAGGCAGGTTGGCCACAGTTTTCCATCTGCACTCGCAGTACATCAGGTAGTTGGCTGTTGGCAAGGACACAGAAAATCTACTCTATAAGATGCAAAGCTGTTCTACCTAAATGGTCTGTTCACAACCCCAAACATGCAAAACATAATTATTCTCTGCTAGTTTCCAAACTTACCTCTTTGACATCTAGAATACGCCCTGGACACTGATTCTTGGCACGTCGGGCAGTTGCAGGAGACTTGTGATGGGTAATGGTGACAATTCCTGGCCCGCTGTGTGTCAGGTGCTTCTGGCTACCAGGAGGTGCTGAGTTTGATACTCCAGGAGGGAGTAAAGATAAACTTCTTGCTCTTACTGAAGAAGGAGTAGTCTAAAACAAATAAAAAGAACTTTATAAGCATAAATAATTTCTTCAGTGCAGAACTAAACCAACATTACCAGCCAAAATACTACTATATATATATATATACCCATCAAACACTCCTAGGGGAAGGTACAGCACGGGTTAGATACAGAGTAAAGCTCACTCTGCACTGTTCCATCAAGTAAAGCTCCCTCTACACTGTCCCATTAAAACACTTGCAGGGCAGATACAGCACGGGTTAGATACAAAATAAAGCTCCCTCTACACTGTCCCATCAAACACTCCCAGGGCAGGTACAGCACAGGTTAGATACAGCATAAAGCTCCCTCTACACTGTCCTATCAAACACTCCCAGAGTGGGTACAGCACGGGTTAGATACAAAATAAAGCTCCCTCTACACTGTCCCATCAAACATGAGAGGTCGCACAACACCAGGTTATAGTCCAACAGTTTTATTTGAAATCACAAGCTTTCGGAACTATCGCTCCTTCCTCAGGTGACTCCCAGGGCAGGTACAGCACAGGTTAGATACAGCATAAAGCTCCCTCTACACTGTCCTATCAAACACTCCCAGAGTGGGTAAAGCACGGGTTAGATACAAAATAAAGCTCCCTCTACACTGTCCCATCAAACACTCCCAGGGCAGGTACAGCACAGGTTAGATACAGCATAAAGCTCCCTCAACACTGTCCCATCAAACACTCCCAGGGCAGGTACAACACGGGTTAGTTACAGAATAATGCTCCCTCTACACTTTCAATGAGGTTTGGAAAGGGCTGTTCTTGGCGCTGTTGTCTAATTTCTGGATAATCCCAAATCAGAATCCTAAGGCTCGCACCGTCAGCCCAACTGGGCTGAGACCATCCAAACTCATTTCACGTCGGAACATCATTGCCAGGAGAGAGAGGTTAGTGGCCTATAAGGCTGGATAAGTCTTTTTACTGAACCCTTGTGTGGGGAGGATAATAGAGGACCAAATCCCTCTGAATGGTTCAGTTTCTACCCTGGTGGGTGTTGGTTGACTATTTGACTGTGGAGGCAGTATCACAGACAACCCCTAACCCTGTCACTATTTGACACAATACACACACACTTTGTACGAGCGAGCACTGGTTAGGGTTCAGGAGCAGCAACAACAGCTGATGTTTCCTCTCCCTAACTCTGTGTGAGGCTCAGTTCCACACACCGGGTGAGATCAGCTAACTCTGCACAGCCCGGGGGATGGATCCTAGGCCCTTCCTGCTGTGTGTGTGAGGCTCAGTACCACTCAGGGTGGGATCAGCTAACTCAGCACAGATCGGGAGATGGATCCTAGGCCCTTCCTGCTCAGTACCAAACACTGGGCGACATCCTTACCACTGGACTTTTAGGAGAGCTGATAGTAACATTTCTGATAAACAATCCAATTAAGTTGTAACTTTGGAATGATTGCCACAAAGTTCAGTCTCTGACTTTTGAGAAAAGAAATTCCTTGGAGGCAGAGTTACTGGAGACATTTCAAGGCTGATGTCCTACTATCAGGACAGCAGAGTGGGTTAAGGAGCTTCCTGCTGCAGTACTGAGCTCTGGTGTCAGCTGTGGCTCAGTGGGTAGCACTCTCTTCCCTCTGAGTCAGAAGGTTGTGGATTTGAGCACCACTCTAGAGACCTGAGCCCCATAATCCAGGCTGACACTCCCAGTGCCAGTACTGCGGGAGCGGTGCACTGTCGAAGGGGCAGTACTGAGGGACCGCTGTATTGTTGGAGGGCAGTACTGAGGTAGCGCTGCACTGTCGAAAGTGCCATCTTTCGGATGACTGGTTAAACCTCTCAGATGGATGTAAAGATCCCATGGCCACTATTTTAAAAAAGAGATGAGGAGTTCTCCCCGGTGTCCTGGGGCCAATATTTATCCCTCAACCAACATCACTGAAAAATACATGATCTGGTCATTGTCACATTGCTGTTTGTGGGAGCTTGCTGTGTGCAAATTGGCTGCCGCATTTCCTACATTACAACAGTGACTACAAAAGTATTTCATTGGCTGAGAAGCGCTTTCGATGTCCTGAGATCGTAAAAGGCGCTATAGAAATGCAAGTTCTTTCTTATATTTGGTGAAGTCACATGGTTGAACCACAAGAGTACTCCCACATTCCTCAACTCTGCAGTGCCATAGATTAGTGCTCCAAAAACAGCCAAAATGCTGCCTATATTGTGGCACACACTCTTGAAAGCTGATGAGAGTTTTATATTGACAGGAACAAGAAAGATAGATATTCCCATTAAATTCTTCTTTCTACCCTTCTTAGGTTTCACCTATCACTAGGTTCCCACCATTCTATAAACCATACCCCCATCAGAAACTGTAACTTCAGCCCAAACTTCTTTCAATGCTGTTTTGGAACTGGTTGAGAGCTGAGCAAGAATAATCTAAGATGACTCCTCTACAATTTTCTTTCCTCCTCCCTTGGGGAAGTGTGGAAGCACACCTGCTTGGCACATTTCTGGTAACAGACTCATCACAAGAATAATTAGCAGTGCTAACCCATGCACTGCACCACCTACAGTGCACAGAAGTCATCTTTTGTCTTAATGAATTATTTTCGTTTCCCTTTCCACCCCCAACACACAAGTGGAATCCTGCAGAGTGGAAATATTATTTTCCCCTTCCTCTCACTCCCTTTAATCCACAGCCATTTTATAGTAAAATCCCACTGATTGAAGTCTGGCCATGTCACCCAAGCCCATGTCATAGAATATACAGCAGCAATATGTAATCATAGAATATGCATCACCAGATCTGGGATCAAAACCAGACAGGGTAAGCTTTCAGACTGTATGCTCTGCCTCACACCCAGGAACTCACACATGCAGTCTGTAACTTTACATCCATTCAGTTAATGATGGAAAACCATAGCCTATGCACATTGGCCCAAAAATTAGTGTTGCTACGCGAGAGTACGCACTGTGTACTCTCGCGTATTCTGTCTCCAATTGCCGGTTTTCTGCATGCACTGCGCATGCGCTGAAAACCGGCACTTGGTGATTTCAAAAGGGGGCGGTTCCTAGGTGAACCGCGTGCGCGCTACAGGCTGCGCGCACGCAGTGCACTTAGTGCTTTGAACGCGCAGGTAAGTATGGAAGATTTTGCACATAAAGAAAGGAGGTGTAAGACCCTCTTTTAACAAGGTAAGTAGTTAATTAAGTATTATTTTGAATTTTTTTCAACAGGTATATCTTTTTTAGAGACTTTAAAGAAAGGTAAGTTTATTTTTATAACTTTTTAAAAGATTTTAAATTTTTTCAAAAATTTAATTTTTTGTTTAAAATGGTTAATTTACTTAACTATACTTATTTTATTAATGCGATGGTTTTTTAAAAAATTTAATTGAGGTTTAGCTGTTCTTTTGGGGGGGTATAGATTCATAGCTTTCACAGCACTTTTGTGAAAGCTATGAATGAAAGATGGTGTGCTGCCATTGGCTCTAACTGAGTCACGTGATCCCACAGCTCGCACGAATTAACTGCGCCTGTGGGATACGGAAGCACTGCACAGCTGCTGTCCAGAACATCAAGTTCGTGCGAGCTGGGAATGAAAAAGCCAGCGCACAGTGAGAGATCGCGGGGAAGCCTTACCCTCGCACGAAGGCGCCCTCACTAATTTTTGGGCCATTATTTCCCAAAATGAGCTCCCAGTAAACAAAGCTCTGTGAATCAGAAAATATGTCCAGTTTTGGTCCCGAGATCTGGGAATTAATATTGAGACTCCACAGAGGGTGCAGAGAAGTGCAACAAAGATAATACCTAAACTTAGATCTTTTAGTCACAAGGATGGGGCAAGGGAGTTATGGCTATTCACTTTGGGGAAACATAGACTCAGGAAGTATGATTGAGGAGGACCAGATGTAATAGACTTGAATTCCAGAGCGTGGGACCTAGCTGACTTAAGGCACGACCACCAAAAATAGCGCAAAGGCAGTGGGGGATGCACAAGAGGCCAGAGGCAGAGGAACGCAGAATTCTGGGGCGCTTGTAGGGCTGGAGGAGGTTACAGAAATGGGGAGGGCCGAGGCCATAAATGATTTAAAAACAAGGATGAGAATTTTAAATCGGAGACGTTGGGGGAAAGGGGAGCCAATGTAGGTAAGCAAAGACAGGAGTGATGGGTGAGCAGGACTTGGTGAGAGAGCTGTTCCGTTGGGACGGACTTCACTTGGCCAGTGCTGGGACTAGAGTCCTGGCGAATCGAATAACTAGGGCTGTAGAGAGCTTTAAACTAATTAGTGGGGGGGAGGTTTCAAGAGAGCAAAAAATAAAAATGTCAGCGGAGAAGGCAATAGAGCAAAGTAGCAGTGGGGTAATTAAAAACCAGAGCGTGTCAGGAAGGGACAGAATATATAAAGATAAAGGTAAAGTAGTAAAGGGGGTAAAAGCAGGAATAAATTGTCACAAAACATATTTAAAAGTTCTTTATCTGAATGCACGCAGCAGTCGTAACAAAATAGACGAGTTGACGGTACAAATAACTACGTATGGGTATGATCTTGTGGCCATTACAGAAACATGGCTGCAGGGTGACAACGACTGGGAATTAAATATGCCAGGGTATTTAACAATCAGGAAGGACAGGCAGGAAGGAAGAGGAGGTGGGGTAGCTATGTTAATAAAGGAAGGAATCACTGTATTACAGAGAAATTATATTGGGTCAAATGATCAGGATAATGAAACAGTTTGGGTGGAGATAAGGAATAATAAGGGGGAAAAAACACTAGTGGGAGTAGTATATAGGCCTCCTAATAGTTGCAACTCTGCTGGAAGAAGTATTAATCAGGAAATAGTTGGGGCATGTAATAAGGGAACAGCTATAATTATGGGGGATTTTAACTATCATATCAACTGGACAAATCAAATTGGGCAGGGCAGCCTTGAGGAAGAGTTTATTGAGTGTATTAGGGATGGATTTCTTGAGCAGTATGTAACTGATCCTACAAGGGGGCAAGCAACCTTGGACCTGGTCCTGTGTAATGAGTCAGGATTAATTAATAATGTCCAAGTTAAGGATCCCCTTGGAATGAGTGACCATAACATGGTTGAATTCCATATCCAATTAGAGGGTGAGAAGGTTGGTTCTCGGACAAGTGTACTGAGCTTGAATAAAGGAGACTATGATGGTATGAGAGCGGAACTGATTAAAGTGGACTGGGAAAATAGATTAAAGGGTAAGACGGTACATGAGCAGTGGTGTTCATTTAAGGAGTTATTTTACAACTTTCAAAAAATATATATTCCACTGAGGAAAAAAGGGTGTAAAAGAAATGACAGCCATCCGTGGCTAAGTAAAGAAATTAAGGATAGTATCCAACTAAAAACAAGGACATATAAGGTAGCCAAACTTAGTGGGAGGATAGAAGATTGGGAAGTCTTCAAAAGACAGCAAAAAGTAACTAAAGGATTGATTAAGAAAGGGAAGATAGATTATGAAAATAAATTAGCAAAAAATATAAAAACAGATAGCAAGAGTTTCTATAGTTATATAAAAAGAAAAAGGGTGGCTAAGGCAAACGTAGGTCCCTTAGAGGATGAGACCGGGAAATTAATGGTGGGAAACATGGAGATGGCAAAAATGCTGAACAAATATTTTGTTTCAGTCTTTACGGTAGAGGACACTAAGAATATCCCAACACTGGACAAACAGGGGGCTCTAGGGGGGGAGGAGCTAAATACGATCAAAATCACTAAGGAATTGGTACTCAGTAAAATAATGGGACTCAAGGCGGATAAATCCCCTGGACCTGATGGCTTACATCCTAGGGTCTTGAGGGAAGTGGCAGTAGGGATTGTGGATGCTTTGGTAATAATTTTCCAAAATTCCCTGGACTCAGCAAAGGTCCCGGCAGATTGGAAAACTGCTAATGTAACACCCTTATTTAAAAAGGGTAGTAGGCAGAAGGCTGGAAATTATAGACCAGTTAGTCTAACATCTGTGGTGGGTAAAATTTTGGAGTCTATTATTAAGGAGACAGTAACGGAACATTTAGATAAACATAATTTAATAGGACAAAGTCAGCATGGCTTTATGAAGGGGAAGTCATGTCTGACAAATTTGCTTGAGTTCTTTGAGGACATAACGTACAGGGTGGATAAAGGGGAACCAATGGACGTAGTGTATTTAGACTTCCAGAAGGCATTCGACAAGGTGCCACATAAAAGATTATTCCTCAAGATAAAAAATCACTGGATTGGGGGGAATATTCTGGCATGGGTGGAGGATTGGTTATCTAACAGGAAGCAGAGAGTTGGGATAAATGGTTCATTCTCGGACTGGCAACCAGTAGCCAGTGGTGTTCCGCAGGGGTCGGTGCTGGGTCCCCAACTCTTTACAATCTATATTAACGATTTGGAGGAGGGGACCGAGTGTAACATATCAAAGTTTGCAGATGATACAAAGATGGGAGGGAAAGTAGAAAGTGAGGAGGACATAAAAAACCTACAAGGGGATATAGACAAGCTGGGTGAGTGGGCAGAGATTTGGCAGATGCAATACAATATTGGAAAATGTGAGGTTATGCACTTTGGCAGGAAAAATCAGAGAGCAAGTTATTATCTTAATGGCGAGAAACTGGAAAGTACTGCAGTACAAAGAGATCTGGGGGTCCTAGTGCAAGAAAATCAAAAAGTTAGTATGCAGGTGCAGCAGGTGATCAAGAAGGCCAACGGAATGTTGGCTTTTATTGCTAGGGGGATAGATTATAAAAACAGGGAGGTATTGCTGCAGTTATATAAGGTATTGGTGAGACCGCATCTGGAATACTGCATACAGTTTTGGTGTCCATACTTAAGAAAAGACATACTTGCTCTCGAGGCAGTACAAAGAAGGTTCACTCGGTTAATCCCCGGGATGAGGGGGTGGACATACGAGGAGAGGTTGAGTAGATTGGGACTCTACTCATTGGAGTTCAGAAGAATGAGAGGCGATCTTATTGAAACATATAAGATTGTGAAGGGGCTTGATCGGGTGGATGCGGTAAGGATGTTCCCAAGGATGGGTGAAACTAGAACTAGGGGGCATAATCTTAGAATACGGGGCTGCTCTTTCAAAACTGAGATGAGGAGAAACTTCTTCACTCAGAGGGTAGTAGGTCTGTGGAATTTGCTGCCCCAGGAAGCTGTGGAAGCTACATCATTAAATAAATTTAAAACAGAAATAGACAGTTTCCTAGAAGTAAAGAGAATTAGGGGTTACGGGGAGCGGGCAGGAAATTGGACATGAGGCTGAGTTCGGATCGGTCGAGGCCCTGTGGGTGGCGTAGCGGGCCCAGGGGCTGAGTGGCCGGGTCCTGCTCCTAATTCTTGTGTTCTTTAGATTTGAGGTGAGGATCAGATCAGCCATGATCTTATTGAATGGCGGAGCAGGCTCGAAGGGTCGATTGGCCTACTCCTGCTCCTATTTCTTATGTTCTTATGGTGCGGGATAGGATACAGGCAACAGAGCTTTGGATAAGCTGAAGTTTACAGAGCATAGAGGATGAGAAGCCAGCCAGGAAAGCTTTGGAATAGTCTAGTCTGTAAGTGACAAAGGCATGGATGAGACTTTCAGCAGAAGATTCGTTGAGGCTGGGGACGAGATAGACGATGTTACAAAGATGTAACTTGGTGGTCTTTATGACAGAGAGGATGTGGAGTCAGAAGCTCAGCTAGAGGTCAAATAGGACGATGAAGTTGTGAGTAGTCTGGTTCAACCAGATATAATGGCTGATGAGGGGAAATGGAATCAATAAAAGAAAGACTAGCATTTATATAGCGCTTTTCACGACCACCGGATGTCCCAAAGCGCTTTACAGCCTACGAAGTACTTTTTGAAGTGTAGTCACTGTTGTAATGTAGGAAACGCAGCATGGGTACAGAGTTTGTGGCAGGGGCTGAAGACAGTGGCTTCGGTGTTCCCAATGTTTAACTGGAGGAAATTGAGGCTCATCCAAGACTGAATGTTGGACAAGCAGTCTGACAGCATAGGCAGTGGAGGGATTGTGATAGGTGGTGGAGGTATACAGCTGGTTTTTCAGCATACATGTGGAAGCTGACTCCATGTCATTGGATGATGTCATCAAGGGCCAGCATGTAGATGAGGAAGAGGAGAGGCCAAGGTTAGATCCTTGGGGGACTCTAGAGGTAAAGGTATTGGGACAGGAAGAGAAGCCATTGCTGTAAAGACTCTGGTTGTTATTGCATAGGTAAGATTGGAACAACGAGGGCAGTCCCATCAAGTCGGACAACGGAAGACAGACATTGAAGGCGAAAGGAGAATGGTGTGGTCGACCATGCTAAAGGCTACATGGAGGTTGAGGAGGACTGGGGTGGTGCAAGGAAATGCACCACAGTCACCGTCACAGAGGATGTCATTTGTGACTTTGATTAGGGCTATGGCAGGGCTGAAAACTGATTGGAGAGACTCAGACATGGAAGGTGGGCACAGATATGAGAGGTGATAACACATTCAAGGACTTGAAAGAAAAGGAAAGTTGGAGATGGGCCTATAATTTGCAAGGACAGAGGGGTCAAGAAGGGTATTTTGGGTCTGGACTATTTCAAAATTATATGTTGCTATATTTAGATCCAATATTTAACACTTGCATTTTATAAAGTACAAAACATAAGTGCAGAAGAAAATCATGGGGACACCACATTCTAGTGATAGGACGTACCACTGTACCTTAATGTACATTACACTAGAGTGAAATATGGAACAGTCACTCACTTCCAACTATGTAAATATATACTTAAACCACAAAAACAAATGAATGTTAAAATATTGCTGTAGTAGACAGAATGTGATTCATTGTTCAATAGTTATTTACTAATCTCTTAAAACTCTGAAAAGAATGCTAAATGCAGAAAAGAAAAATCACCAAAAAAAATCATTGAGGAAAGACATTCGACACTCCCATGGCTTGGTCAAGATGACTCTGAGGTGGTCAGTTTGCATTCTTGCTGCAGGTTGTGGGTTCACCATGTTCTGATGTAACCAGCCAATACTGAAGTTTCCATATTTGAAATATGCTGCTTTGCAATACTTATTTTCTCCTTTAAAAAAATACCATTAATTATGTATAGAATTGGTAAATCAAAATTTCATCTGCAATGTGCATATCCTTCATAAAGTAATATTCAAAATACACAGAAACCACTGTGGAGTGGCTTAATGCACTTCCAAGATTCTCTCTCATCCCAAATGTTTCCTTTTTTTGCCAGAGTAGCATTTAAACCAAGAGTCTTTAGTTACAAGGAGCCCCAACACCACCCAGACTGCTGCAACTTCAAGCTGTTGCACTTCCATTACCTTTCCCCTGATGTGATTTATTTTTTATAATAAGCATTCTGCATCACCGTGCGAGTCAAACACAGGGCTTTCCTGTTTTCACCTAGGAAAAGGATCAGAATCTTCCACAGACATGCACTAGATCTTCTTCGATTGCCTGTATTAGTAACACTTTCTTCATAGACACTGCAAAATTCCAGGGATATTCCACTGTCCTGATAATGAGGACAAACATCTTGAAATCAATTCACTGGGACACAAGGAGCCAGGGGTGCTAAAAGTGGATAGGGTGGTGGGCATATGCAGGACTTCAAAGATTGTTCCTCACTGGAAAGCAAATTACAACTCCAGCTCTTCCTCCTTCCAGTTTCCCTCCTACATTTCCAAATCTCATCTGATGTATATGCTCAAGTTAATTTTCACATCTCTCCTGCTTATTTTATCTCTCTAGTCGCCTGACAATTTCCTGATAGGTCTACCCCTCACCTCAATAAATTTGTCTACTGTGGCGGATCGCCACCTAAACGGGCATTACCACTTTTCTGTCCGTGGACAATATATCGAGCACCTTGCCTTTAAGGCACCTTGCCTTTAAGGCAGGAGAGAAGAAGTGGGCGGGGCCTCGGGGTTTTTCCAGAGAATTCTGGGAGCAGTCTGTTCAGCCATTTTGGACCATGCAGTTGTATTAAAAAGTCTCTGTTTTTCCACACATGGATTCAGTCTTAATTCGTGTTTCGCAGCAGCCTCAACATTGGTGACCCCGACGCTCAGAACGTATTCCGAGCACTGCAATGGCGGACACGAACGCAGTTGCCATGAAACTGCCGGAGTTTTGGGAAAACCAGCCCGAAGCCTGGTTTCTCCAAACTAAATCCCGCTTCCGGCTGCAAAACATCACCACAGATGGAACGCAGTACGACTACCTCGTCACATCACTCGGGAGCGCCACAGTTTCGAAGGTTTGGACAGCGCTGCAGAACCCACCAGAGGAAGGCAAGTAGGCAAGAAGGCAGCGCTCCTTAAAAAATTTACGGCCTCGGCATATCAGCGAAACTGCCACCTCCTCGACCTTCCAGGCCTCGGTGATGCCTCACCGTCAGACCTCCTCTCCCACATGCTCTCCCTCACCGACGAGAGCCCACCCGGATCCCTCATCCGCACGCTGTTCATCCGCCAGCTCCCTCTCAGCATCCGCCCAGCGATCGTGGCGTCCGGCCTCACGAACCTGGAAGCCCTGGCCGATGAGGCCGACAAGCTGCTGTCCGCTCACTCCAGCCGCGACGTCACTCCGGACCTGGCAGCCAGTGCCTGGGCGCGCCCCTCACCGGCCACCACGTGGCCACAAGGACCAGCCACCAGGCCCACGGGGCCTTCGCGCCCCACTAACCCGGGCCACTGTTACTACCACGCACGGTTCGGCGCCAGGGCACAACGGTGCACACCTCCCTGCTCTTTCAAGTCCGCCCCCGTACCAGACCCCGTGATGGCCATGGGCCACGCGGGCTCCCTGCTGTACGTCACGGATGACAAAACCGGCCGCTGGTTCCTGTGCGACACTGGGGCTCAGCACAGCATCATCCCGGCCTCCTCCCTCGACATCCAAAAGGGCGAACGAGGACCGGCGCTGGCTGCTGCTAACGGCTCGGAAATCCGGACGTATGGCACCCGGACAGTCACCCTCGACCTCACTGGTCGCCGCTACTGATGGGAGTTCATCACTGCCAAGGTGCTCTCCCCTCTCATCGGCGCAGATTTCCTGTGCGCCCACGGCCTACTGGTAGACATCCCTCGTCACCGCCTCGTGGACATGAACACCATGTCCCCCATCCTGGGCGCCATGGCCCCCCGTCAACCCGCCGACGTGGCGTCACAGTGCCACACCCGGGCCACGGATGACTACGCGGCACTCCTGGCCGAATTCCCGGCCCTTACCAATCCGACCTTCTCCGCGGAGGCCGCCAAACACGGGGTGGAACACTTCATCCCCACCACAGGCCCCCCAGTGTACGCCCACGCTCGCAGGCTGGACCCGGCCAAACTGGAGATCGCGCGGACCGAGTTTGCCACCATGGAACAGCTCGGCATCATCCGCTACTCCAACAGTCCCTGGGCCTCCCCACTCCACATCGCTCCCAAACCAGCCGGAGGTTGGCGCCCCTGCGGGGATTACCGCCGCCTCAACGACGCCACCACCCCTGATCGGTACCCCGTGCCGCACATTCAGGACTTCTCGGCTAAACTGGCCGGCCGCTCAGTCTTTTCCAAGGTCGACCTGGTGCGCGGATACCACCAAGTCCCCGTCCACCCCGCGGACGTCCCCAAGACGGCCGTAATCACCCCCTTCGGCCTGTTCGAGTTCCTGCGGATGCCCTTCGGCCTCAAAAACGCGGCCCAGGCATTCCAACGGCTCATGGACTCGGTCCTTCGGGACCTGAAGTTCCTGTTCGTCTACCTGGATGACATCCTGGTAGCCAGTTCCTCCAAGCAGGAACACCTCGAACACCTTCGCATCCTGTTCGGGCGCCTCAGCGACCACGGGCTCATCCTCAGCCCAGCCAAATGCCAGTTCGGCCTGGACAAGATCGACTTCCTCGGCCACCACATCACCCATGCTGGGGCCATTCCCCTGCCCACCAAGGTGCAGGCCGTCCAACAATTTCTCCACCCCACCACCATCAAAGGCCTCCAGGAGTTCCTCGGGACGGTGTATTTCTATAACCGCTTCATCCCCAAAGCGGCGTCCCTCATGAGGCCCCTGTATGAAGCCCTCCGGGGCAGGAGCGGCAAGATGGCGGTCGAATGGACGGCAGACGCGTCCGCCGCCTTCGACTCCACCAAGACCGCGCTCGCCAACACCACCCTGCTCACGCACCCACGGCCCAATGCCAGGGTAGCGCTCACCACGGACGCCTCCGACCACGTGGTCGGCGCCGTGTATGAGCAGTGGGTCGACGGCGCCTGGCAACCACTTGCCTTCTTCAGCCGCCAACTACGCCCCCCGGAGGTCAAGTACAACACCTTCGACCGCGAGCTCCTTGCGCTGTTCCTGGCGGTCCGCCATTTTCGGTTTTTGCTTGAGGGCCACCCCTTCACTGCGTTTGTCGACCACAAGCCCCTGACATTCGCAATGGCAAAGACAACCGACCCCTGGTCCGCCAGGCAGCAGCGCCAGCTCGCGGCAGTGTCCGAGTTCACCACGGACATCCAACACGTCTCCGGCCGAGACAACGTGGTAGCCGACTGCCTCTCCCGCCCCGCCATCCACGCCGCACACCTAGCAGTCGACTACGCTCAACTCGCAGCAGACCAGATCACCGACCCTGATCTGCTCTCCGCACCTACCAACCTACCAGGGCTACGCCTGGCCGACGTCGCCTGTGGCCCGACCGCAGTCACGGTCAAGTGCGACATATCCCTCTGTCAACCTCGGCCCGTCGTCCCAGCGCCGCCGGGTATTCGACATTCTCCACAACCTCTCCCACCCCGGCGCCTGCGCATCCATCAAATTGGTAGCCAACCGCTTTGTCTGGCGCGGCCTTCGCAAGGATGTGCGTACTTGGGCCAACTCCTGCCTAGCCTGCCAACGGGCCAAGGTACAGCAACACACGAAAGCACCCCTCGAGGAGTTTACCGTCCCCTCGCGGAGATTCGACCACATCCACGTGGACATCGTCGGGCCCCTGCCGCCGTCGCAAGGCCACACGCACTTGCTGACTATCGTTGACCGCACCACGCGCTGGCCCGAGGCAATTCCACTGACCTCTACCACCACCGCCGACATCGCCAGAGCCTTCGTCAGCACCTGGGTCGCACGGTTCGGCGTCCCCTCTGACATGACGTCGGACAGAGGTCCGCAATTTACCTCTGAACTCTGGACCGCCGTCGCACGCAATCTCGGGGTGACCATTCACCGCACCACAGCGTACCACCCCCAAGCCAACAGACTGTGAGCGCGGTTCCACAGATCCTTGAAGGCATCTCTTCGAGCCAGCCTCCAGGACGGTGCCTGGACCAACCGACTTCCGTGGGTCCTCCTCGGCCTGCACACTGCGGTTAAAGAAGACCTCCACGCATTGGCAGCAGAGCTCGTGTACGGTCAGCCGCTGCGTGTACCCGGCGAGTTCCTGGCCACCGCCACGACACCCTGGTCAGCCGACCAGCAACGCCACGACTTCGCCTCACCGGCGCTGCAGTTCGCCCCGGTGCCCATTGCCCGACACGGCGAATCCACCTCACACGTCCCACTAAGCCTGCACCAGGCACGGTTCGTTTTTGTCCGGCACGACGCCCACCGCGGACCCCTTCAACCCCCGTACGACGGGCCCTACAAGGTGCTACAGGCTGGGGACAAATTTTTCACCCTGCAAGTGGGCGACAGGACCGAAAAAGTGTCGGTTGACCGACTCAAGCCAGCACACTCGGAGCCCGGTGAGCAGGTCCCTGTAGCTCGTCCACCGCCACGCGGCCAACCTGCCCTCAAGCCGGTTCACCCGGCGGCTCCACGTCCACCGGCGTCCTACAAGAGCCGCTCCGGCCAGCCCATCAGACCGCCGCACCGTCTCGTCCACACTTCCTAAGCGGATTCTGGGGGGAGCTGTGTGGCGGATCGCCACCTAAACGGGCATTATCCACTTTTCTGTCCGTGGACAATATATCGAGCACCTTGCCTTTAAGGCACCTTGCCTTTAAGGCAGGAGAGAAGAAGTGGGCGGGGCCTCAGGATTTTTCCAGAGAATTCTGGGAGCAGTCTGTTCAGCCATTTTGGACTATGCAGTTGTATTAAAAAGTCTCTGTTTTTCCACACATGGATTCAGTCTTAATTCGTGTTTCGCGGCAGCCTCAACACTACTGTCTCTTTTACTCTCATTTGAGATATCTCAAACTTTTCATCCATTTGATAAGTGAATCCATCAACTCTAAATGTCTCCTGCTTAAATGTCACCCTTCACTCCAGCATGAGTAATGACTTCTCTTCTGTTGATCAGGCCAACATTAATGTTGAGGCCCTTTCTTATCCTAAATGACCTCAATCAATTCATCAGTGAGCCTACTCACATCCTTGATAGGTGTGGTAATTCAGCTAATCTAGAACACTTCGGGGTAAAAATTCAGTTGGTTGCGCCTCCCGTTAGCGCCTTAAGAGGGCGCTAATGGGGCGCAAAGCCGCTAACGCCCGGGCGCAGCGATGTTTGCGCCGCTCGGGAACTTAACTTGACATTGTGCGGCGGCGCTAAAACTTACCGCTGCGACCACCTGCACGCGCAGATTGTGACGTCATTCCATGGTGCAACGCCCTTGTGGCGCCCCGGAGCGGAAATTGAGTGGCGCCCCCTGCCTTACCGCCTGGCGCATCCAACGACCAGAAGACTGGAACGCTATCAATCGCTGTGGGGCTGGGGGGGGCGCTATTTAAAGGGGGCCTCTTCCTGTCTTTTATTGTTGGTGGCATTTTTGAACTACGCATTCTGAGAGAGAGAGGGAGAGACTTCTGGAGAGATTCAACGTTGTGTGAAGGAGTTTTGGGTACTGAGCAGCACTTTGCAGGTTCATTTTGATTTGCCATTCCTTGTATCGATTTAGCAGAGACTGTGGGAGCTGCACTATGAGCTCTTTGCCTGGTACTCTCCATTGTTCTTTCCAGCACATTTGATGTGCAAGTCTCTCCAGGCCGAGATTCAAGGCAGCAATGAACAGGATGTGGATGGAAAGCAAGATTAACCATCCCCTTTAAGAACTGGCCCGTGCCATTGTGTGTGTGTTCCATTGCTGACTGACATTACATGAGCTTCGCCAGCGCTCTGAGTTAGCGCCTCACTCCTCGGCCTTTGCGCCTTAAGACAGGTGTGCAGCGCCTGCTTTAGCGCTCCACTCACCTCCCGGGGCGGTAAAAGTGAAGTTTCCAGTCAGTGCCGATAATTAGCGCCAGGCGCTAATATTTGCGTCCAGACGATATTTGCGCCCCAAATGGGGCGCGACCTAATTTCTACCCCTTCCTCTTTTTTAAAACAATTCTTATACTGCATCTATTTCCTCACTGCTGCGTTCTTCTGAGCACTGTCCCATACCAGTGTCTTGCAGAACACCATGCAACACTCAACAGTTCTGTCACGTTTGGCATTAAGTCAGCCAAATTGGGATGCTGAGAATTCTTTACTGCTTTTACATTCTGTGCCTTCTATCTGTTCTAGTGAAGTAATTTATGATGTTATGGGATTGAAGGTTTCATACCTCATTCTTCCCTTCTGTCAGATCTGTTACAGTATCTTAGTTCAATCATGCCTGATGTTCTACTGTATCTAGTTAAAATTCTGCCTATTGCACAGAGTCTGAAACATCTCGTCAATTTCATCTCTACTTGTGACCTCTGTAAATACAGTATTAGAGCTGCTAAATGAAACTTTGAAAAGAAGTGTTAATTTTGATCTTCCTGTCTGCCAGCAACCGTTTCTCCTGCTCCTTTGCCAAAGCGGTGTCTCAGTTTCTGTGAATCTTCCCTTCCATCGCTCTTCTGTCCTGATAAGAGTTGCTAGCTCTCCTAACAAGAATGCTGGCCTTTTTGGCTTGCTACCTCCTCCAATTCTAATCTCAAATGATCTTTGTAAAGAAGCTCCCTTCATTCTGATCTACTATTAAGACAGGAACCAAGGGTCTAATGAGAGTGAGGAACTTAATGTAATTAATATTAAAGAAAAAGTACTGGAGAAATTAATGGGACTAAAAGCCAACAAACCCCCTGGACCTGATGGCCTACATACTAGGGTTTTAAAAGAGGTAGTTGCAGAGATAGTGGAAGCATTGGTTTTGATCTACCAGAATTCCCTAGATTCTAGAACGATCCCCGTGGATTGGAAGGTAGCAAATGTAAATACGCTATTCAAGAAAGGAGGGAGAGAGAAAACAGGGAACTACAGGCCAGTTCCTACATTACAACAGTGACTACTCTTCAAAAAGGATTTCATTGGCTGTAAAGCGCATTGGGATGTCCGGTAGTCATGGAAGGTGCTATATAAATGCAAGTCTTTCTTTTTTCCTTTAGCCTGACATCAATAATGGGGAAAATATTAGAATCTATTATTAGAGACGTGGTAACAGGGCATTTAGAAAATCATAATATGATTAGGCAGAGTCAACACGGTTTTATGAAAGGGAAATCGGGTTTGACAAATCTATTAAGAGTTCTTTTGAGGGTGTAACTAGCAGGGTAGATAAGGGGGAAACCAGTGGATGTAGTACATTTGGATTTTCAGAAGGCATTCGATAAGGTGCCACTCAAAAGGTTGTTACACAAGATTAGGGCTCGTGGGATTGGGGGTAATATATTAACATGGATTGAGGATTGGTTAACGGACAGAGAGTAGGGATAAACGGGTCATTTTCGGGTTGACAGGTTGTAATTAGCGGGGTGCCGTAAGGATCAGTGCTTGGGACTCAGTTATTTACAATCTATATCAATGATTTAGATGAGGGGACCGAGTGTAATGTATCCAGGTTTGCTGACGATACAAAGCTAGATAGGAAAGTAAGCTGTGAGGAAGACACAAAGAGGCTGCAAAGGAATATAAACAGGTTAAATGAGTGGGCAAGAAGGTGGGAGATGGAGTATAATGTGAAATTATCCACTTTGGTTGGAAGAATTGAAAAGCAGAATTTTTTTTTTAAAAAGGTGAACGACTACCCCCTCCACCACCTTTGATACCCTTGTCCCCACTAAAATCATTACACGCTCTCACCCTACTCGTTCCCCCTGGTATACCCCTCATCTCCGTTCCCTTAAGTCCAAGGGATGCAGACTTGAACGTCTTTGGTGGACAACTGGTCTAATCATCCATCACCAGATTTGGCTAGACCATATAAAGCACTGCCGGGTCTTGCTCTCCATCACTAAAACAGCCCACTATTCTAAGGTCATCCAGGGCGGCAAAAAAATAACACCAGACTTGTGTATTGTAGATGGTGGAAAGGCTTTGGGAAGTCAGGAGGCGAGACACTTGCTGCAAAATACAAGCCTCTGACCCGCGCTTGTTGCCACAGTATTTATGTGGCTGGTCCAGTTAAGTTTCTGGTCAATGGTAACCCCCCAGGATGTTGATGTTGAGAGATTCGGCGATGGTAATGCCATTGAATGTCATGGGGCGGTAGTTAGACTTTCGTTTGTTGGAGATAATCATTGCCTGGCACTTGTGTAGCACGAATGTTACTTGCCACTTATCAGCCCAAGCCTGAATGTCGTCCTGGTCTTGCTGCATGCGGGCATGAACAGCTTCATTATCTGAGGAGTTGCGAATGGAACTGAACACTGTACAATCATCAGCGAACATCCCCACTTTTGACCTTACGATGGAGGGAAGGTCATTGATGAAGCAGCTGAAGATGCTTGCGCCTCAGACACTGCCCTGAGGAACTCCTGCAGCGATGTCCTGGGGCTGAGAGGATTGACCAACAACCACAACCATCTTTCTTTGCGCTAGGTATGACTCCAGCCAATGGAGAGTTTTTCCCCCGATTCCCATTGACTTCAATTTTACTAGGGCTCCTTGATGTCACACTCGGTCAAATGCTGTCTTGATGTCAAGGCCAGTCACTCTCACCTCACCTCTGGAATTCAAACCTTTTGTCCATGTTTGGACCAAGGCTGTAATGAGGTGTGGAGCTAAGTGGTCCTGGTGGAACCCAAACTGAGCATCGGTGAGCAGGTTATGGGTGAGTAAGTGCCTCTTGATAGCACTGTCGACAACACCTTCCATCACTTTGCTGACGATTGAGAGTAGACGGTTGGGGTGGTAATTGGCCGGATTTTTGTGGACAGGACATACCTGGGCAGTTTTCCATATTGTTGGGTAGATGCCAATGTTGTAGCTGTACTGGAACAGCTTGGTTAGAGGCGCGGCTAGTTCTGGAGCACAAGTCTTCAGCACGATAGCCCAGATGTTGTCGGGGCCCATAGCCTTTGCCTGTATCCAGTGCGTGCAGCTATTTCTTGATATCACGTGGAGTGAATCGAATTAGCTGAAGACTGGCTTCTGTGATGGTGGGGACCTCAGGAGGAGGCCGATATGGATCATCCACTCGGCACTTCTGGCTGAAGATGGTTGCAAACGCTTCAGCCTTCTCTTTTGCACTCACGTGCTGGGCTCCGCCATCATTGAGGATGGGGATATTCATGGAGCCTCCTCCTCCCATTAGTTGTTTAATTGTCCACCATCATTCACGACTGGATGTAGCAGGACTGCAGAGCTTTGATCTGATCCACTGATTGTGGGATCGCTTAGCTCTGTCTATAGCATACTGCTTCCGCTGTTCAGCATGCAAGTAGTCCTGTGTTTCAGCTTCCCCAGGTTGGCACCTCATTTTTAGGTACACCTGGTACTGCTCCTGGCATGTTCTTGTGCACTCCTCATTGAACAAGGGTTGGTCCCCTGGCTTGATGGTAACAGCAGAGTGAGAGATATGCCGTGCCATGAGGTTACAGATTGTGGTGGATTACAATTCTGCTGCTGCTGATGGCCCACAGCGCCTCATGGATGCCCAGTTTTGAGCTGCTAGATCTGTTCTGAATCTATCCCATTCAGCACGGTGGTAGTGCCACACAACACGATAGAGGGTGTCCCCTGTATGAAGACGGGACTTCGTCTCCACAAGGACTGTGCGGTGGTCACTGCTACCAATGTTGTCATGGACAGATGCATCTGCGATAGGTAGATTGGTGAAGACGAGGTTAAGTAGGTTTTTCCCTCATGTTGGTTCTCTCACCACCTGCCCCAGGCCCAGTCTGGCAGCTATGTCCTTTAGGACTCGGCCAGCTCAGTCAGTAGTGGTGCTACCGAGCCACTCTTGATGATGGACATTGAGGTCCCCCACCCAAAGTACATTCTGTGCCCTTGCTACCCTCAGTGCTTCTTCCAAGTAGTGTTCAACATGGAGGAGTACTGTTTCATCAACTGAGGGAGGGTGGTAGGTGGTAATCAGCAGGAGGTTTCCTTGCCCATGAAGCCATGAGACTTCATGGGGTCCGGAGTCAATGTTGAGGACTCCCAGGGACACACCTTTCCAACTGTATACCACTGTGCTGCCACCTTGGTGGGTCTGTCCTGCCGGTGGGTCAGGACATACCCAGGGATGGTGATGGAGTAGTCTGGGACATTGGCTGAAAGGTATGATTCTGTGAGTATGACTATGTCAGGCTGTTGCTTAACTAGTCTGGGGGACAGCTCTCCCAAATTTGTCCCCAGCTGTTAGTGAGGAGGACTTTGCAGGGTTGACTGGGCTGGGTGTGCCATTGTTGTGTCCGAAACAGGTGCCCAGGTCGACGCAGGTGGTCTGTCTGTTTTTATTCTTATTATTGTTTCTCGTAGCGGTTTTATACAACTGAGTGGCTTGCTAGGCCATTTCAGAGGGCAATTAAGAGTCAACCACATTGCTGTGGATCCGGAGTCACATACAGGCCAGACCAGGTAAGGACAGCAGATTTCCTTCCCTAAAAGGACATTAGTGAACCAGATGGGTTTTTACAACAATCCAATAGTTTCATGGTCACCATTACAGATTTATTTAATTAACTGCATTTAAATTCCCCAGCTACCGTGGTGGGATTTGAACTCATGTCTCTGGATCATTAGTCCAGGCCTCTGGATTACTAGTCCAGTAACATACCTACTATGCTACCGTTCCCTTCATAATAGCGCCAGTCTCCGCCCTTACCTCAACTTATCTGCTGCTGAAACCCTCATCCATGCCTTTATCACCTCTAGACTTGACTATACTAATGCACTCTTGGCAGGCCTCCCTAGTCTACCCTCCATAAACTTGAGGTCATCCAAAACTCTGCCGCCTGTGTGCTAACTCGCACCTAGTCCCGCTCACCCATTTTCCCTGTGCTTGCTGACCTACATTGGCTCCCAGTTAAGTAATGCCTTGATTTTAAAATTCTCATCCTGGTTTTCAAATCCCTCCATGACCTCGCCCTTCCTTATCTCTGCAATCTCCTCCAGCCCGATAATGCTCCTAGACCTCTGTGCGCCGCCTCTTCTGGCCTTTTGAACATCCCCGATTTTAAATGCTCCACCAGTGGCGGGGGTCATCTGTCCTAACATCTCCTTATATGGCTCAGTGTCAAATTTTGTTTTTTCGCTAATTTTTATTACGTTGAAGGCGCTATATAAATACAAGTTGTTGTTGTTGTTGTAAATATTGGTATGCAGAGGGATTTGGGTGTTCTTGTACACAAAAGTTAACAGCCAGACACAGCAAGCAATTATGAAGGCAAATGGTATGTTAGCCTTTATTGCAAGGTGGTTGGAGTATAAGAGTAAGGAAGGCTTGCTGCAATTATATAGGGCTTTGGTGAGACCATACCTGGAGTACTGTGTACAGTCTTGGTCTCCTTACCCAAGGAAGGATATACTTGCCTTAGAGGGGGTGCAACAAACGTTCACTAGATTGATTCCTGGGATGAGAGGGTTGTCCTATGAGGAGAGATTGAGCAGAATGGGCTTATATTCTCTGGAGTTTAGAAGAATGAGAGGTGATTTCATTGAAATGTATAAAATTCTTCGAGGGCTTGACAAGGTAGATGCTATTTCCCATGGCTGGAGAGTCCATAATTAGGGGTCATAGTCTCAGGATAAGGGGTTGGCCAGATAGGACTGAGATGAGGAGAAATTTCTTCACTCAGAGGGTTGTGAATCTTTGGAATTCTATACCCCAGAGGGCTGTGGATGCTCAGTCGTTGAGTATATTCAAGACTGAGATTGACAGATTTTTGGACACTAAGGAAATCAAGGGATATGGGGGATAGGACAGGAAAGTGGAGTTGAGATCAAAGATCAGCCATGATCTGACTGAATGGCGGAATGGGGCCGTACGGCCTGCTCCTGCTCCTACTTCTTATGTTCTTGAGATGAAATCAAGTTCAATTTCCATCAGATCTGCTTAACCTTCTGCTAATTGGATTCCAATTAGAACTCTGCTTCTTAATAGTATCCTTCTCACTGTTGAGACGCATGCCACTTTTACAATCTCTTCAATCTCTTACTCCATTCTGTCTTTCTTTCTCCTTGAAAATGTATTCATAATTGTCCTATGTATAAGAAAGGTGATCCCTCCTACTTTTCCAACCCATTACCCTTATATCTGTACTTTCTAAATGTATAGAAACTGCTATTAACTCTCTATCGATCACGTTGAAAGCTCGGGCTTAATCCATGATTATCAGTACCATTTTCAACATGGATGTTCCACTAGCAATCTTGTTTGCTGAATTACACATGGGTAATTCTGCTCTTGTATATGTTGCTGAACCATTTGTCATGGTCTTGCTGAATTACACATGGGTAATTCTGCTCTTGTATATGTTGCTGAACCATTTCTCATGGTCTTGAAAGGGTCATGCACTACAAGGTACCATCATATAGACCACCACCAAACCTACATTCATGGCCATTTAGTCACCCCTCAAATTGCTTTATCTGTACTGTTCTTGATGGTTCATCCTCCGACTTGTTTTGCATTAGCTTAAGGATCCTGCAGTGCTCTGTCCTCTCTCTCACTCTGTTTCCGCCTTCATATCAATGATCCCTTTGATTCATCAAACAATCCTATCCATTCTTTTGCCACTAATTTCACTCTATATTCATCAAATTCTTACAGATTGCAAGTCCCCACCCCTTACCCAGGACTTAACATGCTGCAGGCAGAGCAGCCCAAAGGCCACCCGATATTACACCTGCCATAATCCGATGAACTGCATCGGGACATCTGTTTAGTGCCCGCAGCTCGCTGGTTCTAATTCAATGAAGCCTGCGCCACAAAATGATTCTGGCCTCTTTGCCAGCACGCTCCGTTGGTTCGCTGCCTAAGAGTTAAAATCTACACCACTGATTCAAAATTGATAGGGATATTCTTTTGAAAACTTAACAGCTCCTTCACCATCAGTACATTGCCCTCATGAAGAATCAGTCTTCAAAAAAAAGACAAGTTATGTTGTATGTAGTTACTAAATCTTCTTAAACACTTACATCACATTGATATTTTATGTGCACAGTTCTTGAAATAATGTTAGAAGAAAACTAAACTTAAACAGGAAGATGGTATGACCTGTTTCAGTCTACCAAAATGTTTCAGCAGCCAGGATTAATGTTGAACGTACAAAACTTTTCCTGATTGGAATGCACTGATCACATCTCTGTATCTTACACTATTACACAACATAATCACTGTGCCTAGCTCGGAGCTCTGAGAGTTGTAGTTTTATTTTACAATATCTACAGCAGGGTTGTGTCTCTAATGTGGTCCTGGAACAAGAAAGCTCCAATGACTCCCAGATGTGAGCAGTGTAAAACTTTGTGTAACAAAGCCTTTTAATAACTTAGCAGACAGAATTGGTCAATATATGTAGTGTAAATTGATTTTGCATGCATTCCTAGGTCTGTTTTTCACTCTTAAGATACATGGTTTACCCAATATGAGCAGATGTGTGGCTAATATATTTTAAAGCATGCATAACAGCAGCTCATTCTAAGAGTCTATTATGCAAAAAATACTGTTTTAAAAATTGTTTTGAACGTGCCTTTTACTTATGTGTACCTGCCGCATAAATCTCCACATAAATAGCTCAAATTAAAAATGTAAATTGAAACTGATACATTTGTTTTTGGCACAGAAGTGCAACAGTAGTGTTTGTTTTATTAGCTTGATTGCCCACTTTGCTGTCCAGGCCAATATTTCAATAATAGAAATAGAAAAAAATGGTACAGATAAATAAAGATTTTGATTGAGAACCACTGTAAATTTCCAAATAAACTGATGCATTCAGATGAAAATCTTTCATTGTTCAGCATCAGAGCTGCTGTGAATTCACACAGCAATGAAAATTAATCACTTTTTATTACAAAAAAGCATGCAGAGCTTCAACAAAATGTCAGTAATAACCAATTCAAAGAACGGAAAGGCGTTCGGTTTTAGTACAAGGATTCACCTGGTGCACTAATGGTCCTCAGTGACCTAAACCCACGCTAACTGCACAACTTTGTTGCTATCCAGCTCACATAAAAGAACACAAAGCAAACAATTTGCTGTATTCTAGAATTCATTTAAAGACCGAACCTTAAGATCCTATTAGAAGCTGTATGTTCCAGTGGCGTGACGTGGCACTGTACCAGCACACACCGAGGCGAGACAGAGATAGAATAACTACAGATTGGAAGCACTTTGAGTTACTGGTTTGGGGGAGTAAAGAGAAAAGCAAGGAAGACTATAATTCAACCAAAGTTGTTTTCACACTCCTCCAAAGCAGTGCACTCTCTATCTCTAACCTCCTCCAGCCCTACAACCCCCACCCACTCACCACCCCGAGAACTCTGCATTCCTATGACCTCTCACACATCCCCCAACTCCCTTCGCCCCACCATTGGCGCTATGCCTTTAGCCATCTAAGCTCGGGAATTCCCTCCCTAAACCTCTGGGCTTCTCCACCTCTGTCCACATTTAAGACCCTCTTTAAAATTTGCCAAAGCTTTTAGTTACCCCTCCTAATATATCCTTCCTTAGCTCTGTCATTTTATGCCTGATTATGCTTCCATGAAGCGCCTTGGACATTTTCCTATGTTAAATTCATGTTATTATTGCTCTTGTAGCCACTGTGTTGATATGGCTGGTTCAGTTCAGCTTCTGGTAACCCTCAAGAAGTTGATGGTGGTGCCACTGAAGGTCAAACGAAGATGACTGGGCTTTCTTCTGCTCAAGATGGTCATCAGCTGGCACGTATGTAGTGCAAATGTTATCTGCCACTTATCAACGAGTTTGAATGTTGTTTAGGTCCTGCTGTAGGCTGGCATGGACTGTTTCATTATAGAAGGTGTTGTGAATGGAGATGAACAGCATGGAGCCATCACTGTTTAACAGCCCCACTCCCAACCTTATAATGGAGGAAAGGTAATTGAAGCAGCTGAAGATGCTTTGATGGAGGGCGATTTCTTGAGGAACTCTTGCAGTGATTTCTTGGGTCTATGAAGAATAACATCCGCCAACCACAGCCATATGACTTCAGCCACTGAAGAGTTTTCCCTTTGACTACCATTGCTTTTAGCTTTACTAGATTTTGCTCGTTTCTGACTTGGGCTCCTTCAGGTATGATTTGAGTGGAATGACCCACTTGCTGTGCAAACTCTCGATGGGGAAGCCTCCCTAACAGGCATTTGCTGTGGCCTCTAACATTACATTCCTTCTTCGGCCTGGTTCAGTTATCCCCTGCCCTCATCTCTGCTTGGTCTTAATTATCTGTGTGCAATGGCACAGGAGATCAACTAGTTTTTAAAAAATAGCTGGCATTCAAAATGGAGGTTGTTCTCTCAAGGTTCAAACTGGGGGGGATAGACTGTAGTAATGAGTTTTACTTGCTCAGAAATCAGTTATGCAAACAAAAATATTTTAAAATTATTATCAGATGTCAAAACAAGCAGGTTATTGTGCATCGGGAATTCAGCATTAATCTTTGTCTGCCAAGTTGTACAGACTATTGTGGTTGCTTGTCTACTTCAGAAAAAATTGCTTTACATCAAAGAAGTTCCACTGGATAAATAGCAAAATTCTGGCTGCTAGTCTTCAGTGCTGGTGTAAACACCAGTGAATTCTGTAGGCTTTTGGAACACGTATCTTATGCTAAAGGAAAACAAGAGAGAAAACCTGGCTGTTTCATCCAAAGGTGCTGCTGCTTACCACAATCCTGTAAGTAGCCTTCTGAAAAAAGTGAATCATCCCTAATTTTTATTAACAGCAGAAACAGTTTGCATTTATACAGCACCTTTTAATATAGAAAAATGTACCAAGGCGCTTCACAGAAGCACAAGGGGAAAAAATGGATGCCAAACCGAAGGAGGAGATATTAGGAGGGGTGATCAAAAGCCTTGTCCGAAGCACTGTACTGAATCTTGCCAGTCTTCTTGCTTCTGTACATTATTTTATCTGCAAATAATTCTGAGCAAGTAGCTTTAATCTACATGCCTAATGGTGTTATTTTTCCATCTTCTGTAGTGACAAGAAGAGTGTGATGTGGATATTCCACAAATCCTGCAGCAAGTGATTTACAGTATTTAGAATACACAACCCCATACACGGCAGAGGATTAAGATGCAGGTTTTGGTTCATAAGAGACTCTGCATCTGGAAACTGAGAGTTGTAAAGCACTCATCCAGAAAGAGACATTGCCTACAAAAGCCAATAAGCTTCTGCGGTCATTGAGTGGCAAAAACCAACTTGGATAATATTGCACAGAATGTAGAGGTGTTGCAGCACTCCGCTATGCAACATTCTATTTGGAGGTGCCTAAACAGAAAAATTAAAAGGAATGTTCTGTGAAGAATTGAGTCATTAAGAATCTCAGATTTTCTGTTTTACAAAAATTTCTATCCTTTTTACAGGAAAGAATCTGTTCATAGAACAAGTCAAATTCACCTTAGCTATTAGCAGCACAACAGAGTCTGAATGATATTCCTGGTATGGTACTTAAAAGCCCAGTCTGGCAGACTCCGCATCCCCAAAAAGTGCCTGAGAAAGCACAATAGCAATCATTCCATTGAGGATCAGGCACTGTGTACAGCAGAGAATGTACAAAAGGCCTTTGTCCTTTCAGTAATACAATATTGCACCATAATCTTACTCACCACCCCACCCCGCCCCTTTTATTGATGTACAATATAGGGAGGGGGAAATTGCATTCAATAGTCCATCAGTTTATCTGGTTAGATTTAGGACAAAGGGTGTATGTAGCTGAGGAATATTCCCATGAGGGATATTTTCCTGACTTTGCCTGGGATAATAAATTTGAACCAGTAAGGTTCTCCATCCAGTTCTGATTTTTTTTGGTGGAGGGAAATCAGAGTTGGTATTCTTTTGGTAGTTAGGTGATTGTTAGCATACTATACGGAACCAATTTGTAAGTTAAAACTCATTCTGTGTTCTGTAGTGTCAGGGGAGATCTCTGCAGAGGTTTTTGGGTCCTGTCCTTGGAGCAACATTTTAGAGCAGACCTGATGTTTTGGAAGCATCATTACCCTAAGGTGGGTTTAAGTAGTAGTGTCCACTCCAGTGCCAGCACGCTGTAGTATAATCTTGTTTGTATATAGAGATTAACAAGTGAAAAAGGGGGCTGTATTATCTGCCACAAATATTGCCCTACTTGTTTTGTCAAATGTAATCCAGTATCCACAAGCTCCTACCCAGCCCTCCTCTCAGTTCCCTGTTACAGCTGGTGTATCAGGACCATTTACACTCAGAATAATCTGTTTTATTACTCTTGTACGCCAATTATTGTCTTGTCACTGTCATGTCAAAGGAACAGAGAATGGGACCAGAACTGGGCTTTATTTATAGCTGAGTGAGAGAGGATCAATGCTCGACAATGCCAATAAGGAATGGATGGTGGATTAACATATGGTACATCATGTTTGTAACTGGTGATCAGACAATGTTCAAAGAATGAGGAATACAATCTGGATGATAAGTGACTTGCATTATATAGCACCTTTAATGCAGGAAAACATAGAAACATAGAAGATAGGAGCAGGAGTAGGCCATTCGACCCCTCGAGCCTGCTCCGCCATTTAATGAGATCATGGCTGATCATCCAAATTCAGTACCCTGTCCCTGCTTTCTCCCCAGATCCCTTTAGCCTTAAGAAATATATCTAACTCCTTCTTGAATATATTTAATGAATTGGCCTCAACTGCCTTCTGTGGTAGAGAATTCCACAGGTTCACCACTCTCTGGGTGAAGAAATTCCTCCTCATCTCTGTCCGAAATGGCTTACCCCTTATCCTTAGACTGTGAGCCCTGGTTCTGGACTCCCCCGCCATCGGGAACATCCTTCCTGCATCTAGTCTGTCTAGTCCCGTTAGAATTTTATAAGTTTCAATGAGATCCCCTCTCATTCTTCTAAACTCCAGCGAATATAAGCCCAATCGACCCAAATCGCTCCTCATACATCATTCCTGCTATCCCAGGTATCAGTCTGGTGAATCTTCGCTGCACTCCCTCCATGGCAAGAACATCCTTCCTCAGATAAGTCGACCAAAACTGCACACAATACTCAAGGTGTGGTCTCACCAAGGCCCTGTACAACTGCAGCAAGACATCCTTGCTCCTGTACATGAATCCTCTCGCTATGAAGGTCCAAAAAAATGAAACAAAGCCAAAAGAAGATATTAGATGGGGCTACTGAAAGCTTAGTCAAAGGAGTAGATTTTAAGGAGGGTCTTAAAGGAAGAGAGAGAGAGGTAGAGAGGTTTAGGGAGGCAATTCCAGAGGTTAGGGCTTAGATAGCTGAAGGTCTCCAATGGTGGGGTAAAGGGAGTATTGGATGCGCAAGAGGTCAAAGTTGGAGAAACGCAAAGTTCTCACAGGGTTGTACGGCTGACGGAGGTTAGAGATATGGAAGAGCGGGTTCATGAAGGAATTTGAATACGAGGATGAGAATTTTAAATTGAAGGCATTGGGTAGGCTGGTGGGGGGGGGGGGGGGTTGAAGGAGGAAGACAGAGCCAATGTAGGTTAACAAGCACAGGGGTAGTGGATGAGCAGGACTTGATGCAGAATACGATACGGGCAGCAGAGTTTTGGATGAGTTCAAGTTTATGGATTATGGAGGATGGGAGGCCAGCCTGGAGAGCACTGGAATAGTTGACTCAGGAGGCACCAATAGGTTTCAGCAGCAGATGGACTGAGGTAGCCTTTACGAAGAGAGAATATGGGGTCGGAAGCTCTGCTTGGGATCAAATAAGATTCCAAGATTGCAAATAGTCCAGTTCAGCCAGAGACAATCGCTGGGAAGAGGGTTAGAATTGGTGGCGAGGGAACGGAGTTTGGGGGATTGGTTGCTGAAGATAATAGCTTTGGCTTTCCTCGTGTTAAATTGGGGGAAATTGCTGCGCATCCAGGCCTGGATGTTGGACAAGCAGGCTGACAACACAGAGGCTGTGGAAGGGTTGAGAGAGGTGATGGAGAGGTAGAGTGGTTGGCGTCAGGTAACACATGGAACTGGACGTCATGGCGAGACAGCATGTAGAAATATGACGAGGCCAAGCATAGATCGTTGGGGAACTCGAGGCAGTGGTGCGAGGGCAGGAAGAGAACCCATTCCTGCAGGTTCTCTGCCTATGATTAGAGAGGCAAGAATGGAATGAAGCGAGCGCAGTCCCAGCCAGCTGGTGAGATTAACCCCCAGTGGACATGCTGGGCAGGAAGGTCGGCAAGTGTGTGATGGGGAAAATTGAGGTTGCTGCTCGTAAGGAGGCAGCAACGAGTGCCTCAATGGGCCCTTCGGAAAATGCCAAGAGAGGGTAGAAGTTGGCTGGCTAATCCAAGAGGGATTCAAGCCTCGTATAGCGGCAGGAGAGTAGTAAGGCAGAGGAATAGTGAAGGGTCGGGATGGGATTTGGGAGGGCACAGTACCTGAAAGGGGAATAATGAAAGGTGGCATGACGTGGTGACAGGAAGGGGAAGAGACAGGACCTCAAGAAGGGTAAAAAGAGAGAAAACGAAATGGAGAAAGTAATTCGCAAGGGTCTGGAGCTGCAGCCAAAAATGTGCATGCAAATGTGAACGAAGAAAATTCAGATTACATGGCAAAGATTAGGATAGTTACATTGTAGTTATAAAAAGGATAGGGAGGGGATGAGATAAGAGAGTCCAAAGTTAAAGTCAGCGGTCTTGTGGTGGATGATGTTAAGTTGTTGATAGCTTGGAGCATTGGCAAACTAATATCCAGATGTGGAGACCATTGTGGAGGGTGAGCGAGTCCAGGAGCTGTTTGAGGGGCATATAGGGAACTGCTAGAGGTTGTCCTGTGGAAAATGGAACACCAAGGTGTGGAGACTCAACCATGAACCAGCATAGGTTGATTCAGGGGTCTAGTGGAAGCGAGTAGTGGTAATATAGTATACCATAATATATACTAGCAACAACAACTTGCATTTATGTAATACCTTTAACATAGTAAAACGTGAGAAGTCGCACAACACCAGGTTATAGTCCAACAGATTTATTTAATTTTACAAGCTTTCGAAGCAGTTCGCTCCTTCGTCAGGTAAGTTAGCAATGAGAGAATCTCCCAGAATTCACAATTTAAACCCAGACAAAATCTATTTGTCTGGGTTTAAATTGTGAATTCTGGGAGATTCTCTCATTGCTAACTTACCTGACGAAGGAGCGAACTGCTTCGAAAGCTTGTAAAATTAAATAAATCTGTTGGACTATAACCTGGTGTTGTGCGACTTCTCATTTTTGTCCACCCCAGTCCAACGCCGGCATCTCCACATCATAGTAAAACGTCCCAAGGCGTTTCACAGGAGCGTTAGCAAACAAAATTTGACACCGAACCATATAAGGAGATATTAGGACAGGCGACCAAATGCTTGGTCAAAGAGGTAGGTTTTAAGGAGCATCTTAAAAGGAGGTGAGAGGTGTAGAGAGGCTTGGGGATGGAATTCCAGAGCTTAGGGCCCAGGCAGCTGAAGGCATGGCCGCCAATGGTGAAGCGATTAAAATCGGGAATACGCAAAAGGCCACAATTGGAGGAGCACAGAAATCGGAGTGTTACAGGGCTGGAGGAGGTTACAGAGATAGGAGCGGTGAGGCCATGGAGGGACTTGAAAACAAGGGTGCAAATTTATTATATTTTTTTTAAATAAAAGAGGCATTACCGAACCAGGAGCCAATGTAGGTCAGCGAGCACAGGGGTGATGGGTGAACAGGACTTGGCAGGAGTTAGGATACGGGTAGCAGAGTTTTGGATGAGCAAGTTTATGGAGGGTAGAAGATGGGTGACCGGCCAGGAGAGCATTGGAATAATCAAGTCTAGGAGGTAACAAAACCATGGATGAAGGTTTCAGCAGCAATGAGCTAAGGCAGGGGCAGAGTCGGGCAATGTTATGGGAGGTGAAAGTCGGCAGTGTTAGTGATGGAACAAATGTGTGGTCAGAAGCTCATCTCAGGGTTAAATAGGACGTCAAGTTTGCAGCCAGTCTGGTTCAGCCTTAGACAGTGACTAGGGAGAGGGATGTCGTTGGTGGCTAGGGAATGGAGGTCGTGGCACGGACCGAAGACAACGGCCTCGGACTTCCCAATTTTTAGTTGGGGGAAATTTCTGCTCGTCCAGGACAAATCAGAGATAGTGGAGGGGCCAAGCAAGATGGTGGTGGTGAGGTAGAGCTGGGTGTCGTTAGCGTACATGTGGAACCCAACCTTGTGTTTTCGGATGATGTCACCGAGGGGCAGCATGTAGATGAGAAATAGGAGAGGGCCAAGGATAGATCCTTGGGGACTCGAGGTAACTGTGCTGGAGCAGGAAGAGAAGCCATTGCCAGTGATTCTAGGATGACTGGATAGACAAGAATGAAACCAGTTGAGGGCAGCTCCACCCAGCTGGACAACGGAGGAGAGGCATTGGAGGAAGATGTGTGATCAACCGTGTCAATGGCTGCACAGGTCGAGAAGGGATAGTTTACCACAGTCACAAAGGTTGGCCCATGACTAAGGGTTGTTCCAGTGCTGTGGCATGGGCTGATTGGAGGGGTTCAAACATGGGCAAGGATCTGGGAGGCAACAACACGTTCAAGGACTTGAAAGGAAAGGGAGGGTGGAGATGGGGTGGTAGTTTGCAAGGACAGAGGACTCAAGGGTGTTTTTTTTTTGAGGAAAGGGATGATAATGGCAGATTTGAAGGAGAGGGGCACAGTATCCGAGGAGAGGGAACGGTTAACAGGATCAGCTAACATGGCGGCCAGGAAGGGAAGCTGGGTGGGCAGCAGGTGGGACTCATGGACAAGATAAGCTCTGAGATGGCATGAGGCGAGATAGGAGAGAAACTGGAGAAAGACGAGAATTCAAGGCTAGGGCGGGGGGAACCTTAGGGGAAGTTTGGCTTGGTGGGCTAGGGGAAGGGAGGGAAGCAGCAGAGGTAGCTGAATGGATGGTCTCAATCTTATTGACAAAGAAGTCCATGAGCTCCTCGCACTTGTTGGAGGTGAGGGCGGCAGAGGCGGGGGGGGGGGGGGGGGGTGGTTTAACAAGACTGTTTGTACTGGAGAGAAGCAGTCGGTTATCTTTGCATTCCAAGATGATCCTGGAATAATGAGCAGTTTTGGCAGAGGAGAGCAGGACCTGATCGTGATTTATGTGGTCCAGCCAGATCTGGCGATGAATGGTAAAACCAGTTGCCCGCTCTGAATGTTTAAGTCTGGACTTAAGGGAGTAGAGATGAGGATCATACCAGGGGGAACGAGCAGGGAGAGAGAGAGAGAGAGAGAGTAATGGTTTTAAGTGGGGACAAGGGCATCAAAGGTGATGGTGAGAGTATGATTGAGCAGAAATGTCATGGTGAATGAAGGGCCAAAGCTATACAGTTGGGAACTTGAAAATGCCGGCGTGAGTGACTTGGTTTTTTTTCCCCCCTGGCGCAGACACGGAAGGAAGTGGAGTTGGGAGGGGGGTGGGGGAAGGGAGATGTGAGTGGAGAGGTCTGGAGCATCAGCCAAAACACACTCGCGAATGGACACATGAAAACTTAGGTTACATAGGCGTGGTTGCATAGCAAGATTAGGATAGAAAAGCAGAATATTGTGGATGCTGGAAATGCTCAGCCGGTCAGGCAGCATCTGTGGAGGGAGAAACAGAGTTAACGTTTCAGATTAGGATATGTCCTGGTAATAAAATGGAGAAGAGAGGAAACAATAAGAAAAAGAGTCCAAGTTGAAGTCAGAGGTCCCGCGGTGGGATAAAGTTGACATAGGTGGTGTCAGCTTGGAGTATCGACAAACTGATGTCTAGGTTCAATGATAGCTGTGGAGGGAAGAGAGTCCAGAAGCTATTTGAAGGGTAGAGTATCAGAACACACTGCCGGAGGTATTTCCATGGGAATGAAGAGCAAGGTGGTGTGCAGAAATGATCGCGGGGCAGAAAAACAGTGACGAAGTTGGAGGTCACGAGAAGATCCAGAAACGGCAGAAATGGACTTCGGCCCAGGAACCACACTAGCAAAATAAAGCTGAAAAACCAGTAGGACCGCTAGAAGGTCAGCAGTTAACAGCAGTGGTGGGGGATGGGCTGTAGGCTAGACACTTTAAAGAGTTAGACACCGTGAAACTTAAGCAACTGAATAGAAGATCAGAGTCACAGCAGCTGAGTCTTACAGTTTGTTCCAGTGGAGAAGCATACTCTTGACAGCAGAGATGTCCAGGAATTTGGAAGCTAAATATGAGCAAAGATCTAGTGCTCACTGATGAAAACAAAGAGCAGGCATGGTTGGGGAATTAGCAGTGGGCCCAGGTAACTTTAAACTTGCAGTTAGGGCTAAAATGCACCCACTATCAGATGGATGAATGGAGTTTGTGGGAATGGGAAGCAAGTGGAAAGCAGCAGTTGATATAACAGTCAAAAACAGCTGCATCTCTGCTTTGTAATAACTCTCAGGCGTGTATTTATTTTATCAATACATTAAGTTTTAACACAAAGAGTTAAACAAGTTTTCACAATACAGTACCCTCTCCTCCTCCTTCACCAACTTCAACAATAGAACATAGTTTCCCATGCCAACTGAGATAAAGAAGCACAACTCACACACATTAAATTCTGTTACTAGGCAATTCATGGGTAGCTTTCAGTGGTTACTTTTTTCTGTTCATGAGCTATTGTTCATTGTCCACCTTCATGGGATCTTTTGTTAAGCCAATCAGGTTTATAAACTTTAAACAGTGTTACTCTGCACTGTACAGCATTAGTGGAATCAAAGCCAACTTATATATCCGCTTCTCCGTATTCTGCAGGATGGGCTGACTGACTAACAGGCGGGCAACAGAGTAGGATATGCAGGAAGGGGTTAATGGTAATGGTAGAAGGTGGGAAAGGCTGCCAGGCCCAGTTGAGAACTGGCCATGGCCAGTGAAACTCAATGGCAAAAAAGCAGGGCATCATGCAGCACAGTGGGATAGAACGATAAGCAGGACCGACATAGGAGTAGCCAGATATCAAAGGTGTCTGGAGGCCCGCTAGGAGCAGAGCATCAGCCAGACAGGAAGTTCTAGCCATTCAAACAGCCAAAAAGCTGGGACTTTGAAGCCTGGACTCAGCCCAGCGAGGCACTTGGCAGCGAAGTCCGAAGCCATTGTTTTCGGTCCCTGCCACAAACTCCGTTCCCTAGCCACTGACTCCATCCCTCTCCCCAACATCTGTCGGAGGCTGAACCACACTTCGCAACCTTGGTGTCATATTTGAAATGAGCTTCCGAACACATATCCGCAGCATAACTAAGACTGCCTATTTCCACCTCCCTAACATTGCCCGTCTCTGCCCTTGCCTCAGCTCATCCGCTGCTGAAACCCTCATCCATGTCTTTGTTACCTCTAGACTTGACTATTCCAACGCACTCCTGTCTGGCCTCCCACATTCTACCCTACGTAAACTTGAGGTCATCCAAAACTCGGCTGCCCATGTCCTAACTCGCACCAAGTCCCATTCACTCATCACCTCTGTGCTCGCTGACCTACATTGGCTCCTGGTTAAGCAACGCCTTGATTTCAAAATTCTCATCCTTGTTTTCAAATCCCCCCATGGCCTCGCCCCTCCCTATCTCTGTAATCGGGAATAGCAGAATCATCAACAGCTGTCATCCGGAAAAAAAAATCATCGGGCAGAGGTTATGATTTGAAATTGTTTAACTCAATGTTGAGTACGGAAGACTGTAAGGTGCCTAACCAAAAGATGAGGTGCTGTTCTGAGCTTACGTTGAGCTTCATTGGAACAGTGTAGAAGGCCAAGGACAGAGGTCAGAGTGGGAGTAGAGCGGAGAATTAAAATGACAGGCGACTGGAAGCTCGGGGTCAGGCTTGCCGATTGAACGGAGGTGTTCTGCAAGTAAATCGCTGTTTCACCTGGAAGGAATGTTTGGGGCCCCGGACAGTGGGAAGGGAGGAGGTAAAAGGGCAGGTGTTGCATCTCCTGCTGTGGGAAGGGGAGCGGTAGTTGGGGTGATTGAGGAGTGGACCAGGGTGTTGTGGAGGGAACTGTCCCTTCAGAATGCTGGGAGGAGATGTGTTTGTGGTGGGATCACGCTGGAGGTGGCGGCAATGGCAGAGGATGATCCGTTGAATATGGAGGCTGGTGGGGTGGAAGGTGAGACTAAGGGGAACCCTATCTTGTTTAAGAACATAAGAAATAGGAGCAGGAGTAGGCCATTCGGCCCTTCGAGCCTGCTCCGCCATTCAATGAGATCATGGCTGATCTTCTGCCTCAATTCCATTCACCGGCCTTATCGCCATATCCCTTGATGCCCTTACTAGTCAGAAATCTATCGACTTCTGTTTTGAATATACCCAATGACTGAGCCTCCACAGCCCTCTGGGGTAGAGAATTCCAAAGATTCACCACCCTCTGTCTGAAGAAATTTCTTCTCATCTCAGTCCTGAATGGCCTACCCTTTATCCTGAGGCTGTGGCCCCTGGTTCTAGACTCCCCAGCCAAGGGAAATATTCTCCCAGCATCCACCCTATCAAGCCCTGTAATAATTTTGTATGCTTCAATGAGATCCCCTCATTCTTCTGAATTCAGGAGAATACAGGCCTAGTTTACTCAATCTCTTCTCATACGACAGTCCCGCCATCCCAGGAATCAATCTCGTGAACCTTTGTTGCACTCCCTCAGTGACAAGTATATCCACACGGTACTCCAGGTGTGGTCTCACCAAGGCCCTATATAATTGGAGTAAGACTTCTTTACTCCTGTACTCAAATCCTCTTGTAATGAAGGCCAGCATACCATTTGCCTTCCTAATGGCTTGCTGCACCTGCACATTCACTTTCAGTGACTCATGTACAAGGACATCCAGGTCCCTTTGAGCATCTGCATTTCCCAATCTTTCACCATTTAGGAAATACTCTGCCTTTGTTTTTTCAACCAAAGTGGATAACTTCACATTTATCCACATTATAATCCATCTGCCATGTTCTCACCCACTCACTGAGCCTGTCGAGATCCCCTTGAAGCCTCTTCACATCCTCTTCGCAACTGACACTGGGAAGGAGGGGGAAGGGGAGAGAGCAGAAGTGTGGGAAATAGAACAGACACGGTCAAGGGCCCAATCAACCAGGGTGGAGGGGAATCCTCGGTTGAGGAAAAAGGAAGACATATCGGAAGCATTGGTATGGAAGGTGGCATCGTCAGAACAGATGCAACGGAGACACCAGGAGAATGGAATAGAGTCCTTACAGGAAGCGGAGTGGAAGGAAGTGTAGTCAAGGTAGCTGTGGGAGTCAGTGGGCTTAGTGGTATTGGTTGATAACCTACCCCCAGAAATGGAGACAGAGAAGTCGAGGAAGGGAAGGGAAGAGTTGGAGATGGACCATGTGAAGGCGAGGGAAGGGTGGAAATTGGAAGTAAAGTGAATGAAATTTTCCAGTTCGGGGACAGAGTCTCTGAAAAGATTTGAGAACTGCGAATAGGATCACATGTTGGCCAATTAAGTTACATGACAAGATTACATAGGCCATTATAATTGTGGACATAGGAATTTACAATTGAAAAAAAGGTCACGCAAAAGTGCAGACAAACAGGACCACAGGAAGTAAGAGTTTATAGACAGGAGGTGCGCAAACAATTTTTTAGTAAGACTAAGGAACTGTTTACCAAGGAAGAAGACTTTGCCAAAGCCATGGTAAACGAGGAGGTTGCTGAGATACTGGATGAGATAAAAAATAAAGAGGTGGTATTAGACAGGCTGGCGGTAATTAAAGTGGCTAACTCACCCGGTCCAGATGAGATGCAACCTAGGCTGCTGAGGGAAGTAAGGGTCAAAATTACAGAGGTGCTGGCCACAATCTTCCAATCCTCCTTAGACACAGGGGTAGTGCCAAAGGACTGGAGGATTGCAAATGTTACACCCTTGTTCAAAAAAAGAAAAATAAATCTCGCAATTACAGGCCAGTTAGTTTAATGTCGGTGGTGGGGAAACTTTTAGAAACAATAATCTCGGGAAGATTAACAGCCACTTGGACAAGCATGGACTAATAAAGGAGAGCCAGCACAGATTTGTTCAGGGCAAATTGTGTTTGACTAATTTGATTGAGTTTTTTGATGAGTAAGAGAGAGGGTGGATGAGGGCAGTGCAGTTGATGTGTACATGGACTTTCAAAAGGTGTTTGATAAAGTACCACATACTAAGCTTGTTAGCAAAAATTAAAGCCCATGGGATAAAAGGGGCAGTAGCAACACGGATACAAAACTGGCTAAGGGATAGAATACAGAGTTGTGGTGAATGGCTGTTTTTCCAGACTGGAGGGAGGTATACAGTGGCGTTCCCCAAGGTTCAGTTTTTGATATACATTAATGACTTGAACTTGGGGGTACAGGGCACAATTTCAAAGTTTGCAGACAACACGAAATTTGGAAGTGTAGTAAACAGTGAGGGCGATAGCAATAGGCTTCAAGAAGACATAGGTGGTGGAATGGGCAGACACATGGCAGATAAGTGCGAGGTGATACGATACATTTTGGTAGGAAGAATGAGGAGAGATCATATACACTAAATGGTACAATTTTAAAGGGGGTGCAAGAACAGAGAGACCTTGGGGTGCGGTGCACAAATCTTTCAAGGTGGCAGGACAGGTTAACAAAGCAGTTAATAAAGCATATGGGATCCTGGGCTTTATAAATAGAGGCATAGAATACAAAAGCCAGGAAGTTATGCTAAAGCTATATAAAACACTAGTTCGGCCCCAGCTAGAGTATTGTATTCAATTCTGGGCACCACACTTTAGGATGAACGTGAAGGCTTTGGAGAGGGTACAGAAGAGATTTACTAGAATGGTTCCAGGGATGAGGGAATACAGTTACGCGGATAAAACAGACGAGCTGAGATTGTGCTCCTTGGAGCAGAGAAGGCTAAGAGGAGATTTGATAGAGGTGTTTAAAATGATGAAGGGTTTAGATAGAGTTAATAAAGAGAAACTGTTTCCAATGGCTGAAGGGTCAATAACAAGAGGGCACAGATTTAAGGTGATTGGCAAAAGAACCAGAGGCGACATGAGGAAAAACTTTTTACGCAATGAGTGGTTAGGATTTGGAATGCACTTAGGGTGGTGGATACAGAGTCAATAGTAGCCTTCAAAAGGGAATTGGATAAATACTTGAAGGAGAAAAAATTGCAAGAGTATGGGGAAAAGAGGTGAGTAGGACTAATTGGATTGCTCTTCTCAAGAGCCAGCGCAGACTCGATAGCCGAATGGCCTCCTTCTGTGCTGTACTATTCTATGATTTTACAATTGATGGACCAGGGTGTGCATATGCAAGTCAGACCCCTCTTTTAAAGTTCTATTTTCAAATATTTTGCTTCCAAAATTACTGTAAGCTTTGTCAGCCAAGTAGTTGGTTGCAGCATATTAGTTTCTCTGCAATACGGGCTGAGGAGCTGAGAAACAACACAACCACTGACAAGAGGTTGGAACAGCAGCATTACAAGTTTATATAGGCAATTCCCAAAATAAATATGGATACAGGAAGTGTACACATGAAATAAAGATAGATCATTTCTATTTGGTCACACTCGTATCAAGCCCTGTTGCCACAAAAGCAACATGAGCCAAATTTTCTCAAATAATTTCTTGTGTAGCCTACATGGAGGAGAAAGTTAAAAGCCAGGAAAGGTTTAATCAGCTGTCAGATTCACAATTAAGTTTCTATTGACAGCAAACCACTCATATCAGGATAGCTGCCAGGGAGGCAATACAAACTACTAAATTAAATATCAGAACAGTAATTTAGTATAATACTTGTATTGCCACCCGGGCCAGCATCCAAATATCAGTGTTTTGCTGTCAATAGAGAGTTCATTATGAATCTAACAGAAAAGTCAGGAACAAAGGTATGCTGCAAATCAGTGCTTGTAACCACTGGTGTTTCTCAAGGGCTTATTCCCCTTTTTCACCATTAACTCTCTTCAGCCTCATCATCTCAGAAGATGCATAAACATATGCAAGCTCAGAATAAAAGCAGATTCCATGTAAATCAACACCACAGCCTTGGGAGTTGGAGACACATCCAACACTGGCATCACTGCCAGTAATGCTGGAGTTACAGCTGTGGCTAAGTAAACAAAATCAGCTGTTTGCTTGGAGAGATTACATTATACTTTACATTATACAGTAGTTAACACCAAAAGATTCAGGAAGTATTTTTTTAAATTCCTGGTACAGGAATCCTAAAACAGTGATCGACTCCCACATTTGCAATAGGCTGACCCAATGTTAGTATTTTGATGCCCATCACTTTCGATCAGAATTAAGTTCCTAATGAGAGCTTTTCTGAAACCACTGCTCTGACCAAAACCAAAGTCTGCACTTGCAGGAGTGTTAGCATTAAAATAGTATTGTTGGTTTAAGACCTTCATGCTTTTAACACATGCTCCTTACTGTTGTCGGTCAATTGATAAGTTACTGCAAAACCCCAAGATTGAGCAGATGTGAAACCAATTCCAGAAGAGGTAAATTTAGTCCCAGAGAACCGAAACCTTCTGCCCTGACATAGCCACTGCATCTTTGAAAGAACACAATTTTATAATGCTGCATAAATCTTTACTGATGTCTGTACTTTAGAATTGATGGCCTGAAAGCAGACATTTTGTATAGAGCTCCCCTATTACAGTAAACTCTTGTTTAAACGGCACTTAATCATCCGGAATACTTTCATAACCAGCAAAATAGATAACCGGTAATCTTGCCGAATCCATCCAGCACCCATTTTGCCGAGTCCGAGTCTCCCGCGGTGGCCGAGTTAGTCAGTGGTTTTTATTTTTGTTTGTGTTAAAAATTGCCTTGGTAGGTATACCTCTCTGTTATCCAGAATTTTTCATCAACCGGCACCATCCTGGTCCCATAGGTGCCAGATAAGAAAGAGTTTACTGTACTTTATTAAATTCTATTTTAGTGACATTATGAATGGTGTCTGTCAGTTGTGAGCATCAATCATATCATATGAAGCTTGGTTTTACACACAAGGTCTGCTTCCAGGACTCCTATACCTAGCAGTTCTAAAGCATAAAACAAAATAATCAAGAATAATTGAGCCATAACCAGCAAATGTGCAGGGTGAGAAAGCGGTTAAAAAAGCATACGGGATACTGGGCTTCATAAATAGAGGCAGAGAGTACAAAAGCAAGGAAGTTATGATGAACCTGTATAAAACACTGGATTGTGTCCAATTCTGGGCACTGCACTTTAGGAAGGATGTGAAGGCCTTAGAGAGAGTGCAGAAAATATTTACGAGAATGATTCCAGGGATGAGGGACTTCAGTTACGTGGATAGACTGGAAAAACTGGGGTTGTTCTCCTTAGAGCAGAGAAGGTCGAGAGGAGATTTGATAGAGGTGTTCAAAATCATGAGAGGTCTAGACTGAGTAGATAGAGAGGAATTGTTCCCATTGGTGGAAGGGTCGAGAACCAGAGGACACAGATTCAAGGTGATTGGCAAAAGAACCAAAGGCGACATGAGGAAAAACTTTTTTACGCAGCGAGTGGTTAGGATCTGGAATGCACTGCCTGAAAGGGTGGTGGAGGCAGATTCAATCGTGGCTTTCAAAAGCGAATTGGATAAGTACCAGAGGGGAAAACATTTGCAGGGCTATTGGGAAAGGGCAGGGGACTGGGACTAGCTGAAGTGCTCTTGCAGAGAGCCGGCATGAGCTAGATGGGCCGAATGGCATCCTTCTGTGCTGTAACCATTCTATGATTCTATTTTCTTTTGTAATAGATTTACTATAATGGGCCAATCCAAGTTTGACACCACCTAATCACTACTTTCAGATTTCCCTCTCACACCTCTATTACTTTGACCTTGGCCTTGTACTGCACTTCAGATTTTGGCAATTCACCTCGATTTCTCAATTTAAAAAAATGTAGATAATATTATGCCTTTAAATAGTGTTTAAAAAAACTGCAAGAGGTGCAGAGTAGCTATTTCATTATGATACCAAGAGCAACTATATACTAAGTTTATACAGCACATACAATTTCAAAACATATGGAGATGGGAAGAGAGGAATGAAATCCAAGAAAAGTAACAAGGCGCCTAACTAAAAGAAATACTTTTTAAAAAAAAAAAAAAGATCCTTGGTGCTCCATGGATGTTTTCTCAACTAGGGACATTTATGATACCAGAGCAACTTATGCAGGGGTAGTAGGTCTCATTTTGACATGTGAATATTGCAAAAATTGGAATGGTCACAATTCCAGACCTCAACTGGCTCAAAAAGAGCCTTTGAAACCAGATTACCAACTCCAAAATGGGTATTGGGACCAGAAAGAAAGGTTTCTAAAATATATATTTTTTTAAGGAACAAAGGTTAAAATAGGTAGCATAGAGTATATTATATAGAATTAAGAGTTAAATAATAGAAGTGAGCAAAAAAAATTGAAATATAGAAAGAAAGCAGTTGTTTTAAATTAATCTCAATCATGAGAGAACTGAAAACTGAAAAAAGTAAGCCCAGAGAGCAGGAATTTTTCTAGACCTGTTTAAGGGATAAGGTTACTGCTAAGATACAGATCAGCTGTGATCTCACGGAATGAGAGAACAGGCTCGAGGGGCTGAATGGCCTACTCCTACTTTACTTCTCCACTGTACAAAAGAAAATAAACTAAAAGTCTTCCAAAGCAGCAAGATATTTTTGATCATTAGAGTGCTGCAGTACTGCTTTACTATCAAGCTGGAACTGGAGGGCTTTGCTCTTAAAACTAAAATGGAGAATTAGTCTCTCCAACCACATGGCTACAGAAACTATGAACAAGAAAAAATTTTGTCCAGGAGAGGTTATGTTCCATGTTTTTTCTGCACTCAGTACACTACATCAGAGTGATGTACAGGTGCAGTATATAGAGGCTTTGAAAAGGCTCAATGGACCCAATATATGAAGTCCAATCTGGCCATCAGTGATGGTTACTGAACCAACTGCTGCCAATATTCCTGGCATCCCTCAAGGATGGTGGCTAGGTAAAACTCCTAAAGGCCAATCTGAAGAGCTTCTTCAAGATTTGAAACAGTGCCAGAACCAGACCATGACATTCAACCTCCAATGTATCAACAGGGTCAAACAATTCAGCAGAAGTGCCCATGATGGACTGAGTCTCAAGTGAAGAGCCATCTTTCTCCTTGCAAAATTCTATATCCAAAAGCTCCAAGTTCCTTAGCAGAGCAGAAGGTCACTAACGTTTAGGGCAGGTTTGGGTACTCCTCTTACTGTAGGAACAAGCACGTTTATGCTCCCCATCACTTGTCAAACTGCATCACTGAAAAAAGGTAAGCCAAGTGCCATTAGTTCATGACACACCATACCATTCTGGAAGACAAGAATATCAAGGACTTAAAGGGGCCTAATATAACTATAAAGGGCTCATGAAGTTTTAGAACCAGCCTCTTCCAAACACTTTGTAGGAGTCTGACAATATGAAACAGCTGCTGAGAACTTTATATTTTTGGTTTTTAATAGCTGGTACCAAAGGAATAACTCAAGTAGACCCGCCCAACAGTGAAGGCACACCAACAGTGAAGTAGGAAGCTCAGTGTTATTTGGCATTGAACTCAAGCTGTTCATGACACTGGTTAGTGGTGTAGCCCGGGTGTCATGTGGCACCAAGAAAATTGCCTGATCCGATAAGGGGACATGTTGACTTGATCTAACAAGAGGAACTTTGTAATTTTTGTAGCAGCAGCAGCAACAACTTGTATTTATATAGCAGCTTTAACGTAGTAAAACGTCCCAAAGCGATTGACAAGAGCATCAAAAAAAATTTGACACCAAGCCACAAACAGAAATTAGGGCAGAAGTAGGAGGTTTTAAGGACCTTCTTAAAGGAGGAAACAGAGGTAGAGAGACAGAGAGGTTTAGGGAGGGAATTCCAGAGCTTAGGCCCTTGGCGGCTGTGCCAATGATGGAGCGATTAAAATCAGGGATGCTCAAGAGACCTGAATTAGAGGAGCGCAGATATCAGAGGGTTGTAGGGCTGGAGGAGATTACAGAGATAGGGAGGGGCAAGGCCATGGAGGGAAACACCAAATTGCAGGGATCAACAAAAGATATACTAACATCTCTTCTCATTCACCAGTTTTTGACTTATTATACACTCTAAAATCTTCTTTGTTCTCAAACACAGTGTGCTTCAGTCTTCCATTTCTTTTCCCATGGTTAGCCAAGGTGGCCGTGCTTCCAAAAACAGAATTATTTCTGCCGCGCAAAGAGAAAGCACAGGATTTTAAAAATCAGACGATAAAAATTAGATGAAGATCAGAAAAATGTTTTCAGTACAAAATAGGTAAAAGAGAAAATGGAGAATTGAACAGAAAACTCATTAAAACTTTCAATCAAAAATGATGTAAATCAGAAAGCTTGATCAATAGCCTAAAGAACATAAGAAATAGGAGCAGGAGTAGGCCATTTGGCCCTTTGAGCCTGCTCCGCCATTCAATAAGATCATGGCTGATCTTCTACCTCATCTCCACTTTCCTGCACTATCCCCATATCCCTTAATATCCAAAAATCAATCGATCTCGGTCTTGAATACACTCAACGACTGAGCCTCTTCAGCCCTCAGGGGTAGAGAATTCCAAAGATTCACCACCTTCTGAGTGAAGAAATTTCTCAAATCCAGTTCTAAATGGCCGACCCCTTATTCTGAGACCGTGACCCCGGTTCTAGACTCCCCAGCCAGGGGAAACATCCTCCCTGCATCTACCCGGTCAAGCCCTGTAAGAATTTTGTATGTTTCAATGAGATCACCTCTCATTCTTCTAAACTCTAGAGAATATAGGCCTAGTCTAGTCAATCTCTCCTCATAGGACAATCCCCCCATCCCAGGAACCAGTCTGGTGAACCTTCGTTGTACTCCCTCTATGGCAAGTATATCCTTCCTTAGGTAAGGAGACCAAAACTGTACACAATACTCCAGGTGTGGCCTCACCAGGGCCCTATATAATTGCAGTAAGATGTCTTTACTCTTATACTCAAATCCTCTTGTAATAAAGGCCAACATACCATTTGCTTTCCTAATTGCTTGCTGTACCTGCATGTTAACTTTCAGTGATTCGTGTACAAGGACACCCAGGTCACTCTGAACACCAACATTTCCCAATCTCTCACCATTTAAAAAATACTCTGCTTTTCTATTTTTCCTACCAATGTGGATAACTTCACATTTCTCCACATTATATTCCATTTGCTATGTTCTTGCCCACTCACTTAGCCTGTCTATATCCCCTTGGAGCCTCCCTGCATCCTCCTCACAACTTACATTCCCACCCAGCTTTGTATCATCAGCAAACTTGGATAAAGTCTTTGTTCAACTAACAAAGGAGTTAATTTATATAACTTTACCTTCTCGGAAGCTTTACCCATGGTTACTCATCTCCCTCAGAAGAATCCTATTGTCTAGGATAATGCAAGTTGCACATGGTCTGGTGGAAGGAGCAACCCGATGGGCACTAACAATAGGACTATCAAAAAAATCTTTCCCTGCAGGATAATATTCACAATCCTATAGCTTTCCTCGGGAGATGCCAGTACAATTATCCAATAAATTAGAAAAGTAGTCAAATTTAAATAAATTAACTAAACTGAAACACACTGATCACAGGGTGCATTATAAGTTCACTACTGATAACAATGGGTAGTTTGGTTTGCTGACCCCATACATAAATTTCTGCTCCAAGATCAAGATTAAAATATTACAGTATCTGCATTCTCTTCAGAAGTATAATTTTATAGTATTAAACAGAGAGGTATTATTACAAGCAATTGTGCTACAGAGTAGTGGGATGTAAGTTTGCACCTGCAATTCCTCACACAATGAAGTTCTAATCTCATTCCATACATCAAAACATGTAACAAGTAGATACCTACGGTAGGTGTGTGGAAATTAGGAGTCAGAGGGAAAAACATAAAGCTCACTCTTCCAAACTCACTTTCTAGCACTTTGTCAGAGTGCAAATGGAAGAGACCTGGGAACAGATTGTGTTAGGGCTACAGGAGATTACAGAGATAGGAAGGAAGGGACAAGGCCATGAACAGATTTAAATACAAAGATAGGAATTTTAAATTGGACTTGAGGGAACAAAGATGGGTCATGCCAGGGGGGAGAAATGCCCAGGATGGATGAGTGTCTTCTCTGGGATCGTGACCACGGTAGTAGAATGACTACGAGATGGTAACGTCGAGGGGGTGGCCGTGAATATACAGAGGGGGGAAGTTGAAAATGCAATTAATTTTAGAGGTGCACATTTTTGTAGGCCGAAACATCAAGTTTCAAAGAATTGTAAAGGATAAACAATGTATATGCAAATCAGTACAATTAGTTCTGCAAACAAAAAGAGAACATTCTGTCTAGGCAACACAAATCACAGTTTGGCTTGCAGCTCCTTCAAATTTAGGTGCAAAGTTATTTCTAACTTCTGCATAGAAAACAAATGGAATAAGCCTCACCTAAACAAGAAAGGCAACTTATTTTCAAGAGAGGCCTTTTTTTTTTAGGAAATGGAGGGAAGTGTTGACTATTCCGCACACCCTTTTGTTTTTTTTTAAATTATCTTGCTATTGAAAGCTTAAGTTTATGAGAATCAGAGACAAAACACTGAACAACTTCTTTGAAAATGAAATGAAGTTTGCAAATTTCCATTACACTGCAGAGATACAGGGTTCTTTGCCTGCTAGCAAAGTGAATAGATACAGGAAAAAGCAGCAAGTCCCAACCCACCAGAAGTACAGCAGATTTGTGCCCTAATGCATCTTTTGGCAGGTAATATCAGTGCCTCAAATGGGTGGGAGCTTATCTTTAATATATTCATTTGAGGACCGGTCTAGTCTACAAATCTAGGTTTGCAATTCTGGTGTGCAACAACTTGCATTTATATTGCACTTAGTGTAGAAAAGCATCTTAATATGCTTCACACAGGTACGAGAAAAAAAAGATGCCAATCCAAAAGGAGATTTGGTCAAAGAGGTAGGTTTTTCTTAAGGAGGCTCTTGAAGGAGGGGGCGATGGAGAGGCAGAGGGAGAAATCAAGAGAATGGGGCCTAGGTAGCCAAAGGCACAGCAGTTAACAGTGGAGCGAAGTGAGGGGGATGCACAAAGAGTTTGCTGGGGGGGAGGGAGGGTTTACAGAGATAGGAAGTAGTGAGACTATGAACAGATTTAAACACCAGGATGAGAATTTCAAATGAGGTATTGGAGAACCAAAAGCCAAACGTAGGTCAGCAAAGACAGGGGTGATGGGCAATCGGAATTTGGCGTGGGATAGTATACAAGTAGCACTGCTTTGGATTAGCTGAAGTTTACGGAGGTTGGAGGATGCGAGGTGAGCTAGGAGAGTATCAGAATAGTCTAGTCTGGAAGTGAGACGGTCCAGCTAAGGATTTAGCTGCAAATGAGCTAAGATGGGGCAGAGGTTGGCAGTGTTATGAAGCCAGAAGTAGACAGTCTTTGTGATGAAGAGGATATGGGGTCAGATGCTTAACTTGGGGTCAAATGCCAAAGTTACCAACAGTCTGGTTCTGCATGAGACAGTGGCCAGAGAGAGGGATGGGGTCAGTGGCAGGGTTATGGAATTTATGATAGGGCCTGAAGACAATGGCTTTGGTCTTCCTAGTGTTCAGCTGACAAACAATGCCCACGTAAAATAGGCATCCAACATTGCTAGGCAGTGACAAAATGGAGAAAGTGTATCTAAAAGGATGCTGCAGGTACTTTAGAAATTTTCTAAAAAGCAGACTTTGGTTTTTTTTAAATTTATTTTCACCTTCTGCTGCATGGCTCCCATTCCCCTATTATACAATAGATTTCCCATTGGGAATACTCCTGTATCTTGGATTTTTTGAAGGAACAGCAACAAGGAGAGGACAGCTGATGAGACAGCACAGGAGGCACACAGCACCCACCTGCTGGAAGTTCCACACAAATATATAGTCCAAGGCTCCTAACTCTACTTGACACAGCAGCAGGGGCTATAGCAAGTTATACATGCTTCAACCAAACCTAAAGACCATTTCCACCACAGGCGTTGCAAAGGCGATGAGGGGCGGGGGAGAAAGCAACAGGGGGATAAAGAAGAAAAGGAAAAAAAAGAGAAAGAACTTGCATTTATATAGTGCCCTTTACGACCTCCAGTGCACTACAGACGGAGTGCTGCATTGTCAAAGGTGCAGTCTTTTGGAACTTACCTTGATATCAGGGTCAGGTGAGGTACTCAAGGTTGTGGAGAGCTAAGAGCCCACCTGAGAGTAATCTCAAAATCAGTAGATGAAGTATCTAGAAGTAGTGCAGAAAAGACTCAAAAACATAACTGAATCCTCAAGCTATTACATAAGGGATCACAACCTTCCAACAGGAACTGAAACTACAATGCATATATTGAAGGCAGCCATACTTTAGGTCACCATTCACTGGCCGAAAGAGCTTGGTGACTTGCTCCAGTGCCATTTCTATTGCTGCTCTGTAGACAGCTGCTAGAAGGAGTGTCCTACAGTCTTCTGCTCCTTCCCATGATATCTTTCAAAGCCAAGTCATTTTACTAGCTGGGAGCAAAATGCCCATGGTGCTTTATTACAATTGCCACCTTAGTAGCAAAAAGACAAAACTGCCTTTGGTGGAAATTAAATAAACTTCACTCCTAAAATGATATTCACCTTACCAGATACAGTCAAACTAGAGAAATGCCATGTACAAAGACAAAGTTTCAAAAATATTGGACTACCTTTGATCAATATTTATGTATGCTGTTGGCTAAGATTAGGGAACAAAATTAGCTTTTCTGTTCCATAAGGTCATTGATTCTTTATGTCCACTACAAGAATGATTATTATTCATGGTTACATAACCAGTCATACACTTTATTGTCATGACCTATCAATATTGATTTATGAAAATAAAATACCAGACCCAAAATACTGGGCTACTGTTATCAACAAGGAGAAACCCTTTTTTTAAAAAAATATCAAAACAGGCAAATTAAATGTTGTCACTTAAGATAAAGTTAATCACATTTTAATAGTAAATCTAGTGAACATCTCCACTGGCAAATTTTCCTTTTTTAAATAATACAAGACCTCCATTTTTGTTTAATTATAATAATATAGATTATTTAAAGTTTGTTACATTAGTTTACCTTTCAAGAGCTATGAACCAACCTCATTAGTACAACCAGACTGAAGGTACTTTCAGGCTGTTGTTTTATGTTCCTGGTCAGTCATGTGGTCTGATTATTAAAAAAAAACAATTTACATTACACACATCTTAGTGAAAAGGAACTGGCCCTTTGAGTTGGGGTTATTTTCAGGAAGTGCTTCAGAATTAATTTATAAACCAAACATTCTTTAAAAACAGGGGTACTGCAGCTTTAAATGCTAATAATGTGCATTTCAGTTTACAAAGTTAGGTTGAAGTAGAGCATTTTGGTACTTCAATTCAGTAACCCTTTACCTTGGCATTACTTTCTGTGTGGTGCTTGGCAGAGGCCTGAAGCTGGTTCACCCAGTAGAATCTTTCTTTGGCATCCCCCGCTGCAGTGCAGAAAGTAGACATACATTTTAATACAAGAAAAACATAGTGACCTAGTTTTTAAACACACTGGATTTTAAAGAAATGCAGAATAAAAATAAAATGGCACCATTTACTCTCAGCATATTCATTAAATATCTGTAAGAGGCTTAAACAAGACAGGTAACCTATCTGCATGTAAACAGTATAAGCACCTGTATATTCTCAATGTAAACTCAGGTTTGTAGTATCTAAAAACCATCAAATAAAAATCTCTCTGTAACTGGCAAGATCCAGCTTTCAAATATAAAAGAATGTGTGAAAAGTCAAGGATAAAAATAATAATTTGGTGTAAATAACACTCATCAGTCTAGTACACTAGAACTGGCATCTAATTATATCCTGAATAACCCACATTTTTTTGCCTCCATTATTCAGCTTGGTAAATTATTCCAAACCTCCTTCACTCAAAGTAAAGAGGTTTTTCCTGATATATCTTGTCAAATGTTGAACTATCTTTCTTGGCCAACTTTCTTTATGTTGCCGTAATTATCTGGGTTTACTTTTACCACTATTTTTTTTGATAAGGTTGTCCTTTAATGTCCTTCTTTCTAGACTGGAAAGCTTAAGTTTCCCTAATACAATACAAATAAAAGACAAAAATGCACGTGACCTGAAACGTTAACTGTTTCTCTCTCCACAGATGCTGCCTGACCAGCTGAGTATTTCCAGCATTTTCGGTTTTTAATTTTAGATTTCCAGCATCCGCAGTATTTTGCTTTTGTATTAAGTTTCTCTAATTGCCCCTCATAGTTCATTCTCTTTTCACACTTGGAATCAGTATTCTTGCTCTTGTCTGTATTCTTTCCAATGCAAGTATATATTTTTGTGGATTGGTGACCAAAATTAAAAACAGAATTCTGAACACAGTATTCCAAGTGTGGCCTAACCAATGCATCTGTAAAGCCTTAGCATACCTTCTGAAGACTTGTAAATCTAGAAATTATGATAATACCAGATGAATATTTAACACGTTTGTAGGACAGTCCTGTGTCTGGGATTTTAATAGATGCATTAACGCACTTGCTTTAAATGGGTTAACACTTGTCAAAATAGTGGGCAGATAACTGTCAAGAGTGTGTAGGCACTCATCCATTAATTCCTGAAACCGTGATTTCTAGTCTATATTCTGCTGTTCTGGCTATATATCCTTATAGCTCAATAGCTGTCCTAAGTGCTTTATACTGAAAGTGAGGCATCTACTACTCCTGCCAGGTCCAGTTCTAAATCTCCCTATGCTAATCAATTCCATTCATTATATGCTTATATCCAACAGTTTTCAACTTCTGTTATGCATTAGATTTAATTTCCCATGTATCTATAAATCAAGTCAAATCCTTCTGCTACATCATATGCTTAACACACACCTCCTGGGCAGTTTTAAAATTTGGACAGAAATCTTTACGAAGTACATCACAGCTTCTTAATCTATTTCTGTTTCACTTTGTTGATCTGAAAGTGTATTCAATAAATAAACAAACCTTAGTGCATAGAGTGTTGTGAGCTGCTGCTTTGCAGAGAGCCAGCTTGATCTCTGAATGAGTGCAAGAAAGATCACTGAATGCCAAGTTTGATAAGAGCACACAAATCAAACAGACAATCAGAGTATGTCTTCAAAAGACAACAAATAAAATTCTCAGTATATTGGGAATGCTGGTGAAGGTATTAAATATAATTAAATGTGATGTAGAGCATTATACACAAGCCTGACTTTACATGATCTACGCAATACAAGCCCATCAATAGAATATAGTTACTGTGCAGACACGAGAAGAGGTAAAATTCTTATAATTCCACTTGTGATGTAAAAATTCCTTGCATCATGAGCCAAAACCTACTGCTAAAAATTGTAACATAGCAACACCTCAACACAACCAATCAGCAGCACAAGGCCAGTGCATATAGCTTTTCTTTTTTTAAATGCTTAACTAATTTGAAGCACCAAGACTATGGCAAGAATTCAAATCTACCCAGTTTAGAGACTTGTTTGTATAAAATACACACCGAGAACCAATTTATTAATCATAAAAATTGATTATAACCACAACTGTGATGTTAGTTAATGACATTATGGCCCGGAATTTGCGGTCAGCGGCGAAGCGAAGATGTTCGCTGGCCCCGAAGTAAGCTTCACACAAAGATCTCGCGATCTCTGTGTCGAGAACTTCAGGTTTTCTGATGTTCAATTCAAATCTTCATATAGACTGGACAAATCAAATTGGCAAAGGTAGTCTGGAGGACAAGTTCATGGAATGCATTCGGGACAGTTTCCTAGAACAATAAGTCATGGAACCAACCAGGGAACAGGCTATTTTAGATCTTGTATTGTGTAATGAGACAGGGTTAATTAACAATCTCAAACTGAAGGATCCTCTGGGGCAGAGTGATCATAATATGATAGAATTTCACGTTAATTTTGAGAGCGACTTGCCCAAGTCCGAAACTAGAGTCTTAAACTTAAATAAAGCCAATTACATAGGTATGAGGGGTGAGTTGGCTAAGGTAGCTTGGAAAAATAGATTAAAAGGTATGGCGGTAGATAAGCAGTGGCTAGCTTTAAAGAAATATTTCATAATTCTCAACAAAAATACATTCCATTGAGAAACAAAAACTCCACGGGAAAAGTGATCCAACTGTGGCTAACTAAAGAAGTTAAGGATAGCATTAGATTGAAAGAAGCAGCTTATAATGTTGCGAAGAATAGTAGTAAGTCTGAGGATTGGGAGAGTTTCAGAAACCAGCAAAGGATGACCAAAAAATTGATAAAGGGAAAAAATAGAATGTGAGAAAACTAGCAAGAAATATAAAAACAGATTGCAAGAGCTTCTACAAGTATGTAATAAGGAAGAAAGTAGCAAAAGTAAACGTTGGTCCCTTAGAAGCTGAGACAGGAGAAATTATTATGGGGAATAAGGAAATGGCAGAAACATGAAACAAATATTTTGTATCTGTCTTCACAGTAGAAGACACAAAAAGCATACCAAAAATGGTGGCAAACCAAGGGTCTAATGAGGGTGAGGAACTTAACGTAATTAATATAAGTAGAGAAAAAGTACTAGAGAAACTAATGGGACTAAAAGCCGACAAATCCCCTGGACCTGACGGCCTACATCCTAGGGTCCTAAAAGAGGTAGCTGAAGAGATAGTGGATGCATTGGTTTTGATCTGCCAAAATTCCCTAGATTCTGGAATGGTCCCAGCGGATTGGAAGGTCACAAATGTAACACCTCTATTCAAGAAAGGAGCGAGAGAGAAAACAGGGAACTACAGGCCAGTTAGCCTGACATCAGTCGTTGGGAAAATGCTGGATCCATTGTTAAGGAAGTGGTATCAAGGCACTTAGAAAATCATAACATGATTAGGCAGAGTCAACATGGTTTTATGAAAGGGAAATCGTGTTTGACAAATTTATTAGAGTTTTTTGAGAATGTAACTAGCAGGGTCGATAAAGGGGAACCAGTGGATGTAGTATATTTGGATTTCCAAAAGGCATTCGATAAGGTGCCACATAAAAGGTTATTACACAAGATTAGGGCTCATGGAGTTGGGGGTAATATAGTAGCATGGATCGAGGATTGGTTAACGGACAAAAAAAGGAGTATGGATAAACGGATCTTTTTCAGGTTGGCAGGCTGTAACTAGTGGGGTGCCGCAAGGATCAGTGTTGGAGCCTCAGCTATTTACAATCTATATTAATGACCTAGATGAAGGGACCGAGTGTAATGTATCCAAGTTTGCTGATGATACAAAGCTAGGTGGGACAGTAAGCTGTGAGAAGAACACAGAGTCTGCAAAGGGATATAGATAGACTAAGTGAGTGGGCAGTAAGGTGGCAGATGGAGTATAATGTAGGGAAATGTGAGATTATTCACTTTGGTAGGAAGAATAGAAAAACAGAATATTTTTTAAATGGTGAGAAACTTTCAAATGTTGGTGTTCAGAGAGATTTGGGTGTCCTCGTTCAAGAAACACAGAAAGCTAGCATGCAGGTACAGCAAGCAATAAGGAAGGTAAATAGCATGTTGGCCTTTATTGCAAAGGGGTCGGAGTAGAAGAGTAAGGAAGTCTTGCTCAAGGGGCCATATAGCCTACTCCTAGTTCTTATGTTCTTAAATCAAGAGGTTAGTGGATATCGCCTTGTGCGAGCTGCTCTGACGTCAACAAGCTGTCTAAGCAGCCAATCAAATTGCAGAATTCTCAGACAGCGAACAAGAAAGTGAGTAAGCTTTTAAAATTCTAACTTTTTAAAAATGTTAGAGAGCAAAATAAAGATTGGGGCTCTCATATGGGGAAAAGGTAAACCTGAAATAAAGATAAACAAACTTTATAAAAAAAAGTTCATTTTAATTTTATTAAAATGGCTAAATTTCACACTGCACAAAATTTAAATTATTTTTTTAGGCCCATAACCTTTGTTTAGCAGTCAATACGCTGTTAAAACCCCAGTTACACCTAATCCCTTTGGGTCTAACTTTTAGTGGGGAATTTAACAATTTGTCAGTTTCCCTGATTTGAGTGATTATACTGGATTGCCGGCACTGTGGTGGTGGAGAGGGGGGGGCGCCCACAGTGCAGCCTGTGTTGGAGCTGTGAATGACAGAGACCATAACACATGCGCCAACTCCCGAAGTTGCGGTCGGTTTCAAAGGCGGAATGATGGTGAACACTGCCAGTTCGGCGTCATCCAAACCGCAAATTCCGAGCCAATGTACCCAGGTTCCACAAAAGGAAATCTCAGCTGTACCCCAAAAGCTAGCTAAGAAAAGAGACTTGGGTCCCATCAGCTTGGATATGATCTGATCCCATACTAGAGGTGAAACAACTGCACTGTTGTGAATATTGTGCCAATCAGCAATCTATACTCCTACCCAGTTTATACTTGTGCCACAAATTTGATTAACCATAGAAGTTTACAACACAGAAGGAGGCTATTCACCCTATTGTGTCTGTGTCGGTTCTTGGCTAAAGCAATCTAAGACTAATTGCACTGCCCCATGCTCTCCCATAGCCATGTATCTTTCTTTGCTTCAAATACTTATTCAGTTTTCCCTCAAGTGCAATGATTTTAAAATTCTCATCCTCATTTTCAAATAGCCTCACCCCTCCCTATCTCTAATCTCCTCTAGCCCTGCAACCCTCCGAGATATCTGCGCTCCTCTAATTCTGGCCTCTTGAGCATCTCTGATTATAATCGTTCCACCATTGGTGGCTCCGCCTTCCGCCGCCAAGGCCCAAAGTTCTGGAATCCCCTCCCCAAACTCTTCACCTCTCTTTCCTCCTTTAAGATGTTCCTTAAAATCTACCTCTTTGACCAAGCTTTTGGTTGTCTGCCCTATCATCTCCTTATGTGGCTCGGTGTCAAATTTTGTTTTATAATGCTCCTGTGAAGCACCTAGGGACATCTTACTATGTTAAAGGCACTATATAAATACAAGTTGTTGTTGTCTGTGTTTCAACTACTCACTGTGGCAAGGCATTCTATGCTCTAATAACTCCCTACATAAACAAATATCTCCCAACTCTACTCGTTCTTTTACTGACAATTTTATATTGATGATGCCTCAACACCAACTCCTTAGCCAGAGGAAATAGTCTCTCCCTGTTCACCCCATCAAACTGTTCATTGTTTTGAAACATTTAGTAAATCACCTCTTGGCCCTCTGCTTCAGTGAAATAGGCTCTGAATCTCAAGTCATTCCTTGTATTACTAGAATCTCATTCTTGGCATTATCCTAGTGAACCTAGCATTATCCTGGTGAACCTATGCTAGATGATCTGTATGGCTTTAATGTCCTTCCTATAATTTGATGCCCATAACTGCACATGTGTCCTAGCCATTCCCTTGGAGAAATCCATCATTACTTCTTTGCTTCTATAGTCTGGGCCTTCATGATTTCAATTATCTGAATTCACACTTCTAAAGAATTATGCATTTGCACGCATAGAATTTGAAAGGTCTGAAAGGTCTGAAAGAGGAGAGATCTTTCCATTCCTTACTTTTTCTCCCAAAACGCACCTCACACCTCTTCATTAGAATATATTTGCCATCTGCGTATGTTGCTATGTCCTCAAGTTTTTCACTGTTCCCCTCACGGTTTGCAAAACCCCTATTTATGGGTCAGCAAATTTTGGTATCGTGCCATTTGTGCCCATCCAAACCAGCGATATATGGAGACCAAAAGTGGACTTAGCACAGACAGTATACCACTTCCAACCCAAGCAACACCAATTAGCCTTAATCTTTTGTTTCCTGTCCACCAACTTTCTATCTATGCTACTGCATTTCCTCGCATATCGTTCGCCTGAACTTTTTAAACAAGCCTCGTGAGACACGTTAACAAACGCCTTGAAAGTCCAAAACTTCAAAAAACTCAACTTCTTAATCAGAACTTCCTTTTCACAAATCCATGCGTGTTGTCCTCGATTATCCCATGAATCTCTAAATGTTCAATAATTTGATTTTGAATTATGGATTTCAAGTGTTTGCCCAAAACTGACATTAGACAAAGAGTTTTTTTTTTATTCGTTCCTGGGATGTGGGTGTCGCTGGCAAGACCAGCATTTATTGCCCATCCCCAACTGCCCTCGAGAAGATGGAGGTGAGCCGCCTTCTTGAACCACTGCAGTCAGTGTGGTGAAAGTACTCCCATAGTACTGTTAAGGAGGGAGTTCCAGGATTTTGACCCAGCAATGATGAAGGATCGGCGATATATTTCCAAGTAAGGGTGGTTTGTAATTTGATGGGGAACTTGCAGGTGGTGGTGTTCCCATGCGCCTACTGCCCTCCTTCTAGGTGGTAGAGGTTGTGGGTTTGGGAGGTGCGGTCGAAGAAACCTTGGCGAGTTGCTGCACAAGTTGCTACACACTGCAGCCACGGTACGCCGGTGGTGGAGGAAGTGAATGTTTAAGGTGGTGGATGGGGTACCAATCAAGCAGGCTGCTTTGTCCTGGATGGTGCCGAGCTTCTTGAGTGTTGTTGGAGCTGCACTCATCCAGGCAAGTGGGGAGTATGCCATCACATGCCTGACTTGTGCCTTGTAGATGGTGGAAAGGTTTTGGGGGAGTCAGGAGGTGAGACACTCGCAGCAGAATACCCAGTCTCTGACCCGCTCTTGTGGCCACAGTATTTACATGGCTGGTCCAGTTAACTTTCTGGTCAATGGTGAGCCCCAGAATGTTGATAGTGCGGGATTTGGCGATGGTAATGCCGTTGCATTTAAAGGGGCGGTGGTTAGACTCTCACTTGTGGGAGATAGTCATTGCCTGGCACTTGTGTGGCGCAAAATCCTGGAACTCCCTCCCTAACAGCACTGTGGGAGTACCTTCACCACACAGACTGCAGCGGTTCAAGAAGGCAGCTCACCACCACATTCTCAAGGGCAACTAGGGATGGGTAATAAATGCTGGCCTCACCAGCGACGCCCACATCCCATGAACGAATAATAAAAAAAAAGTTACTTGCCACTTCTCAGACCAAGCCTGAATGTTGCCCCAGCCACCTCTTATTTCTCATCTACATGGTGCCCCTCGATGGCATCATCCGAAAACAGCGTCAGTTTCCCCATGTACACCGATGACACCCAGCTCTACCCCACCACCACTTCTCTTGACCCCTCCACAATCTCTAAATTGTCAGACTGCTTGCCTAACATCCAGTACTGGATGAGCAGAAATTTTCTCCAATTTATTATTGGGAAGACCGAAGCCATTGTCTTCAGTCCCTTGCCACCGACTCCATCCATCTCCCTAGCATCTGTTTAAGGCTGAATCGGACTGTTCGCAACTTAGGTGTCATATTTGACCATGAAATGAGCTTCCGAACACACATCCGTGCCATAACTAAGACCGCCTATTTCCACCTCCGGAATATCGCCCGTCTCCGCCCTTGTCTCAGCTCATCTGCTGCTGAAACCCTCATCCATGCCTTTGTTACCTCTAGACTTGACTATTCCAACGCACTCCTGGCTGGCCTCCCACATTCTACCCTATGTAAACTTGAAGTCATCCAAAACTCGGCTGCCCGTGTTCTAACTCGCACCAAGTCCGTTCACCCATCACCCCTGTGCTCGCTGACCTACATTGGCTCCCGGTTAAGCAACTCCCCAATTTTAAAATTCTCATCCTTGTTTTCAAATCCCTCCATGGCCTCGTCCCTCCCTATCTCTGTAATCTCTGCCAGCCCCACAAACCCCCACCCTGCTCGACCCCCGCAAGATATCTGCGCTTCTCTAATTCTGGCCTCGTGAGCATCCCTGATTTTAATCACTCAACTGTTGGTGGCCATGCCTTCAGCTGCCAAGGCCCTAAGCTCTGGAATTCCCTCCCTAAACCGCTCTATCTCCTTTAGACGGTCCTTAAAACCCACCTCCTTCATCTGCCCTAATTTCTCCTTTTGAATGGCTCAGTGTCAAATTTTATTTTATTACACTCCTGTGAAGCGCTTTAGAACATTTTACTACGTTAAAGGCGCTATATAAATATAAGTTGTTGTTTGTCTTCCTCGCTACAGTTTCTGGATGCTTTGTACATTAATAACAGTGTGCACTGTTGAGTCACCACTATTTTTTCAGCAAAATATACAACTGGAAACTGAGATAATTTCTAAAGTATAAAAAGAGAGGAAAACACGCTTAAACTACGTACTTGTAAATGACTAATAATTGTGAAAAGAATTTTGCATAAATAACACTGTCAAGTTGAAAAAGTGTTATGGAATCCACAAAAATAGCATAAAACACTGCACGGAGTGGGGTGGGAGAAGAGACTGGATTCTTCTGATGCACTAAATTTATTTCACTTTTTGCCCAAGTACTGCTGCATATGGCACTCTGAAGATCCTGCTCAATCATACATCTACACAGATTATATATTTTCCCAAATTTTCTACATCAGTGTTATTTAAAATCAGAAGTATTTAATTACATTTAATATTTTCCCCATCACTTCCAAAGCTCGCACATCTGCACCAGTGCAGCAAGCAAATTGTTCCCAGGCCCTGTCTAAGTGGCTATTGTAACATAGATGATGACAGTGAGCTAATTAAAAGGTGAATCAAAGTCTTGAGGACTTGCTATTCAAATTACTTGCACGTTTTATCTCTCACATTTCCTCCCCCCAATTTGGAAATAAGAGTACCTACTACCATTTTTGAATGATGATAAATTTTGTCTCCTTTCTGAGAGTCACTGTTTTAGGTCTCCTGCCTTCCAGAGCTGCTTTAGTGATACCAGTTAGAGGAGACACCATCAGTTCTGGAATGTTCTATTTATTTCATTACTTTGGACTAGCTCGGAACAAAAGTGGAGCCACCAGACCCCAAAAAACTCTACTTGTTAGGATATGTTAGTCTTCAGCTGGTTTTGTGTTTGCCTATGGCATGCAACTCCAAACCTGCTCCCATTGAATGGACCAGCCCCACCCAGCATGAAGTGAGATTCAAATAGGCTTATATTTTTTCCCTTCCTCAGATGCAAGTGAGTTCCAATGAGGTGATGTTATGGAACTCAAACTTGTGACCTTCAGGTTAGGGTCAACTGCCTGAACTGCTACCATTGCCTTAATATGTAACACATAGGCATCATTCAGCATTAGAGTTGTCTTAAATTTTGTGCCAAAACAGAGAAGTCAAGTATGTATTATTGTAAGTTGACTATTAAAAAAGTGTCTTTAGACTTACTATGAGTAAAGCTTATGCAGTATCTCAGCTAGTAAAAATGTAGTAGTTATTTTCAGTACCTCTGAGTTTATACAGTTCACCACTGGCAGCTTGGACTATAAACATGTGGGAAACTTCATCACTGGGAGAGATCAATGCACCAGACAAATGTAGAACTCCTCGTGGCTTCTGACCTTTGCACTGCTCGTTTACAAAGTACTGCAGCACGCCCAACTCACAATTCAGAACAAAATACCTGCATCATAAAAACATTTCACGTTAATATACACATCAGTAACTCATTTGCTGCAGCAGTCATGACGTACATTATACACTACAAAGACATTTTGCCAGACTTGTTACTAGGCAGCATATATCCTGTAGAACTAAATATGATAAAGTGTTTAATTTTCAAGGTGAGGAATGCAGTTCCAATAGTAAAAAGAACAATGAATATTTTGTGGCAATATTCTAAGAAAGCACAAAAAACATAACCTCTATAGTGTGCTCACCAGGCACTTGAATTTTCCACCTCAGGTGAAATTGCAGTTTCAGTGCTCTTCTGTTTGCTTGCGTCTCAGTATCAGACTTCCAAGATAGTCAATCAGGTGCATTCTGTACCACAAGGTGGTGAATTTTGAGACTCAAGTCAAGCTGCCAGCTATGGTTTAGACCTTCAATCTCTGGTGGAGCCAAATTGAATTTAGAAATGAAAGCAGTGATCCTCCTATCTGGTTTCACAGAAAGATGGTCCTATCTAAACTGGGCAAGAATAGATTTCTGCAACGTTGAATTCTGATGCTAAAAGATATACATAGCAAGTCATGCAAGTGATTGGTAAAACCGACTGCAGCAGGACTGTGCAGTACACTAAATTCAAGACTCATCCTTTATACAATACCATTTTAGTTGCTCACTTTCAGCTAAAGATTATAGTCTCAATTAAAGTTTGCCCAATAAAGTCCACGTATGTATGACACTAACTTCTAACAATAATTAGATTTTTTGCTGTTGGTTCCCACATACACATCCAATTATCATTTATTTTTCAAACCAGATGCTCTTTATTTACTGGGAGAAATATTTTTGTCCCCCCTCACCTCCATGTGCCAGCAACTTGGGTCCACACTTTTTCAAATTTAGGGATGGGCAATAAATGCTGGCCTTGCCAGCGATGCCCACATCCCATGAACGAATAAAAGGAAATTGCTCTCAAATCGAAGCACTAAAAGCAACTTTCAAAATGCAGACCTGCATTTGTCTATGAGTTCTTTATCCAGGGTATTATGAAGTAGCATTCACAAGAACAAAACATTTTTAAAGTCAGTAATATACATGGAGTAAACCCAAAACAAACCTACTGCAGTTCTTGAAGGATTAATTGTGCTACAACAGATGTGTGGTGTGTCAACATACTTATCAAGACTATGAACATACACAACATATGACTGGCTAGAGAGCTAATCCACAAATAAAGCAGAGAATAGCAAAAGAGGAATGCGATACCACTGGAAAGAAACTTCGTTTGAAATAAACGTAGTGTCATAGGACTCCAGGTGTTTTACAGAGCAACAAATAATGTTTTGTCAAGGGTATCACCATGCCACAGATCAGTTTGTCACAAGACAGATGTGTAAAGCTATGTTGTAAAACAGCTGATGAGATAGGACACCCATCTCTCCCTTGCCACCACAGTCCCCAATACGTATAACTTGGAAGTCATTATCCATTAGGTCATCACTTTGTACAAGAAAATGTTTTTGCATTTAAATTGGGAAACTCTTGAATAAAAAAAATGTTGGCTGACACGAAGGGTACACCTGGAACTAGAAGCAAAAACATTCTTCGAGTATACTTGGGGTTTCAGAATGCTATTATTCTGTTTTGTCTGAAGAAATCTGCTCAGGCTCTAAATTACAACAGTTTGAGGTCTACTGTAAAACCTTGTGTTCAGATAATATTTTCAGGGTCTACTTTTACTTTGTAAATAGAGAACTGCAGGTAGTACAGCTGTGAAAGTAATAAAGTAGGAAGCTCAAAATCACAAATCAGAGGCATAATGAAAAGAAAATAGAAAACATTAAAAAAGGAAGATTGTTGGAAATAGATAAATTTGAAAGTAACAGAAGTGGTAACAGCCAATAAGGAATAATTACTTTAATGCCATCTGTAAAAAGAGTTAATTATTGAAATATTGTGCCAGGAAAAATACCAAGAAGAAAAACAGAGCAAATGAAGCAGAGTGTGTCATGCATGGAACTGTTGTGGCAAAAACTAAAATAAGCAGCTGACTTGTACACAGGTGGCTTTTTCACTGGGATTTTATATAAACCGCACTTAGCTCGGAACTAATAGCCGCAACACCTTGCCTTCTTTATAAGTTAAACTCAGCTCCGGTTCAAAATGATCTTTAAAAAAAAATACTGTAATGTTAACTTACTCTTTGTATTTTGTTCCAAAAGCAAGGCCATCTGCTACTAGCAGCCATCTGAGAGAAACCTTGGAACCAACACTAGTTCTCGAAATAAATAAAATTATGAAAACAGAGTTTGGCAAAGCGAGCAAGTCTTTTCTCTACTTAAAATGTGGGACTTGGGACAGAGGAAGTTACAGTACTTCAGTTACTAATCTTTTGAAAGTTTTTTCTTCCATCTTTTCCCCTTGTTTTTGTTATTCCTCTGAGCAGGACATAAGAATTGCAGCCATTCTGAAGGCAATAGAGAAGATAAAATGACAAATGTAGTAAATGTGTTGTTTACTTTCAAAGTTCTTTTGAGAAAGGATGGAATTGAAAGTGAAAGGAGACTCTTTTAATTGCTTGAAATGCATTAAAGTTGCTTCTTTGGAACAGGAAATTACTGAGCTTCTAAAGGAAGGATTATTAGCTTTAATGATTGACTGGAGGCTCGGAGTAAAAACAAGAACCTGGTGTTTGTGAAATACTAATTGCTGGAGAAGATGAGTTTCAGGAAGGATGGGGCTCATTTAACCCAGTTGGGGGATGAAAGGTTAGTCCAGAGTGTAGAAAAAGCAATTGGGAAATATTTAAACTAATTGGGCTCATATAGCTAATTCGGTGTGCAGTTCCTCTAGGGCCAGGACCAATGTGCAGCTGATGCCAATACTAAAAACTTATATAGTCCAAATTGGAGGGAAGGCAGCCATTTATGGGAAACCATGTGAGGCATGCAAGCCCTTAACACACTATGTAAATGCTGTAAGTGTAAGAAATGAAATGTTGGAATTGTAGGCATATGCTTTTACAAAGCACTTAAAAATTATAAACATCTTTGAAGTGTGGTTGGATCTTGGATTATGGTTCCGATGTTTAGTAGCAAGGGTACAAGGGATTTTAAAGAATAGGGTAGGTCAGAGAGATGTAGCTGTGTCTATCCTCAACTGGTCAATCTCCCATAGTATTGGGCATGTTAAGTAGAATATGGTTTCTCTCTTACCTGGTTCTATTGTCTTTGTTTGTTTCCCCTTCTGCTTCTCCCTCCTCAAATTTAATTTATGATTCTCTCTCCAACTCTTCTGCCTGTCTGTCTTTTTCCTTTCAGTTGAAAGGTGGTGGATGGCTTGGCAAGATAGAACCACAAACAGCTGTATGTGGCATTTGGGATGGGGTTTATGGGGGAAAATGTGGCTTAATTCCCATCTCCACTACCATCTCTTCTGCCTGGCCCCAATCTCTCATTGCCACCATATACCATAGCCTCTCCTACAACCGCCTCACTCCCACAGCTACTTGCTGCTTCCCTTCTGAATTATCTGCTCAACCCCTTTATCCTCCCCTCCCCCACTGTCTCAAAGGGCAGGTGGGGAGAGGCCAGAAGCACCCTCAACCTTTTTCTATCTTCCTTTCCCATCCAATGAGAAAAGACACTCTCTGCCTCGGTTTCCGCTTCACAGTTGTTACCAATCAGAACATTCAGCTCTTCGGTCAACAAGACACAGGTGAGATTATCAGATGGCTTCAAAATGTAACTGCATTTTTCTTGAAAATTGAACAATCATTGGCATTTGGAAAAGCATACTTTCTCAGCTTAAAGTTTATAGTAAACAAAACAGGTGTGCAATTAGTTGTTATTTCTCTCACACACACACACACACACACACTGCCCGAATAAAGCTTTTGAAATTTTACCTCTAGGTTTTCAAATGTAATCTTGAAAAACAACTGAACAAAAACTCCAAGAAGCTGAAGAAAAATATTCCAGCAATACAGCTGACAGAATGGTAATGATACTTCCTAGAAAATAAGGTACATTTCATATGCTTAGACTGCACAATAGAAATTCAGCTCATGCATTCCAGCTCTTGGCAAAAATATCAAGTCCAAGCCAAGAATTTAGCGAAAGGCTGAGGCCTTTAAGTAGGAACTTCAAGGAAGGCATAGAGCGTCACATACAGTCACAAGTGTTAGCCAAAAGCACAGCACAGGACTTTTGAATGGAAAGGTGTTCGAACATATTGATTTTAAACATTGAGGTTTTAGAGACAATACAGCACAGATTCACTAGAGTGCTGCCTGGTATGAGGAAATACAAAATATGAAGACAGACAAAAGTTGTAGCTTTTTTTTGTTCGAACAATGCAGATTATGGGGCAATATGATAGTGTTTAAAATTATGAAAGGATGGGTCAGGGTAGATGGAATCAGACTGTTTCTAGTAGTTGAAGGGTCCAGAAGAGGATTAGATACAAAATTAAATCTAAGATTTAAAACAGAATAAAAGAAACTTCTTTACAGAGTTGTGATGCTGAGGAATTCACTTCCAAGGTTAGTGGTTAAGGCAGAAACAATGTCAACATTCAAGATTAGACTGCATAAATGGTTGAAGGGATATGGGAATGGGGCAGGTATGTAATTAGGAATGTTTGCTCGTAAGAAAGATAAATCCTGACATGGACTGGTTGGACATGTTTTTATGTTATAACTTCTATGTATGTAATTTTTTTGCAATAGTGAGCGTGGATACTGGAGAACAGAAAGGAGTGAAAACAATTTGGGTGAAGCTGGATCAGGGAATTGATCCAAAGCTGATTTCTCTCTCCTGTTACAGCCCTCCAGGCTGATAGGTTCCTGTATTGTTGAACCTGTCAGAAAATTAGAAGGACAGAACCTTGTATTGTTGCGGTCATGGGGGAATTTCAATTATCAACCATTAATCAGGCTAATTGGGCAGCCAAGTCTGGTGGAAGACAGGCAGAAATATTTGTTGATATGGTCATGGTTGGGCAAATTACTACAGTAAATAATTTAATGTTAGTACCATATTTCATGAGAGCTCAATTTTCACGAGGGAATACTTGGGCAAGGAAGATTGGGGTATGCTGTTGGACAGAAATAACTGATACAAAATAAAGTTTATTTAATTCTATACTCACAGGCTTGTATGTTCCTCAAACAGTAAAGCCTAAATGACTAAATCAGAAGTGCATAGGGAAATAATGTTTAAAAAAAAAATCAGTGTAAAGTAAGCAACCGTCAAGAAAGTAGGCATGGTTAAAAGAAATGGCTGATGATAACTAAAGCCACTATTATATGTGCTAAAAATGCATTTGAAATGTTAAAGTTTTGTTTGGTTAGGTCAGAAGCCAGAAAATGACTAAAGACCACATTGGTCCTTTGGTAGTTAGGAATGAGGATCAAGTTATGGTTGAAGTGCTTAACAGACACTTAACCAGATTTCACTTCGGAAAATACCAAGGTGGCAGCAGTGTTACTAACTAGGGGCTGGTGATTAAATTTATTCAATAAAGTAATTGCACAAATGGTTTTGGGAAAAGGCTGAGCATGCTGCTGGACCCAATACCATATACCCAGAGTGCTGAAATGTATTACACGAGCTATTGATTCATATATTCTATGGCCCAGATTTTGCAGTCGGTATGATGGCGTACTCGAGTACGCCATCAAACCGCCTTTGAAATGGACTGCACGTTTCAGCATGCACTAAATCCCAAACTTGCGATGTCAAATACCGACTTGACACATGATCCGCACCAACATGGAAGTCATAATTGCTGGCGCACAGATGGGCTAAATGCCCACCAACTGCCCAGCAATTACGCCTAAAATTTTTACGGCTGGTGCAAACAGGCACAGCAGCCTGTTTGCACAGCGCAAGGGGATAACCTTTTGGGAATCCAAGTATATATTTAATTTTAAAAGCTTAAATTACAAGCCAATCTTTCAAACTTACCGTCCGCCCCTTTCAGAGTAGAAAACGCTTCCAAAAATGTTCAATAATATACAAAATAACATTCCACTGGCATATATTCTCTTTTTTATTTTTGGATGCGAATAGAAAGCTGCTGCATTTTACTTGAATGTTGCAAGCATTTACATATAAAGTCATTTCCCACGATAAAAATTCAGTTGGCTCGTGAGTGAGACACTGGGGGTGAATGAGATTACTTCAGTTTCCTGATTGGAGCACCGGCCCACGTGATCCCAGGTACGCTTCCACACACGGTGCGACACTGGGATCTGTGGGCCACTACGCTGCCCTCTACTACGCAGTGTCTGCCAGCAAGTTTTCGAAGGAAGGTCCCCATCAGCTAAGTGCGCATTCCGTTCGGATGCCGGTGGCATAATCCTTAATTATTGCGGTTGGCTGCAATATCAGTGTCAATAGCTATTTGAGGTCTGGGCTAGTTCCAGTGGACTGAAGAGGAGGTTCATGTGGTCCCAATATTTAAATGAAAGAAATGAGACCCCAGGAATGATCAGCCTGTCAGTTTGATGTTGGTAAGATAATGGTATGGGATATGACATGATAGTTGGTAGTTTAGCAGTTGGGGAATATTAGTATGGCTTGAGTGAATGGAGGTCCTGCCTCACTAACCAGATTGATCTGAGAAAGTGAGCAAATTAGTGGATGATGACAGTCCAGTAGAAGTTATAATCAGGTCACGAGTGGAGTCCTGCAGATTCCATCAGGACCATTGCTGTTCATCATCCTCAGTGATGATTTGGTTGAGGGCAATTAATGGAACCATTCACAAATTTGTACATAGAATTACATAGGATATACAGCACAGAAACAGGCCATTCGGCCCAACCAGTCCATGGCGGTGTTTATGCTCCACTCGAGCCTCCTCCCGTCTTTCCTCATCTAAATCTATCAGCATAACACTCTCCCTCATATGCTTGTCTAGCCTCCCCTTCAATGCATCTATACTTTTTGCTTCAACCACTCCCTGTGGTAGCAAGTTCCACATTCTCACCACTCTCTGGGTATAGAACTTACTTCTGAATTCCCTGTTGGATTTCTTGGTGACTATCTTATACTGATGCCATTGGACCAAGACCTTGCTCTGTCAATCCCGTGTGGTGGCTGGTGTGCAACAGCCACCCCACGTTAAAAGAATTCACGCACAGGCATCTTCCACCCTTTAAAATGAAGTTCGGGACCTGGAACGTCAGGACCCTCATGGCTCGCAATGGACTCATCAGTCGCCTGAGAACTCATTTTTAATGTGGAAGCAAGTCATCCTCGGTTCCGCCTAAGAAGAGATGGCCTCCAGTTATGCTCTTCCCCACAAGTGGAAACAGTCTCTCTGTACTCCATCAAAACCTTTCATAATTTTAAAGACCTCTATTAGGTCACCCCTCAGCCTTCTTTTTTCAAGAGAAAAGAGACCCAGCCTGTTCATCCTTTCCTGATATAGATACCCTCGCATTTCTGGCATCATCCTTGTAAATCTTCTCTGCATCCTCTCCAGTGCCTCTATATCCTTTTTATAATATGGTGACCAGAACTACACGCAGTACTCCAAGTGTGGTCTAACCAAGGTTCGATACAGGTTTAGCATAACTTCCCTGCTTTTCAATTCTATCCCTCTAGAAATAAACCCCAGTGCTTGTTTTTTTTTATGGCCTTGCTAATCTGTGTCGCAACTTTTAGTAATTTGTACTCCGAGATCCCTTTGTTCCTCGACTCCACCTAGACGCGTGACCTCCCTATTCTTCTTACCAAAATGTAATGTCACACATTTAATCGGTGTTGAACTTTATTTGCCAATTATATGCCCATTCTGCAAGTTTATTAATGTCCTCCTCAGTATTGAATATCCCCCCCCAATTTGGTGTCGTCCACAAATTTAGAAATTGTGTTTTTGATTCCAAAGTCTAAATCGTTAATATAAATTGTGAACAACAGTGGTCCCAGCACTGATCCTTGTGCAACACAGCTGTGAGGAGGGATGATGTGTTGGAGGGATCATCAAACGAGGCCACATGGGTCGAATTGAAAAACAAAAAAAGGGGCGATCACACTGCTGGGAGTGTACTACAGACCCCCAAACAACGAGAGGGAGATAGAAGAACAAATATGTAGACAAATTTCTGAGAAGTGCAAAAACTATAGGGCAGTAATAGTAGGGGATTTCAACTACTCCAATATTAACTGGGATAAAATTAGTGTGAAGGGTATAGAAGGTGCGGAATTCCTAAAATGCATCCAGGAGAACTTTTTTAGCCAGTATGTAGCAAGCCCAACAAGGGAGGGGGCAGTTCTGGACTTAGTTTTAGGGAATGAAGCTGGGCAGGTAGAAGGCGCATCAGTGGGGGAGCATTTTGGTGCTAGTGACCATAATTCTGTTAGATTGAAGGTAGTTATGGAAAAGGACAAGGATAGACCAGGAATAAAAATTCTAAATTGGGGAAAAGCAAATTTTGCTAAGCTCAGGAGGGGATTTAGCCATAGTGGACTGGAAACAACTACTTGAAGGTAAATCAGTGTCAGTGGGAGGCATTCAAGGAGGAGATCCGGAGGATTCAGACCCAACATGTGCCCTTAAAGAAAAAAGGTGGGACTAACAGATCTAGAGCCCCCTGGATGTCTAGAGACGTACAGGGTAGGATAAAGAAAAAAAGGGAAGCGTATGACAGATACTGAGGGCTAAATACTCCAGAATCTTTAGAGGATTACAGAAAGTGCAGGGGTGCAATAAAAAATGATATTAGGAAAACAAAGAGCATGAAAAATTCTTGGCAAGTAAAATCAAGGAAAACCCAAAGATGTTTTATAAATATATTAAGAGTAAGAGGATAACTAAAGAAAGGGTAGGGCCTGACGTAAGAAAACTACTAGGCACTTGGTCTAAGCGTTAAACAAAGCTTTAATCAACTGTTTTACAACATGGAGGTCTAGTTGTGTCCTTCACTAGTTCCCGTTAAGAATGTCCTGCGCAAGCTGGGCCCGTGCCAGAGTATTTATACTCTCCCTGGACAGCGCCACCCACAGGCCACTCAGTATTATTTCATAAGTCATTTCCACATGAATGACAAGATTCATGTCAGGCCCTATTAGAGATCATGAGGGTAATGTGTATGGAGGCGGGAGATGTTGGTAGGGTTCTTAATGAATACTTTGCGTCTGTTTTCACAAAGGAGAGGGGCAAAGCAGACATTGCTATCGGGGGGGAGGAGTGTGAAATATTAGATGAAATAAACAAACATAGTGAGAGAGGAAGTATTAAGGGATTTAACAGCTTTAAAAGTGGATAAATCCCCAGGCCCGGATGAAATGTATCCCAGGCTGTTAAGCGAAGCAAAAGAGGAAATAGCAGAGGCCCTGACCATCATTTTTCACTCCTCTCTGGCTTCAGGTGTGGTGCCGGAGGACTGCTAATGTGGTACCCTTGTTTAAAAAGGGAGAAAAGGATAGACCGAGTAATTGCAGGCCAGTCTGCCTAACCTCGGTGGTGGGAAAATTATTGGAAAGAATTCTGAAGGACAGGGTAAATCTGAAGGACAGGGGATTAATTAAGAGGGGGAAAATAGAATGTGAGAGTAAGCTTGCAGGGAACATAAAAACTGACTGTAAAAGCTTCTATAGATATGTGAAGAGAAAAAGATTGGTGAAGTCAAGCGTAGGTCCCTTGCAGTCAGAATCAGAGGAATTTATAATGGGGAACAAAGAAATGGCAGACCAATTAAATACATACTTTGGTTCTGTCTTCACAAAGGAGGACACAAATAAACTCCCAGAGATGTTGGGGAACATAGGGTCTAATGACAGGGAGGAATTGAATGAAATCAGTATTTGTAGGGAAATGGTGTTAGGGAAATTGACAGGATTGAAGGCCGATAAATTCCCAGTGCCTGATAATCTACATCCTAGGGTACTTAAGGAAGTGGCCCTAGAAATAGTAGATGCATTGCTGGTCAGCTTCCAAAATTCTATCGACTCTGGAACAGTTCCCATGGATTGGAGGGTAGCTAATGTAACCCCACTATTTAAAAAAGGTGGTAGAGAAAAAACGGGGAATTATAGACCGGTAAGCCGGACATCGGTAGTGGGGAAAATGCTAGAGTCCATTATAAGAGCACTTGGAAAACAGTGACAGGATCGGACAAAGTCAACATGGATTTACAAAAGGTAAATCATGCCTGACTAATCTACTGAAATTTTTTGAGGATGTAACTGGTAGAATAGATAAGGGAGAACCAGTGGATGTGGTGTATTTGGACTTTCAGAAGGCTTTCGATAAGGTCCCGCATAAGAGATTAGCGTGCAAAGTTAAAGCACATGGGATTGGGGGTAAGGTACTGATTTGGATAGAGAACTGGTTGGCAGACAGGAAGCAAAGAGTTGGAATAAACAAGTCTTTTTCCGAGTGGCAGGCAGTGACTAGTGGGGTACCGCAGGGATCAGTGCTAGGACCCCAGCTATTCACAATATATATTAATGATCTAGACGAGGGAACTAGATGTAATATCTCCAAGTTTGCAGACGACACAAAGCTGGGTGGGCGTGTGTGCTGCGAGGAGGATGCAGAGAAACTCCAGTATGATTTGGACAGGTTGGGTGATTGGGCAGATGCATGGCAGATGCAGTACAATGTGGATAAATGCGAGGTTATCCACTTTGGTAGCAAAAACAGGAAGACAGATTATTATCTGAACGGCAATAGATTGGGAAAAGGGGAAGTGCAACGAGATCTGGGAGTCCTTGTGCACCAGTCACTGAAGGTAAGCATGCAGGTGCAGCAGGCGGTTAAGAAGGCAAATGGTATGTTGGCCTTCATAGCGAGAAGATTCGGGTACAGGAGCAAGGATGTCTTGCTGCAGTTGTACAGGGCCTTGGCGAGACCACACCTTGAGTATTGTGTGCAGTTTTGGTCGCCTTATCCGAGGAAGGATGTTCTTGCTATGGAGGGAGTTCAGCGAAGATTTACCAGACTGATACCTGGGATGGCAGGAATGACGTATGGAGAGAGATTAGGTCGATTAGGCTTATATTCGCTCGAGTTTAGAAGAATGAGAGGGGATCTCATTGAAACTTATAAAATTCTAACAGGACTAGACAGACTAGATGCAGGAAGGATGTTCCCGATGGCAGGGGAGTCCAGAACCAGAGGTCACAGTCTAAGGATAAGGGGTAAGCCATTTAGGACTGAGATGAGGAGGAATTTCTTCACCCAGAGAGTGGTGAACCTGTGGAATTCTCTACCACAGAAGGCACTTGAGGCCAATTCATTAAATATATTCAAGAAGGAGTTAGATATATTTCTTCAGGCTAAAGGGATCTGGGGAGAAAGCAGGGACAGGGTACTGAATTTGGATGATCAGCCATGATCTCATTAAATGGCGGAGCAGGCTCGAGGGGCCGAATGGCCTACTCCTGCTCCTATCTTCTCTGCTTCTATTTAGAAAGACATGGATTAATCAAGGATAGTCAGCATGGATTTGTTAAGGGAAGGTCGTGTCTGACAAACTTGATTGAATTTTTTGAGGAGGTAACAAGGAGGGTAGTGCGTTTGATGTAGTGTATATGGACTTTAGCAAGGCTTTTGATAAGGTTCCACATGGCAGATTGGTCACGAAGTTAAAAGCCCATGGGATCCGGGGCAAAGTGTCAAGTTGGATTCAAAACTGGCTTGGAGACAGGAAGCAGAGGGTAATGGTTGATGGGTGTTTTAGTGACTGGAAGGCTGTGTCCAGTGGGGTTCCACAGGGCTCAGTACTAGGTCCTTTGCTTTTTGTGGTATATATCAACGATCTTGACTTGAATATAGGGGGTATGATTAAGAAGTTTGCAATTGATACTAAAATCGGCTGTGTGGTTGATACTGAAGAAGGAAGCTGTAGACTGCAGGAAGATATCAAATAAATTGATCAGGTGGGCAGAACAGTGGCAAATGGAATTCAATCCGGAGAAGTGTGAGGTAATGCATTTGGGGAGGGCTAACAAGGAAAGGGAATACACATTAAATGGTAGGACCCTGAGTAGTGTAGAGGAACAAAGGGACCTTGGAGTGCATGTCCACAGATCCCTGAAGGTAGCAGGCCAAGTAGATAAGGTGGTTAAGAAGGCATACGGAATGCTTGCCTTTATTAGCTGTGGCATAGAATACAAGAGCAGGGGGGGTTATGCTTCAACTGTATAAAACACTAGTTAGGCCTCAGCTAGAGTACTGCGTGCAGTTCTGGTCGTCACATTACAGGAAAGATGTGATTGCACTAGAGAGGGTACAGAGGAGATTTACAAGGATGTTGCCGGGAGTAGAGAATCTTAGCTATGAGGAAAGGCTGGGTCTGTTTTCCTTGCAACAGAGGAGGCTGAGGGAAGACCTTATTGAGGTGTATAAAATTATGAGGGGCATAGATAAAGTGGATAGAAAGGACCTATTTCCCTTCACAGAGGGGTCAAAAACCAGGGGGCACAGATTTAAAGTAATTGGTGGAAGGTTGAGGGGATTTGAGGGGAAATTTCTTCACCCAGAGGGTTGTGGGGGTCTGGAACTCACTGCCTGAAAGGGTGGTAGAGGCAGGAACCCTAACCACATTTTAAAAAGTACTTGGATGTGCACTTGGGATGCTCTAACCTGCAGGGCTACGGACCAAGAGCTGGGAAGTGGGATTAGGCTGGATAGCTCTTTGTTGGCCGGCGCGGACACAATGGGCCGAAATGGCCTCCTTCCGTGCTGTAACTTTCTATGATTCTATAACACTACTACCCACCTTCTGCCACTGTGAATAGCTACCTTTTACCCCTACTCTCTGCTTTCGGTCTTGAAGCCAGCTAGCTATCCATTCTGCTGCTTGTCCCCTGACTCCGCATTCTCTGATCTTTTTCATCAGTTTATTATCGGGTACCTCATCGAAAGCCTTTTGAAAATCTAGATAAATTACATCTACTGCATTACCATTGTCTACTCTCTCTGTTACCTTGTCAAAAAGTTCAATGAGGTTGTTCAAGCAAGACTTTCCCTTTTGAAATCCATGATGACTATTCATTACTATGTTTTTGGTTTTTAGAAATTCTTCTATTTTCTCCTTTAGTAGGGATTCCATTATTTTTCCTAACACCGATGTTAAGCTGACTGGTCTATAGTTCCCTGGACATGTTCTATCCCCCTTCTTAAATATAGGTATTATGTTAGTTATCCGCCAGTCCACTGGCACCACACCTTTTTCGAATGAATTATTAATTATGTGTAGTGCCAGTCCACTGGCACCACACCTTTTTCGAATGAATTATTAATTATGTGTAGTAATGCCTCTGCTATCTCTTCCCTAGATTCTTTTAAAATGTGTGGATGCAATCCATCCGGACCAGGGGTTTTATCCTCTTTGAGTTTGATTAGTTTATTTAATATATACCCTCTTTTTATTTTAAATGCACTTATCTCATTACTAATCTCATCATCCAATGTCATGTCTACCTGTTCTATCTCCCTTGTAAATACTGAAGCAAAATAATGATTTAATATTTCTGCCATCTCTCTATCGTTACCGGTGGTATTATCCTGTCTATCCCTTAATGGCCCTATTCCCATCCCAACCTTCCTTTATTATTATAAAAACTGAAAATGCTGGAAATACTCAGCAGGTCAGGCAGCATCTGTGGAGAGAGAAACAGAGTTAACGTTTCAGGTCGATGACCCTTAGTCAGAACTAGAAAAAACTCTCCACAGATGCTGCCTGACCTGCTGAGTATTTCCAGCATTTTCTTTTGACTTTTCTCCAAATCTCCCTTATCGTGTACTCCCTTGCTGTATATCTACTTAATGTATGGCTCTTTCCTTACCCTCAATTGTTCCCTTATGGCTTTATTCATCCATGGAGTCTCATTAGTGTTTAGTTTGTTCTTTCCTTTTAGTGGAATATATTGTTCCTGCACTCTGTTGACCACCGTTTTAAATGTTTCCCATTGCTGGTCTACATTGTTGTTTGCTAATATTGTTGCCCATTTTATTTTCCCAAGTTCTATTCTCAGCCCCTCAAAAATCAGCTTTTCTCCAATATATTGCCCTGGTTTTAGTCATACTTGGGTCCTTCTCAATTATCACCTTAAAGCGTATTATATTATGGTCACTATTGTCTAGACGTTCCCCTACTTGTACTTCTCTTATCTGCTCTGGTTCATTCCCCAGTACTAGATCCAATAGCGAATCCTCCCTTGTTGGGCTTTTTACATATTGGGTTAGAAAGGAGTCCAGTACACATTGTAGGAATTCTATTCCCTTATCCCCTTTACCTACCTCTTCTGTCCAATTAATATCAGGGTAGTTGAAATCCCCCATGATTATTATTCTATGTTTTTTACTAATTTCCCTAATTTGTCTGCATCTTTCTTCCTCCACCTTCCTTCCACTATTAGGTGGTCTGTAGACTACACCTATTAGTGTGATTGATCCTTTATTATCTTTTATCTCTATCCATATGGATTCTATTTTTGTCTTGTGGATAGCTGCGTCACTTTTTTCTACTGCCATTATGTTATCCCTAATAAGTACAGCTACTCCACCTCCCCTTTTTCCCCCCTCTCTATCTTTTCTAAATTTGTTATACCCTGCAATGTTTAATTCCCAGTCCTGATTTTTCTGCATCATATCTCAGTAATCCCTACTATATCTGGTTCCTCGCAACGCATGACTGCCTCCAGCTCCCCTGTTTTATTACAGACACTGTGTGTATTGCTATACAGACAGTTTAAACTCATTTTTAATAGGATTTCCTCTCACTTTATGTTTAACCATCCTTTTAGACTCCTGTTCCAAAACTCTATTTATTCCCTTGCCATCAATGTCCTCCCTTACTTTATTCTTTCCTGTGCTCTCTTTTCCTGTTTTGTTTATAATTAGGCTGGTTACGTTTCTTGTAGATCCCTGCACCCATCTTACTAGTTTAAAGCCTTTGCCACCTTGCTATTTACCCTTTCCGCCTGGACACGGGTCCCATCCCGGTTCAGGTGGAGCCCATCCCATCGGTACAGCTCCTTCCCGTCCCAGAACTAGTGCCAGTGTCCCATGAAAAGGAGCCCCTCTTTCCCACACCAGCCCTTTCGCTACGTGTTAATTCTCCTGATCTGTCTGCTTCTATGCCAATTTGCATGTGGCTCGGGCAATAATCCAGAGATTATTACCCTCGAGGTCCTGCTTTTTAATTTAGAGCTAACTCCTGAAACTCTTTCAGCAGGACCTACTCCCTGTTCCTATCTATGTCGTTTGTTCCAACATGGACCATGACAACTGGATTTACCCCCTCCCTTTCCAACCGCCGTGAGATATCCCTTACCCTGGCACCGGGTAGGCAACACACCCTTCGGGATTCTCGTTCTTGGTTGCAGAGGATGCTATCTATTCCCCTAATTATAGCGTCCCCTATCACTACCACATTTCTATTCTGCTCTACCCCGCCCACCCCCCTCCTTGGTCTGCATTGTGGCTGTCCTCCCTGCAGTCTTTCTCCTTGTCCCTACAGGTAGTGAGTACTTCGTACCTGTTGGACAGAACCAGTGTCTGCAGGACCTCCTTCTCAACCTCTCCTAAATCCTCACTACCCGGCACCCTAGCAGTCACACCCTCCCCTTCCTGAACCTGTGTTTTCCTCAGAGGTGTGACTGCATTCTGTTGGGGTCGGGAGTGAAGGGTTATGGACTTAACACCAGTTTTAAGGAAACTAAAAGAAACCCTGGATTGCTGAAAAAGGAGGATTTGGTTAAAAGTTAACAACAAAGGATAGAGCACAGAATTGTTAACCTAACTGCTTAGAAGGTTAAATGAGATGACGTACTTTAGTGGAGATAAGGGATGAGGTTGAAGAAGACAGCTGCCTAGCTGGACCTTGAGAGATTGTGGGAACGTTAAAAAAAATGTTTTTGCATCAGGGCAAGAGGGGGAGGATGGAAAGTTACTGAAGTTTGGTTTTCCAGCAGCCAGGGTATAAAAGACGGACATAAGAGAAAAAACTGCAGTCAGTAGGGAAGGAGTCCACTGTCCAAGGTATCGTCAAAAGTGTACCCTCAGACAAGGGCGTGATAACTCCTTCATTTTAGGAGTTATACAGACTCTCCTTTTAAGGTTGTATTGTTAATTGTTTATTACTTCTACCAATTACACAATAAAGCATTATTGATTTTACCAATATGTCTACTTGTGTCTGTGACTGATCTTCCCTCTGGGTTTGAACCTAAAATGTATAGACAGAGTGAAATCCTACAAAGTGGGTAAAATCCTACAGAAGGGGGAGGAGGGAAGGGCAAGAGAAATTAGCCCCACAGCTGACTCCATTATCCTCTACCTTCGATTGCATCTTTTAAATCTGGCATTTTTTGCACTTTAATGCAGACTCAACCCTGAAGGTGAACTCCGTGACTAATAGCTAATCAAATTAAGCCATACTATCAATGATGACCTTTCAACACTTTAATATTTCCTAAATGTCCTTCTGAAGATCATAAGTGAAACAATGCTGCTGAGCAGCGAAATACTGAGGACCAGTTTGTGCCTTGGAGATGCCTGTAGCATTGGAGGTTGGGAGGAGATACTCACAGGTCATAGGTCAACATCAGACAACAACACTGCTGAAGGATTGCTAGCCTAGGAAGTCCTTCTGATGCATGATTGGCCTATCCTAAATCAATGTTGTCCCAATATGTTAGCCGCACGTGGCCAATTGGGAATCAAATGAGGCTAACTGCATTTTTGATTTAATGAGTAATAGACAGTCACTGGGCATGTGATCTTAATATGCATTCACACAGGATATGCATGTGTACTGTAGCCTTAATGTGCATTTGTTGGTAAATTGGAAAGATGAAAAGCAGAGTATTTTTGATCATTCGGTGCGCTTTACTTCCTTGGTTGCTGCTTATTGGTTATCTACTAAAATGGTGTTCAATACAGGTGAAAATGCCAGACTTCAGCACCATGGAAACACCAGCACCATGGCATGGAGAGGAGAGTTGTCATCATGGTTAGCTCGACCAATCGGAATAACCACTCCAGGCCAGAAGAAAGCAAACCCAACTAGTAACGAGCAGCTCCAACAGGCACAACATGTCAAAGGGCAAGCTCCATCTGGATGGAGAGCAGGGGCCGGGTCTGGCACATCTTGTCGTACAAGTCAACATTTTCAGCAATCATTCTGATGAAGTCAATGTACTGCTCTCAACATGTGGTGTGCCTGATATATTCATGCCATAATTCAAAACTTTTGGTGAAAGAGAAAAACTGCAAAGTTTCACACTGAATGGTGGTAGATGCTTATTAAGTAAATATACATGTGAAGTACATTTACTTGTATTGTGCACAAGATGCTTTCAATAAAATTAGTGCTTATGGCTAAAAATGGTGTCGCTGTAGCCACATCTCTGGCTAGTCAGTGATTTCTATTGGACAACACTGTCCTATATTATGTGGCGGATAAACCAAAGATTTTTATTAAAAGATTCTCATTTAATACCCTGCTTTATATAGTTCTATAAATCAACTGCAGCTTTCACCATTAAGAGTGGAAAACATGCATCTTTGAGTGTATCACATCAGTTGTTCATAATTGCAGTTTCAAACAAACTTCCAAGCTCAATATGTTACACATTACATTCAGCTAACTGTTACAATCATGTGTGTATTGTGATAGCTATGATTTATGATCAAGATTAACACAAACCTAAATAAAAACAGCGAATTCTTCTGCAGATGCCAAGTGGATAACCTGAGGAGATAGTGCTAAATAAAAAGGATAGATTACTCGCCATATATAGTTTAGTTTTGTTGCCCAATTTCAAAATAGGCACCAATTACGCCATTAATGTCACATGACCAGCTTCATTTAGCCCATTACCTGGATGTGCATAAAAAAGTTATAATTTTTCTACAAACCTGGTGTGTAATCACACATAGAAAACAAAGCTTTTACCATGCTATTTTTAATTAATCCAGTATCGGAGGATAATTAATTAAAACACAGTCTATTCTATTAGTTCAAAGTCACTTAATTCAAATTTTTAGCACTAAATTCCTACACTGCTGTAATACTTACATTTACTTATTCAATACCTTGTAATAAACAATGAAAAATTGATCGAGTTATCAGGAGTAGACTGTCTCATGCCTCATCTTACTGGAGCTCACAATTAACATTTACGGCATCATAATCATGAACTGTAACAGTTCCTAATTTGCCTAAATGTAAGTGGACAATATCTGATGACACCTTTTCACAACCGATAGAAATTTGGTCAAATGTTAGAGACGACAAGATAATGTTTCTGAGTACACAAGTCAGTTCTGCAACAAAATCTCCTGCTTCCAGTAGGGCAGGGGATTGTAGCACAGATGCTCAAGGTGTAATAGATCTATAGAGAACCACAGCCTGTGTTCGGTCATTAGGAAATCTGTTTTTGAACCCGGAATCTAGTAAACTGAAGGTCGCGCAGAATCCATTTCACTTGCATAAATGTGTCTTTTCGTTATGTAGAACTACCAGGTACACAAGACAGATAATGCTCATGGTTAACAAAATGTTAACAAGGATAAAATGTTCAGATAGCAAACATCAAAAAGCACCAAAGCAAACAGACTGAAAAGAAACCATATACTAGTACAGACTCACTGCAATGCTGAAGTACACATGAAGATTTAAAGCTGCAGTATTACTAAATAAAGATATTTAAAATAGCTACAAATGTTTATGGAAAACAAATAGTAAATTGCTACAAATCTATAATTTTCAAAACTTTGACGGTGGCCATTAACAATTAGACAACTTTTGGAATATTACATTAATCCCTGAAGATACACATTTAACCATCAGCGGCAACTTCAACATCGGTACTTGCATTGCTACACCATATACCTTTAAGTGTGTAGTGAATGGATATTGTACCTCAAACACTCCAAGACAAGTAAAAGTAGGAGTTGCAGTACTTAGGGTCTTTTAACTACAATAGGTTTAATATTCTAGGTAAACCAACTGGCTAGCAAACAACATTTAGGATTTTATTGGTTCTTAATTCTTGGGATGATTTTAAGTCCATCAAGGAGATAAGCATTTTGGAATAAAATACTTTTTCCTTCAAGCACTTCCTCGGCTAGATGAATAAGCAACTGCAGAGTAAACAGTATTCCTCAATCCCAACTCCTGAAAACCATTCAAATGCACCAGTAAGATATTTTCCTATTTCCTCCAGCTATCCTCAGACTGTGACTGTCAAATTAATACTGAATAATGTAGTTTTGCAATAGAAACTCGTGCACACCAGATCATCCAAAATCCCTTTGGTTTCATTAACTTTTTTTTGTGTTTCCTGGTTTCCCCATGCCACATACCATTCCCAACTAAGGGAATAGGAAGGGGATGCAAGGTCTGCTCACAGTCCTCATCAGATGCAGGTCTGGAACTGATACTGGGAGGTATGAAAGAATAGCATCTAATTTCTGCCTTATCCACCCTCATGCCCAAATGCATGAAGATCAGGAACTCACTATTTAAAACTCAGTGTATGAGAGAATCAACTCGCTGCTCAGCACACTGCCTATTCCATCCACTTGGAACTTTTCCTTTTCACTCCCGAATACAAATGGTTTCCTTTACACACCCACATCAGATTAAATTAAAATGGACAATGCACTGTAATATGGAGTTGTGGAACATCAATTTGATCTCCACTCTACTCAGTCCGCAGTCTCAGCCACAGCGATAAGAAAGAAAAATATAATCTCCAGCAGACTACCGTGTGTCTCCTAATGGTCAACACAGATCATCAGCAGGGGCCCAGGAGTGAATTACCCATCTGTCCAATTCTTGGGTCATGTATACATATGGAAAACGGAATTAGAATTGAGGGAGGTCATTCTCTTATTAGACCAGTTGGGCCGAATGGCCTGTTCTGTGCTGTACATTCTACGTAAAACAAAAATCCTTGTTCCATGCCCACCTTGTATTGGGGTACTGTTACAAGTTGACAACTCAGCTTGCCATAAAACAGTTATCCCATACAGGCCTTGGATTAGCAACAGAACTAATTATGTCACAATGGTCATCTGAAAAATAAGGCAAATAATACTATTCTTTAAAACTCTACTTTATTATTTTTTTTAAAAACGCTTAATTTTGGAAAAAAAGGGGTATATTGTAATTGCTTTACAACCACCATTCTCAATGTACATTAATGTGGAATTCAGCACTAGATACAAATCTTTTATTATTTATCAAAGAAAAAGTTTGAATGCTACCGGTTGCATATCAAACGTTAGCAACTTAAAAAGTTCTCATTTTATACTGTATATTGCAGCTTTAGAATCAACAGAAAAGAGAGAAATATGGAAGAAATAGTTGTAGGACAGAAAGCCATGGTCAAGGAGTACATTCAATGGGCATTATACTGTGCATGTACATACCGGTACTGCCATCCGGTCACAAGGTTGGTATATTTCATAAGATAGCCCTGTACACTTTCAAATTGACTACATCATAGGGCCGATATCCAGAAATAACGACAGGAGAGAAAAGAAGAAAATTATTGTTGCTTAATAGCAAGAGTAAACTTTTAACATATGCAGTCAATTTTACATAAGACGTTTCAAAAACTATTTAATATCTAGTTTGAACATGTGCACAAGTGCATGTCTGCAGCATTATGGAATAGAAACCATCATTGGTATAAAAGCATGGTAATTAATTCATTTTTATGAAATATATTATACAGACTGATTTTTTTTCAGTACAGAGGAGGTTGGAGAGGAAAGAAATGATGGGAGAGAAAGCAAGACTCCATATCCCCCTCTGGTATAACTTCGCCTACTAACAATCAACATAGACCTGCTACTCCAGGGGTGGGCAATTATTTGGGCTGGAGAGCCACTCAACAGGTTTTGGTGAGCTAGAGGGCCATACACAAAATGAATTGCGTTAACAACAGCTACCATTAAAATTTGTTATGGCATTTATTGTATAAAAGAACCTTCATGTCATTTCCACACTTAAAATAAAAACACTTAACATGCTAATGAATGATACAGGTTTACGAGTCACATCAAAAAGTACACGTCTGTTTATTCCAAATGGTCTAAATTCATTCTTAGTGGAAAATGAGAGATCGATTCTGCTTCCACTGGCAATTATAAACAAGGTATAAGGCACAAACAAGGATAAAATCATTTACACAACCTTTAAAAATTGCACATGAAAGTGCTACTTTGATGCTTTTGAAACCTCGCTAAGAAATAATTAGGTGACTCGGAAAATGATTTATACCGCAAATTGTGCCCCAGATCAGCCATCAAATTGGGTTTCTTCATTGTCAACGTACTATCACTCCTGAGAAAAGCCAAGATGCCTGTAGAGTTTGCAGACTTTCAATTGAGAATGGGCACAAGTAATGCACCATTATAATACACATTTCTTCAGCGTTCTATTTATTACTTGGACTGGCCAATGACATAAATCTCTACAACCCCTCTACAACCCTCTTCCAATAAACTTAAACTGCTCATCGTATAGGGAAAAAGGGCTTAAATTAAAAAACAATGAATGCAATGTCCAATATACCCGGGTCCATTTAGTTATGCCTCCACTATGCTAATTAAGTGGGATAATATTAAAACAAGCGAATAAGTGTGCAAGAATTAATAACCCCATTAACAGTCATTGGTGAGAGCGAAGTGTTAAATCGATCGATCGATTATATGTTGTACTGAAAGTCTACGTGGCTGTTTGGCAGAGCAGCTCGAGTCTATGGGGCCTCCGACGCGAGAGGTGTTCGCTTTAGTGTGCCAAGTACAGGAGCCCGAGGCTTCGCAAGGCCTGAACTACAATCGCGTGCCATTACCTGGAGTCCTTGTGCTCCAGGATTAACTCCCGTGTCTAAGACAGTGATGAGAACCCCCCCCTACCATCATACTCTGGGTACCAGGAGAGGAAAGATGCAGCGTCGGTCTCTTTCTTCAGTAAAAGAGTCATCGAGATGAGAAGCCATGACTCAACTCAGCTTCAAATCCGGCTCACATTCTATTTCTGTCCTGTCCAGTGGGCCAGATGATGAATCGACAGGCCAGATATGGGCCCCCGGGCCGTATTTTGCCCAATACTGTACTAGTCCCTTTTCCATTATACACATCTGGACTTGCAGAATCAAAGTATGTGGAAACAGCAGCAGAGCACAAGGACGAGGGAGAAAAAGAGTCCATTTTCTTCAAAAAGTGGCATGAGCATATACAGAGATAAAAACTGCAGCGATAGGGAACTTAATTTCTCACTACTCCTGTTATGGTCTCTACTACACACCATCCTTAACCAAGAAGGGTTGGCCTTTGATAATGTTCTGTAACTCAGTGTATGCAAGCAATGCATAGGGACTCTCAGATCTTCCTGAGCTGTGGTGAAGTACTTGGTGGCATTTCCCCATTTTTTAAAACTCGCATCCAATTGTTTGCTAAAAAAAAGGCAAAAATTTCAAGTCCTCCATTCTTTGAAAATGTGGTGTAAGTGAGATCAACATTTTTTGCAGGGTCATAAAAGTTTGCACGGTTCAACAAAATTCTTCAACTTCTTCCAATGTAAATCCAGTGCAAACCATCCTCTCCCACTTCTTTCTAACTCAATCAAGGAAAAAACAGTTCCATAATGCCTTAACTGATTTACTAATGCTTATTTTTATTTTTTAAGCACAGAAATAAACTGTGCCATTAATTCACCTTTGTGATGCACAAACATCAGACCAGGAGAGTTATCCCTATGATGAAGGGACTGTCATTGACTTTTACATATTTTCCAGCTGCAATTCAAATGTTACAGGGTGGATTTTCAAAGCAAATTGCAGCCAATTCCAAAGCATATTGCATTTCCTTCTGAGGTTGCCAGTGATTATACTTCTGGATCTTAGCAGAGGTTGCCTTATTATTGCATGGTTGGTGGCAGTCTATGCCATCTGTCTCTAGGTGTGATCAATAACTGGATCAGGCTGCATTCCTAGGCAAAGTAAAAATGGAAAAAGAAAATAAATTCTGCATCTTTGTCAGGTCAAATTCATCCAGACTTTCATCTAACCCCTTTCCTATCTAAGCAACAAGTACGTGAGGCTCTCTGAACCATTAGACCGCCTGGATTCTCTCCGGGAGCTCTAGAATGGAGAAGTTGAAAGCATTTTTCCCTACTGGGAAGCTTTATCTATGCCCTCCTGCCCTGTCTTCCATCTCCCCTACGACTGGTCTTGCTATTGCTTGGCAAATTTTAACCACCAGAGAATGAAAGCAATTGTTATTCCCCATCACAAGTACACTGGCCAGACCTCAAGTGAGCCAAATTCTCATAGTCATATTACTAGCTTCTGCATTGTATGGTAGGCATGTCTCCAACCAGGGACTTTATTCATCCAATTAGGTATTTTTGGATACATCATTTGTGGTGATTATATTCTCATGTTATAGCCTTATTCGTACTGTTGATACTACAAATCTCATTGTTAATGATTTTTTTTTATTCATATTTTATTTCAAAAAAATTTTAAATCACCAAGTTACACCAAAGAAAATTCAAAAGTCTTAAAATAAATGCTAAATTGGGCAGTCAATGAAATAGCAGAAATTAAACAAAAAGACGATGGCCCGTATTTTCCGATCAGAGGCTTCCTGGGTGCGGAGGCCTCTGATCTGGAAAAAATCTACACCCTTACTCCAGAGGTCTGGCCATTTCCGCTCTTGGGCCTCTGCTCTATAAAATGCGCAGGGCCCAGGTATCCCGGGGCGCATGCGGTTCGCAAGCGTCCCTGGGATCACGTGGGCCATGGGGAACCAATGAAAGAAGGGAATCTCCCTTCATACTTTTGACAGCTTAGACCTGTCAAAAGTATGAATGGAGATCACTCCAAAAATACATCAAAACATTAAATACATTTTTTTTTAATCACGTTTTTAAAATTAGTTAAAATTACATTAAATTAAATATTTTAAACAAAAATTTTTTTTTTTTTTTTTAAATTCAAGTTTTTTTACGGGGCTAAAAATAAACTTACCCTTTTTAAAAAGTATGTTTAAATCATAAATGAGTGAAAAAAAAGTGTTTTTTAAAAAAAAAATACTTTTTTAAACTCTTATGCTGGTAAAAGCAGGGATTTCAGCGTGCGGAGGTTCTGCAGAAAGCGGAACTCTCCACCCAGAGGCCCTTCTCCAGGACAGGCGTGCGATCTGTCAAGAGGATTCTTGACAGATCGGAAGTGCCGGTTTTCAGCTTCGCATGCCTAAAACCGGCACTTACGAGGTCCCTACGGGTGTGTACACAGCTCGTACACACCCGTAGGGATCGGAAAATTGCTTTTAAAAATTCCTTGACTTTTTTCTTTTTCTCCTCTTAACTTTCTTCAGCTGTTCAATCTGCAGTGTTTTAGCACATTGGCCAACATTTGCGATCGGAGGCTTCCGACCTGCAAAATTTCTACAAAAGTACCTGATGGCCCGGGAAGAATGGCGGCTTGCGATCCTGGGCCTCTCCGGGTCCGCGCGGGCAGAGCCCCACGTATCCCAGGGGCGCATGCAGTTCGTAGGCGCTCCTGGGATCACGTGGGCCGACCCAACCAAGAAGAGAATCCCCATTCATACTTTTGACAGGTCTGTACGTACAGAACTGTTAAAAGTATGAATGGGGATCAGTTAAAAATTATACCAACATTAAATAATTTTTTTTATTACATATTTAAAATTAACTAAAGTGCCATTTAAATAAATATTTTAAACCAAAATTTAATTGAGAAAAAATTTTTACATTTTTACAGGGCTAAAAATAAAAACTTTACCTTTTTGAAGAATATTTTTAATTTATAAATATGAGTGATAATTTTTCTATTTTTTAAAACTCTTATGCTGGTAAAAGCAGGCCTTACGCCTGCTTTTACCAGGCGTAAGAATTTGGCAGGCTTTCAGTGGGCGGAAGTTGTACAAATAGCGCAACTCTCCACCCACAGAGGCCCATCTCCCGGGGATGCGGAGAATCGGTCAAGAGAATTCTTGACAGTGCCGGGTTTCAGCGCATGTGCTTCGCCTGCCTAAACCATGCACTTGCGCGGCCCCTATGGGCGCGTACACACCCATAGGGGGTCGCAAAATCCAGCTCATTGAGATTTCATTCTAATTTTTCACTTCACATTGTTTAAATTTGAATAATTTTGGCAAATTGGATGAAATAAATTTTCACAAGTTGTAGCTATGATAAAGGAGAAATCAAATATTAATATAAAATAAAACTAAGTAATGCCAACACCTATGTAAAACCTGAATGTATAGAAATAAGTTATTCTGCTAATACTTAAATACCAAGCTGTAATGGTCCACTGTCTACTTATACGATAGCAAAATACTGCGGATGCTGGAAAATTGAAACAACAACAGAAAACGCTGGAAAAACTCAGCAGGCCAGGCAACATCAGTGGAGAGAGAAACAGAGTTAACGTTTCAGGTCGAAACCCTTCGTCAGAACTGAGAAAAAAAGCAGGAAATGAAACAGATAAAAAAGCAAGTGGGAGGAATAAAAGAACAAAAGGGGTGGTCTGTGGTAAGTAGAGACATTAAGAGATGCTAAAGGCAAGACGAGATGGTAATAGGACAGGTTAAGAAACAAAAGGTGGCTCAGAAGTGTGAAGTGCTGGCAGAATGAGAGACAGCTGCCGTGGGGGGAGAGAGAGAGAAAAAAAAGGGAAAAGGCACAAACCAAAAGGGTGGATAAAAATATATATATTATGATCTGAAATTGTTGAACTCGATATTGAGTCCGGAAGGCTGTTAAGTGCCTAATCGGAAGATGAGGTGCTGTTCCTCGAGCTTACACTGTCTACTTATGCCTCATTTAGAATACAGTGTCCAGTTTTGGTCCCCTGGCATGGTAGGCGAGAGGCCCTGGAAGAGGTTCAGAGGAGGGGCCACTAGATCGATACCTCGTTTAAAGGCCATTAGTTACCACAATAAGCTTACCGAGCTAGGGTTTTTTTATTCTAGAGACGTGTAGTTATTGAGACTTGATTGAGGTCTTCAAAGTAATGAAAGGATTAGATTCAGTCCATGTGGAGAGAGTATAGGTTAGGGAGGACGAGGGAACACAAGTACAAGTTACATAAGCATAGAACTAGGTTAGATGTCAGGAGGCACTTATCACAAGAGAATTGTCAGGCTATGGAACAAGTTGCTGGCTTGTGCAATTAAAAGAAATCTTTAAAATTATCTAGTTGCATTTCAGATAATTTTAAATACATGGGGGGAGAAATTCAGTATCGCCCCATTTGGGGCGCAATTATCGGCCGGGCGCAAAGATTAGCGCCTGGCGCTAATTATCGCCACCGACTGCAAACTTGACTTTTATCGCCCCTGGAGGTGATTGGAGTGCTAAATCAGGCGCTTCATACCTGTCTTAAGGCGCAAAGGTCGAGGAGCGAGGCGCTACCTCAGAGCGCTGGCGAAGCTCATGTAATGTCAGTCAGCAATGGAACACACACACAATGGCACGGGCCAGTTCTTAAAGGGGATGGTTAATCTTGCTTTCCATCCACATCCTGCTCATTGCAGCCTTGAATCTCTGCCTGGAGAGACCTGCACATCAAATCTGCTGGAAAGAACAATGGAGAGTACCAGGCAAAGCGCTCAGAGTGCAGCCCCCACAGTCTCTTCTAAATCGATACAAGGAATGGCAAATCAAAATGAACCTGCAAAGTGCTGCTCAGTACCCAAAACTCCTTCACACAGCGTTGAATCTCTCCAGAAGTTTCTCCCTCTCTCTCTCTCAGAATGCATAGTTCAAAAATGGCACCAACAATAAAAGGCAGGAAGCGGTCACCTTTAAATAGCGCTCCCCCTTTCCCTTCATGACTGCAGAACGCTCCCCTCAACATGTCGTTGCTTGCCTCAGGCGATAAGGCAGGGGGCGCCACTCAATATCCGCTCGGGGGCGATACCGGGGCGTTGCGCACTCGACTGACGTCACGATCTGCCGGCGCAGGAGATCGTGGCGGTAGTGTTTAGCGCCGCCGCAAAATATCTAGTTAATTTCGCGAGCGGCACAAACTTCGCCGCGCCTGGGCGCTAGATGCTTTGCGCCCCATTAGCGCCCTCTTAAGGCGCTAACGGGAGGCGCAACCAACTGAATTTTTCCCCCAAGATATTTAGATTGTTTTGTTGAATTTGTCCCACCTGCCAGATGAAAACCTTAAAGAAGAAATTTGTATTCCCCTAAACCCACACTGAATGTCAGGAATAGAATTCGCATGAAAGCTTTTATCTGATGATGGGATTCTTTTTTTTTTAAATTACTACTAAATGGTCATGTCTACAATGAAAGGGTAAAAGAAAAAGGACTATCCTGCTTAACAGCTGCCCAAGACAGGTCTCATTAAAAAAAAAATTTGACTTTTAAAACTTTACTTGTGCTGAGAGCTAACCTCGGTGAAGTGCCTGGGCCCATACTGCACCAAGACTGAAAATGTAGAAGAGAATAAGGTAAATTGCACTGGAGAAGCCAGATTGTAGTGGAAAAGAAAGCTTGATTGAGGTATGGAGTTTCACAGTAAGTCCTGGGAAATAGGAGACAGTCTTTATTTCAACAAACCAGGTATACAAGGATGAGGAAGTGTGGGGTGCAGCATATTTTAGCTGATGAGGAACAAGAGGGGAAAAAATAATTCTGGTGTCACAACAGAGATGAGAAAAAGTATGACAGCAGAGACATTTTGGAAGCAAAAGAGGAATCACCTATTAACCGACAAGCCTTTTCTTGCATCCTACTTAGGGGTGAGAGACTGTGCTAGAAAAGCCTCCCTTGATAGTGGAACCATATTCAAGTCTTGCACATACTTGAGCTTTATGCACAGTTAACAGAGGAAAAAACTGTTTGACATGAAAGAGAAAGTCTTCTTGAAGGACGTATGCGCATTCCATTTGAGATCAGAGGATATAGGGAGCCAAGAAAATCAATAGATGGAGAACCAAGGGTGGAGAAATCACAAGAGGTGGTAGCTGTTGGCCAGTTGGAAACCATATGATAAACATCTAAACAAGTTACTGTGTTCCTACTGCACCTTTGAAAATGTCCAAGGTAATGAATGACAAACAAATCACTGTATTTTGAAGAACAGAGTTCCAGAGGTGTGTAACACAGGCAATGCCTATACTGAAAAGTATACTATACACACGTGGCCTCGCTACTCCAATTGTGTCAATCACAGATAAGGCCATCTCTGATCACTTCCTTGTATCGCTCACCACCCACATCTCACTCTCCACCCATATCTCCCTTCCCAACCCAACTTCCTTCTTTGTCCGCCCCTGGAAAAACTCTTCCAATTCACTTACAACTTCCCTTCCTGGCTCCCATGTTAGCAGATATGGTTAGCGGTTCTCTCTCCTCAGGTACTGTCCCCCTCTCCTTCAAATATGCCATCATCACCCCTCTCAAAATAAAACCCTTAACCCCTCCGTCCTTGCAAACTACCACCCTGTCTCCAATCTCCCTTTCCTCTCCAAAGTCCTTGAACATGTTGTCGCCTCCCAAATCAGTGTCCATCTTTCCCAGAACTCCATGTTTGAATCCCTCCAATCAGGTTTACGCCCCTGCCATGGTACCGGCTCTCATCAAAGTCACAAATGACATACTATGTGGCTGTGACAAAGTTAAACTATCCCTCCTCGTCCTTCTACTTGTCCGCAGCCTTTGACACGGTTGACCACACCATCTTCCTCCAACGCCTCTCCACCGTCGTCCAGCTGGGTGGGTCTGCACTCGCCTGGTTCCATTTTTGTCTATCTAATCGTAGCCAGAGAATCACCTCCAAAGGCTTCTCTTCCCGCTCCCACACTGTTAGCTCTGGTGTCCAAAGATCTATCCTTGGCCCCCTCCTATTTCTCACCTACATACTGCCCCTCGGCAACATCATCCGAAAACAGTGTCAGTTTCCGCATGTACGCTGATGACACCCAGCTCTACTTCACCACAACCTCTCTCGACCCCTCCACCATTGCCTTCGGTCCCCGCCACAAACTCCATTCCCTAGCCACCAAATCCATCCCTCTCCCCGGCAACTGTCTGAGGCTGAACCAGACTGCTCGCAACCTTGGTGTCACATTTTGACGCCCCCCCATCCCCCGAAATGAGTTTCCAAGCACATATCCGCGCCATCACTGAGAACGCCTATTTCAACCTCTGGAACATCGCCAGACTCCAACCCTGCCTTAGCTCATCTGCTGCCAAAACCCTCATCCTGCCTTTGTTACCTCTAGACTTGACTATTCCAACACACACCTGACCAGCCTCCCACGTTCTACCCTCTGTAAACTTGAGGTCATCCTAAACTCGGCTGCCCATGTCCTAACTCGCACCAAGTCCCATTCACCCATCATCCCCCGTGCTTGCTGACCTACATTGGCACCTGGTTAAGCAATGCCTCGATTTTAAAATTCTCATCCTTGTTTTCAAATCCCTCCATGCCCTCGCTCCTCCCCATCTCCAATCTCCTCCAGCCCCACAACTCTCCGAGATATCTGTGCTCCTCTTATTCTGGCCTCTTGAGCATCCCAGATTTCACTCACTTCACCATTGGTGGCCGTGCCTTCAGCTGCCAAGGCCCCAAGCTCTGGAATTCCCTACCTAAACCTCTCTGCTTCTCTACCTCTTTTCTCCATTAAGACGCCCCTTAATACTTACCTCTTTGACCAAGCTCTGACTAAGATTTCCTTATGTGGCTCGGTGTCCAATTTTGTTTTATAACGCTCATGTGAAGCACTGTGGGACATTTTACTACGTTAAAGGTGCTACATAAATACAAGTTGTTGTTGTAGTATCAAATAGCACACTGGATCAGACCAGTACTTTCAAGATAATTTATAAATGTGATCTTTCAGTGTTGCCAGTAGTTTATGCAACTTTAGAAAGTAAGGGTAAGCTGGATCACCTTTCTTAGGAATGGGTTGAACACTAACAAATTTCCAAGGAGATGTAAAGGTCGGCCAGGAGTAAGAGACTGCAGAGGCAGTATAAATAAAGGTGAAATTAGAGATACACGTCTTTGAGAATTCTAGGATAAATAAGACCTCTGGTTTTGACTGTGAGCCCAAAGAGCAGAAAATTCAACAAAGATGGTGGGGTTAAACTTGATGACTGTCATAGCAATAGAACAGAATGGAATATAGGGGGGAATCTTTAACCAAAATTATGATTAGAGTTGAAGATGAAAAGTGAGCTAAGGTCGGTTTTCTCTTTAGGAGAGCTAGCAACTATACAAAGAAAAAATGAAAAAAGCTGGAAAGAGAATTAACAGAAGTTTCAATTTAACATCAATTCTCCATGTGGTACATTAAATCTAGGTCACATCTCACCTGAAGGTCCAGAATAGAGGGGACGTCAAGGATCCCATAGTACTATTCAAAGAAAATCAAGGTGTTCTCAGTATCCTGGCCAACATTCCTACTTCAACTAATTATCACAAAAAAAAAATCACCAGACATTCAAGTCATTGCTGTTTGTGAAGTTTCTGGTTCAGGATCGCTGCCACATTTGCTTGAATAGCAACCATAACATTTCAAAAGTAATTCTTTGTATGAAGCACTTTGAATACTGTATAAATGAAACAAGTGTCAAGAGAATGAAGGATATGAAAACAGTAGCTGACACTTTAATTGAATTTATCACCTCTAATAGTAGACCGAGAGGTTATGAGCAGAGATAAAGTTGAGATACTTCAGACTGATCAGGATACCAGGAATACAGTACAGTATATACAGAATTTTTATAGGACAACAGAAACAAGTTGCAACTCCAAATCCGCCCTCAATCTCCCAGTGAGTTATGAAGTTGCTGCATTTGCACATTAATTGTTGATGAAACACGCCGCAGAAAGTCAGGGCTGGCAATTAACAGTGTAAGTTAGGAGATTTATGTTCCTGCAATGCCAATTAACCTCTCCAGCCCAGAAAGGGAACAATTCAAACTGTGGAGTCTCATTCCTACAGGTAGTAAATTTTAAATGTTTAATTTTCTTACTTTTCCTTGGTCTCCTCTTCTTTCTTTCCCTCTTTCTATAGCTGATTTGACTCCAATTCACCCTCCTGCTCAGTCATTCCTGTTTCTTTCTCAATTTCTTAAATTTCATTGGTTAAGGAGACAAACTGTTGGTCCTGTCGTTCACTAAGTTGCCCCGTTACACACTCTACGCCTTTATCAGCTCAGGAAAATCTGGGCCAATATTTAGATAGAATTATTCTAACTTAGCATATAAACTGAAGCAGGGACTCGAGACTTACATTTTCATGCCATCTAAGGCATGACATTGCCAAAGCACAGTAAAATAATTCCCAGTAAAAGCATTCCAGGCAACTGCTTTACAGGCAGATCAAGAGAAACCCTCCATGGCTAAAGTAGATGCTAACTTTTCCTTGTAGTTTCTGACCAGCCAGGAAGTAGCACAAAAAAATACATCCTACTCCACAACATCCTAACCTAAGTGATGGCTTGCTTTAATTATGGTTTTGTTTCAAACTTCCAAAAGACAGCATTAGATACCCAAAGGAAAACAATACTTATTAGTATACAGCAACATAAATAGAATGCTAGTAAGTCAACAAATAAGAGAAACAAAGTAGTAACTTGCATTTATAGAATGCCTTTAATTACCTCAGGGCATCCCAAAGCACTTCACAGCCAATGATGTAATTTTGAAGCGTAGTCACTGCAGTTAGGTAGGGAAAACCGGCAGCCAATATGTGCACAGCAAGGTCCCACAAATCGCAATGAGATAAATGAGCAGCTAATGTTTTTGTGATGTTGGTTGAAGGATAAATATTAGCCAGGACACACACTTGTTTGAATAGCGCCATGGGATCTTTTAAGTCCACCTGAGAGCAGTCATGGCCTTAACATCTCATCTGAATGAAGTGTCAGTCCGGGTTATGTGCTCAAGTTCTGGAATGGGGCTTGAATGCACCACCTTCCAACTCAGATGAGAATGCTACCACTGACACCTAAACATAGAGATCTCATGATATTGATGAATGTTCATATACATGTTCTGAGGAACAGTATATTACAAGTTTGGTTAGAAACCAAAAACTTTCATTCAAGTGAATACCAACTGAAAAGCTTGTATACACTGGTGCACATGTCTTTTTTTTTTAAATCAATTAGGTCAGCAAGTTGAACAAGTTTAGCTTTTATCAACACCAGTGTTGTGCAGTATGTTAGCCACTTGCCACCTGTGGCTAATTGGGAATTTAGAAGTGACTAATTGCATGTCTGATTAATAAATTAAAAAATTAGTAATAGACACCATCATTGGGAACATGATCTCAATACTCATTCGCACAACATATGCACATGTGCTTTAACCTTCTTGTGCGTTGGCTGGTAAAATGGCAAAGTGTGTGAATATTTTTTGATTGTTGCAAGTGCTTACTTGCTTGGTTACTGAATGGTGGTAGATGTTAAGTCAAATGTTTTCTGGGAGTGTATTAAAGTAGTTTTCTACTAAAATTAGTGCATGTGGCTAAACTTGTGGCTAGTCAGCAATTTGTATTGGATAACAATAAACCGCAGTTAAAAACATGCTACGTGTATTGAGTGACGTCAGCCAAGGGGTACAAATACAATGGGCCGGAATTTGTGGTGGGTATATTGTTTTAATTAATCTGCATTGCTATCGTTAACAGGCAAAATGTGTACAGTACTTCAAGCCAATTTTCTAACTTTGAAGTATCCTCTCAGCCAATGAATTATCCTCGCAGCTACAGATTGTCAGGCTAGGTGAAGAATGAAGCAGGGAATAAAGTTACAAAAATTGGGGGGTGGGGGGGGAGGGAGGAAGGAGGAGGAAATGAGGGCTTGCCCAAAATATCCCCATTGAAAAAAAATAGAAATACAGGGTCAAATTTTGTTAAAGTATAATTTTCTCTTATTTCTCTTCTCGGTTCCCCAAGACAACACACCCCAACATAACTAAAAGGGCAGGTGAATGCCTACACCCTTCCTACTCTAAATCTGCCACCACCATGTGCACAAGGAGGCACAGGGATAACCGGTCAATTTTTCCTCCCATTTGAGCAGGGGTGTCAAACATACACCCGCGGTGTCCTGTGCTTAGTGTCCACGTGTCCCGAATCTCCCCAGCGTTGCTTCTCACAGCTCGGGAAAACTATGTCTTTTAAATTTTTCACCGCAGCAGCCCCACCTGCAGGCAGAGAGGGCTGGCACTCACTTAGGAATGACCGGAAGGTGAAGGAGAGAGAAGGATCATGGAGAGGTGCGGGGCTGGGGGCTCAGGAAAGAAAAGGAGTAGGATACTGGGTTGGGAGATGGATCAAGGGGGTTAGAGACTGGGAACTGGAAGGTCGAGGGAGTCTAGAGAAATGCAGGTCAGGGTTGTGGGCTCAAGGGAAGCGAGGCAGACTGTGGGAATGGGGGTCAGGGGGTTGGGAGATTGGGTATCGGACAGCGGAGAGAGGGAGACTAGGGACTAGTCCACCCCCCACTCCCGAAAGGAATGAGGTGGGATGGCACAGGATGGGCGTGGGGCCTAGCACCTCCTGCAAAGTCAGGAGTAGCAGCAGCAATATGATGCATGGGAGCAGCCAGTAAAGGGGTGAGTGAAACTTGGGGATCTTATTGTGGGTAAACAATGAAAGATTGTTTGCACTGCAGGGAACAAGGGGACAGAGATTGAGACTGAGACTTCTCACTGCGCTCAAGGAGCATCAGAAGTTCCACTGCATGGAGGAGATGTAGAAGGTCCAAATATTGCTGGCAGCAGCCCATAGTAGCACGGTGGAGCGGAGAGGAGCACTCCTGTTGCTCCACATTCCACAGAACGGGAAAGCATGCTCCACCTAGTTTTTCCACGCACTTCACAGAAGGGTCCTAAAACAGGTGCAGGACCCATCCCTGCATTTTTTTAATTGATCCAACGTTGATTTCAGGCAGCTTCCAGGATGCCTAAAAACATTGAGGACCAATATGGTGGCAGCCATGCTGCCAGCACAGATTAGGTACAAAATCCCGCAACCAGAAATTGGTATACATTGAAACCATTTTACACCCAAAAGACTGACAAAACGCATACCAATTTCTAACCCAGTTGTGTTCAAATAAATTTTGCTGAATGTAGCCCATGCCAAGTGCCAGGATGTCAAATCAGGCCCACCATGTAAATTGAGTTTGACACCCCTGCTACAGAGGAATGCCTCCACTCAGCTCCTCCTCATTAGTTGTGGTTCAAGTATGAGGTATCTGCAAATGTTAATCCATGCGCCACCATTTCACATCACTGCACACTGATCTTGATTTTTTTAATACCGTATAAAGCTTGCAGCAATTAATTTAACAACCAGCTATTCATGAAACAGTTAAACTGAATACGGATATTAAACCATTACATGGAAATTGATACCAATAAATGCTCAGTGTTTTCACAGTTCCGGTATTTGAGTTCATATATGTGCCAACTAACACCCTGCTTTTTAAACATAAATTATCAGGTTTGTCAGCATTTATTGTTGTAACAATGTGACCAATCGTCTGTAGTACAGGATATAAACAGCAATCAAGTTATGATACTGCAACATGCCAAGGTTGAATCAATGACAAGTAAATTAAATAATCCTTTCCAAATGTAGGATGCACAGTACATTGGCACTCCGATATATTGCATCAGAGTACATGGATTTTCATCCATAATTTCCCAAATGACAAGCTCACAATCCCATCTGTGCAATGAGAGACAGCTGCTGAGTTGAAGCACCAAATAAAGACTTAGGCATTTCCCCAGTGGGAATGAAAAATGGAGCACACCTCCTAGCAGCTGGCTTTAGAACAGTATTGGCAGAGTCTTGGGAACAGTCACCTGCCTGTCCAGTCAGGGCATGGTGTAATGGACAAGAAACAAAATAAACATTTTCATTGAATTAGTGGAGCATTTGGTTTTCAGTTCTACAATAGCCAATAGCCATTAGCTATTATGGAAATTATTGAACAGCTCATTAGGTACATAGTGAAAAGCAAAAGAAGCAATAGTTTTAGTTCATCTGGCTGATGAAGATGCCAAATGGTTCTGAATCAACTACTTGCTCTTCTAGTACACTCCTCAAATGGTCTACTCCACATGCATTACTGTACATGGTTCCTTGCTAAAACTTCTTGCAAATATTTTCTGCTCTTAACTATTTAGTATCAATGGGTTATGCAGCACACATTTACTGGAAATCTTTAAGACAATAACTAAGTTAGCAGAAGACGGCTATCCAGTTGGCAATTTACTAGGATTTTCTACGGCATTGGTTCACGGAATTAATAGCAGGTCAGGTAACCAGATTAAAAATCTGCTTAGAAATAGGAAACAGAAGATGATGTTAAAGGGGCATCACTTGCTGAATATTCCTGCTATTCACACTGTTCTTAAACAATATGGAGGCGAGTACTTACAATATCTGTGAATGACAAACCTGTTTAGTCAGGTGTTTAAGAAATGTCTATGACATTCAAAGGATCTGGACCACTTAAGCAGCTAGCTTAAGGAATAATTGATTTATCCAACAGATAAATGTAACATGTATTTCACATGTGCTGTTCCAATGAAGAAATGTCCATTTGCAAACATGGTAATTTGCCATTCACTGAAACTTTCCAGTCAATGTCAAGCTGTTATCAACAAAACTAATCAACTATAAAAAGGTATCTCAAGGGCACTTGATGATCAAGTTCAAACAAGTTGCTATTCTAATTTAATATACATCACCAATGAGGCCAAATCAAGAACATTGCTTTGGGCATCCTTCCTTCAAATAAACCAACTTGTTGGACAGAGTCTAGAGAAAAGTAACAATGATTCTGGAACTTGGCTCTGAATTACAAAAAGCAACTCAGAACAAAACCTTATTGGAGAAAAGAAAAGACTTATATTTATATAGCGCCTTTCACGACCAACGGACGTCTCAAAGCGCTTTACAGCCAATAAAGTGCTTTTGAAGTGTAGTCGCTGTTGTAATGTGGGAAATGCGGCAGCCAATTTGCGCACAGCAAGCTCCCGCAAATAGCAATGTGATAATGACCAGATAATCTGTTTTTGTTATATGGATTGAGGGATAAATATTGGCCAGGACACCGGGGATAACTCCCCTGCTCTTCTTCGAAATAGTGCCATGGGATCTTTTACATCCACCGGAGAGTAGACTGGGCCTCGGTTTAACGTCTTGTCCGAAAGACGGCACCTCCGACAGTGCAGCATTCCCTCAGCACTGCACTGGAGTGTCAGCCTAGCTTGTGCAAAGATAAAGAGTGTATGATCATGAAATGTACTGATAACATGCATTTGATCAAGCTATTTATTTGATCAAGCTATTTAACTTGGACTAACTAAAACACTGAAGAACAGAAGTACAAAATTAACCACCCTAAAATGAGACTCCAGATTAAGATGGTTTCCCCTCTCAGAGTAGCAGATATATGGGCCAAACTAGAATCTGAAGATTGTGTTAACCCCTGTGAAAACTACATTTTATAAATATCTGATCAGCAATGGAATTAAAGAATACATTAAGGATAAATACAGAAAGAGATGATCAGGTACTCCATTGAGCATGGCAAGTGGTGATGAATAGGTATTCTTAAGTTTTGTTATATTGCCTTTGGGGGTAAGGGAAACATTATGCAGAATTTCTTTTCAGGACATTTAAATTGGTGGGGTAGAGTCCACAATGGTCACAGTCTAAAGATGGGAGCGGTTTGAACACCCAAATTGCCATTTCTTGATTTGTTTTCGGATTTGCTTATTTCAGGAAAGTGTTAAACACAACTTGGTTGCCCATAGGAGTTATTCACTTAGTCAAGGTAAGTGGCCACTTATTAATCCATGCCATGAGAAGTAGCAAAGATACTGAATTATCTACTTGGATTAGAAGCAGAATCAAAAATCCATAGAATCATAGAAAGTTACAGCACGGAAGGAGGCCACTTCGGCCCATCGCGTCCGAGCCGGCCAACAAAGAGCTATCCAGCCTAATCCCACTTCCCAGCTCTTGGTCTGTAGCCCTGCAGGTTAGAGCATCCCAAGTGCACATCCAAGTACTTTTTAAATGTGGTTAGGGTTCCTGCCTCTACCACCCTTTCAGGCAGTGAGTTCCAGACCCCCACAACCCTCTGGGTGAAGAAATTTCCCCTCAAATCCCCTCTAAACCTTCCACCAATTACTTTAAATCTGTGCCCCCTGGTTTTTGACCCCTCTGCGAAGGGAAATAGGTCCTTTCTATCCACTTTATCTATGCCCCTCATAATTTTATACACCTCAATAAGGTCTCCCCTCAGCCTCCTCTGTTGCAAGGAAAACAGACCCAGCCTTTCCTCATAGCTAAGATTCTCTACTCCCAGCAACATCCTTGTAAATCTCCTCTGCACCCTCTCTAGTGCAATCACATCTTTCCTGTAATGTGGTGACCAGAACTGCACGCAGTACTCTAGCTGAGGCCTAACTAGTGTTTTATACAGTTGAAGCATAACCCCCCTGCTCTTGTATTCTATGCCACAGCTAATAAAGGCAAGCATTCCGTATGCCTTCTTAACCACCTTATCTACTTGGCCTGCTACCTTCAGGGATCTGTGGACATGCACTCCAAGGTCCCTTTGTTCCTCTACACTACTCAGCGTCCTACCATTTAATGTGTATTCCCTTTCCTTATTAGCCCTCCCCAAATGCATTACCTCACACTTCTCCGGATTGAATTCCATTTGCCACTGTTCTGCCCACCTGACCAATTTATTGATATCTTCCTGCAGTCTACAGCTTCCTTCTTCAGTATCAACCACACAGCCGATTTTAGTATCATCTGCAAACTTCTTAATCATACCCCCTATATTCAAGTCAAGATTGTTGATATATACCACAAAAAGCAAGGGACCTAGTATTGAGCCCTACGGAACCCCACTGGAAACAGCCTTCCAGTCACAAAAACACCCATCAATCATTACCCTCTGCTTCCTGTCTCCGAGCCAGTTTTGAATCCAACTTGACACTTTACCCTGGACCCCATAGGCTCCCTTAATGATTCAGCAATTTTATCCAGTGAGTAAGCTACACAGACCAGAAAACTTCCAAGTTCAATTACTATTCTGCATTCAGTTAGCCAATCTCAGGTGAGACAGCAGTTGGTATTACAGTTGGCCTCAGGAAGGAAAGTTAGACAGGGTTCCCATTCCTGATCATCAACTAGTAACCCTCTTTAGAAGTGCATATTTGTGGATGTCAGAGGGCAGAAGTATCAAACTTGGGTGTGGTGCACCCTCATAGTCAAATACTCTGTCAACATTCATTATCAAGGCTCATATGAAAAATGGCCATCTGAACAATGCATTTGAGGGAAATTTTCATAAGAGGGCCTTACCCAAGCAAGAATTTAATGCCTTCAAGGTTTGGTAGGAGAAGAAGAAAAAAAGGCCTGGACAGTGGAGGTCTGATTTAGCATCAGTAAAAGGAAAACATGTCTTGAGAGACTGATATTTTTTTAAATCTAGCTGGCAGAATAAAAATGAAGACATTCTAGTAATGAATGGTAATTTAACCACCTGACCTAAATGATTCAAGAAACTTCCCAATAACTGGAATGTTCTACCTGTATAGCAAATGCGGAAGATAATGTCCATTTGGCAACAGAACTGATCCCTATTAGTGGTGAATTTGATAACAGTAGGTCAATGGCATTATTGATCATTATAGCATGTAATCACAGATCAGACACTAAGCCGAGCCAATTCCTTGCAGGCAAAGAAAAACAGATCAAATAAACCATAAACACACAAATAAATTAACAAAAATAAACAGCAAGACATCCAGACTGTTCTCCCTTACTTCCTAGTCGTGAGTTACAGTGCAAATTAGCAGATCGTCAAATCATCTTTTTCAATGGAAAATATTAAACATCACGAGTGACCCAATAATATTACATTCCGGCCAATTACCGCCCCATCAGTCTACTCTCAATCATCAGCAAAGTGATGGAAGGTGTCATCGACAGTGCTATCAAGTGGAACTTGATCACCAATAACCTGCTCACTGATGCTCAGTTTGGGTTCCGCCAAGACCACTCGGCTGCCGACCTCATTACAGCCTTGGTCCAAACATGGACAAAGGAGCTGAATTCCAGAGGTGAGGCGAGAGTGACTGCCCTTGACATTAAGGCAGCATTTGACCAAGTGTGGCATGAGGGAACCCTAGTAAAACTGAAGTCAATGGGAATTGGGGGGGAAACTCTCCACTGGTTGGAGTCATACCTTGCACAAAGGAAGATGGTTGTGGTGATTGAAGGTCAATCATCACAGCCCCAGGACATCGCTGCAGGAGTTCCTCAGGGCAGTGTCCTAGGCCCAACCATCTTCAGCTGCTTCATCAATGACCTTCCCTCCAACACAAGGTCAGAAATGGGGATGTTCGCTGATGACTGCAGTGTTCAGTGCCATTCGCAACTCCTCAGATAATGAAGCAGTCCATGCCTGCATGCAACAAGACCTGGACGTTAAGGCTTGGGCTGATAAGTGGCAAGTAACATTTGCGCCACAGAAGTGCCAGGCAATGACCATCTCCAACAAGCGAGAGTCTAAACACCGCCCCTTGACATTCAATGGCATTACCATCACTGAATCCCCCACCATCAACATCCTGGGGGTCAGCATGGACCAGAAACTTAACTGGACCAGCCACATAAATACTGTGGCAACAAGAGCAGGTCAGCGGCTGGGTATTCTGCGGCGAGTGTCTCACCTCCTGACTCCCCAAAGCCTTTCTACCATCTACAAGGCACAAGTCAGGAGTGTGATGGAATACTCTCCACTTGCCTGGATGAGTGCAGCTCCAACAACACTCATGAAGCTCGACACCATCCGGGACAAAGCAGCCCTCTTGATTGGCACTCCCTCTACCACCTTAAACATTCACTCCCTCCACCGGTGTACCGTGGCTGCAGTGTGTACTTGTACTTGTTGCCACAGTATTTATGTTAAGATGCACTGCAGCAACTCACCAAAACTTCTTCAGCAGCACCTCCCAAACCCGCAACCTCTTCCACCTAGAAGGACAAGGGCAGCAGACGCATGGGATCACCACCACCTCCAAGTCACACATCATCTTGACTTAGAAGTATATCGCCAATCCTTCGTCGTCACTGGGTCAAAATTCTGGAACTCCCTACCTTCACCACACGGACTGCAGCGGTTCAAGGCGGCGGCTCCCCACCACCTTCTCAAGGGCAATTAGGGATGGGCAATAAATGCTGGCCTTGCCAGTGATGCCCACATCCCATGAAATTTTTTTATTTTTTTTTAAAAACATGAGCTTCAGAATGTAAAAAGTTAAACAATGCCTTCAATAATATCCCCAAGTATTATCCCTACTTCTAGCATAATGTTTTCATCCAGGGAGGAAATATGCTTCTCTGTAAAATTTGGAAAATGAAAGAAAGCTAAAACAATCCTATATAGATGCTATTGCTTTAAAAAAAAATCTGGGGAGATTGTGGTTCCACAGCGAGTGACTTTTTTTCCTGCCAAGTAAATAATCTTTTTCCAGTAATGGTAGACTATATTGATCTGATTTGTTCCAAAATGCTTATACATTAGAGATTTCCACACACTCAGTCCCTGCTTGCTAAGTTTTACACTTCAAAATGGTTACTTAGAAGCAGTCTTCAAACAAATTTCTTGGTAGAACGTATCCCTACTATGACATCATAGGATGTTGGGATAATCAGAAGTTTTAAAAACTTTAAAGAAAATATAGAACAAGGAGCAACTGAAACACATGGACTTCTAGAAGGCATTTGATAAAGTCCCTCATAAGAGACTGTTAGCTAAAGTTGAAGCTCATGAAATTGAAGGCAAATTATTGACCCGGTTAGGAAATTGGCTGAGTGGCAAGAGACAGAGTAGGGATAATGGGCAGGTACTCCAAATGGCAGGATGTGACTAGTGATGTCCCGCAAGGATCTGCATTCGGGCCTCAACTATTAACGACTTAGATGATGGGATGGAAAGCCACATATCCAAGTTTGCCAATGACACATAGATAGGCGGCATAGTAAGCATAAAATTACAAAGATATTAATAGATTAAACGAATGGGCAAAACTGTGGCAAATGGATTTCAATGTAGGCAAATGTGAGGTCATCTACTTTGGACCTAAAAAAGGATAGAACAGCGTAGTTTCTAAATGGTGAAAAGCTAGAAACAGTAGAGGTCCAAAGAGACTTAGGGGGTCCATGTACATAGATCATTAAAATATCATGGACAGCTACAAAAATAATCAAAAAGGCTAATGGAATGCTGGCATTTATACCTAGAGGACTAGAATACAAGGGGGTAAAAGTCATGCTACAGCTATACAAAGCCCTGGTTAGACCACACCTGGAGTACTGTGAGCAGTTCTGGGCACCACACCTTAGAAAGCATATATTGACCTTGGAGGGAGTGCAATGTAGATTTACCAGAAAGAAAACTGGACTCCAACAGTTAAATTACAAGGAGATTTTACAAACTAGGGTTGTATTCCCTGGAACTTAGAAGGTTAAGGGGCGATATGATCGAAGTTTAAGATATTAAGGGGAACCAATAGGGTAGAGGAAACTATTTCCGCTGGTTAGGGAGTCTAGGACTAGGGGCATAGTCTAAAAATTAGAGCCAAGTCTTTCAGGAGTGAAGTTGGGAAACACTTCTACACACAAAGGGTGGTAGAAGTTTGGAACTCCCTTCCGCAAACAGCAATTGATGCTAGACAAATTGTTAATTTTAAAAATCGGAGATTGATAAGATTTTTGTTAACCAAAGGTATTAAGGGATATGGGGCAACGGCGGGTATATGGAGTTAGGTCACAGATCAGCCATGATCTCATTGAATGGCGGAACAGGCTCGATGGGCTAAATGGCCGACTCCTGTTCCTATATGCAAATGTACAAACACCGTCAGTTACAATACATTAATTTACGTGACAGTACAGTACAAAGGGCAGCAATGCCTTGCTAGTATTGACATTTATTATTTTAAAAGAAGTCATTCATGCTTTTAAGAAAATTAACTTTTTCCAAAGCAAGCACATTACCAGTTGCTACTCAGCAAACTAGAAAACTAAGAAGGAAATCTGACTTCCAAAAAGGACGATGAGCAGTGCCCACTCCTGTGGTAAAGTACAGTAGTTAAAGGGGTGACATTGTTTGCCAATCCAGTCATACCTGCCACTCACACCTAACTGGACACTGGATCTCGATTAGGCAGGAACATCCTCAACCTTCACATTACATAGAATATCACAGCACTAGCCATTATTGTGGCACTTAAACAGTAAATGCCTGTGATTTAGCCAGTGCCAGTATAATTGAGTTAACTGTTTTTTCCAGAATTGGGAGACAGTTGGTAAACTTCCACCTGCAATATTATTTATTCTGAGAATTTGGGGACTGATAGCTTTTCTTTTAAGCAAAATAGACTTCAAAACAGTAGTGTGTGATAATTTACAGATTTTTTTCTTTCATGGATGAGAAATAGAAATACCAATATAGGACAACAGTTGGCCAGTGTAAAGTTGTCTGAAGCAACTAGGACAATGTCATAAACATAAGCAAAGTTCAAACTGTTTATGATCAGAACTCAAAAGCCTGAAATACAGCCTTAAACTAGCTACTTGCCATTGTATATAACACAATGAATATAAATCAAGTTTTCTTCCCATTATATATTGAGCATTGTTGGGACATTGTATGAAGTAGTTAATAAACCAAAGCCTGAAGGTATACGTCATCACAAAGAAATAAGGGATGGAAAATTACCAGTGAATAAACTATTCTATATTTATATTAAATATCAAGCATCAGACTAATTTTGCTCAGATCAACACTTTAAAACAATATCCCAAGTTAAATGTACCATACATATGAAGTTTACCACTGCTTTCATTTTCCTACTCAAGCTCAATGCTTTTAAGCCACTGAGTGCAAGCTTATAGATTGAAACTACCAAATTTGCATCTCATTATATTGTACTATCGTGACAGCAGGTAAATGGCTTTATCAATCCAGGGCACCCACTAGACAGAGTACATCTAAATGACTGTTTTAACAAATTTGACATACGGTGGTACGCTCCAATATTTAAGTATTCCTATTTGAGGCACGGATTCAATTATTTGTCCTGGTCCTTAATGGGGATCAATCTAGCTCATATTTCAATAAGAGCCTGCACAGCATGAACGTAACATAGGACTGTTGCCAAACTAGTAAAAGAAAATCTTGGATAGGAATTGGAAGCAGAATTCAGGTCGAGTCGGTTACTATACCTGAAAATACAGCCGAATTATTTGCGTTGCCTTGCGTGTTGAGTGGTGTATTTCACACGGTTAACGACAAGTGCAGGCTGTTAGCAACATGCTTCCCAAACAAGGTCGTTGTATACAGACTCCCGAGTTTCTTACCTGTTCTGCCAGCCCTGGATCAGATTGGTATATTTGCTGAGCAAACCCTCCACCACTTGGCCAGCTTCCGGATGATGTGGATGTTGCTGTTCCTCTCTGACTATCCGCACCGACTCCGCGGCTGGTGCCGAGCTCGGGCTGCTGCAGTTGCTCTTCGGCCTCTCCTGGGTGTTTGTTTTCGCCGCCGCCGCCGCCGATGATCCCCGTTCCCCTGGCGAGACGGAGTTGCTTCTCCCACCACCTCCACCACCAGCAGCAGCAGCAGCGGCGCCGCCCGGAGCCGCTTTCTCGGTGCTAAACATCTACCGCGACAGGAGCTGGTTGTCGGGTTTTTGGGGGTTTGAAAATAACAAAATAAATGTGTGACCGAAAGCAAACGGAGTTGCACCGCGGCGGCTACGGTGGCAGCCAGCGCGCGGCAGAGGAGGAGGGCGAGCCGCGCGCGTTCTATGGAACGCTCCGATTAACGAACAACCCTGCGCTCGAGCCGCCCTGACACACGAGTCCGAAGGGGGACAAGGCGACCCAGAGCGGCCGGTGACTCTCGCTGATGTCGGTCGGTCAATGAGTTAACCGGTAGGACGGTTTCCCCTTCCCTGTCAGGTAATCGTCGCTCGGTGCGTGCCCTTCCTTTTTTTTATGCGGGTGGGGGTGGGGGGAGGGAAATCGGCTGACTTCTCGGTCCGAGTGACGCGGTGCCCCGTCTCGGTCGCTCCGACACGTCCCGTCCGGGGAAGACTCCTCTCGCCTTTACCCTGCCTTCCCACCCACCCGGTCAATCACGGCGCCGGCTCTCTCAGTAATCACTCCTGCCTGGCACGTCTCTCTTCTGCTGCCCTTGTCACACAGCCCAGGAGGCGCCGTGTGGCCTTCGCTCGCGATCCTGTCCCTGTAACAACCTTGGTCTACAGAAGCCAACCAGCCATCCCGTCCCGGAGCCACTCGCTCCCTCTCCCTTCTCAATGAGGTTTTATTTTCCTTCCCTCCGCTTTGACTGGAGCTCGCGCACGTATTGCGTAACTCGAGAGAGCGTGCGTGACAACGTGCAGGCGCCCAACGCACAGACCCCCTCACTGAAATTGTCTCTGTAGAGTAAGCACCTATCTGTATATATTACTGAAATACTGGATCTAATTAAACGCCAGGTAGTGAACTATTTTAGAAGACTGAAGGCTGGTGTTTTGCGCCCACATCAGATTTTCTAATGCACCCAAAAATGAGTCATTTAAGAGCTTTAACACATGTTTTGAAGGAAGTAGATTAAAAGTATAGTTTGATTTATTAAATCCAAAACACCAAATTTGTCAAACTTGGAATTTCGAATTAGTGTTGAGACAAGTATAGCAAATCTCGAGGATTTGTGGTAATTCCTACGAAGTTTAAACATTTCTAAAATATGGCTGAATGTAACCTAGGTCTCGTTTGTTTTTGATTATCAAAATTAGGCACTATTTTGTGACTTTGCGCTCCCCCTCTACAGTTGTGCCCACGTTGAAAGAGTATTGCCTTCAATTGTAATGTCTGCTAATGTTCTTTATAAATCAATAACTAGCTAGTTGGCGACAGTGCGCTCATTCAGAAAGTCGAGATTGCAACAGAGAGCATCTGGAACAGATATCAATGTGCTAAAATGTTCTTTTTCAGTGAGTATGGGCAGAGGATCTGACTAGCGTGCTACTTATGTTGAGATAGCTTCAATACAAAAGCAAAATACCCTTGATGCTGGAAATCTGACATAGAAACAGAAAATGCTGGAAATACTCAGCAGGTCAGGCAGTATCTGTGGAGAGAGAAACAGAGTTAACGTTTCAGAGTTCTGATGAAAGGTCATCGACCTGAAAAGTTAACTCTGTTTCTCTCTCCACAGATGCTGCCTGACCTGCTGAGTATTTCCAGCATTTTCTGTTTTTTTAATTTTAGATAGCTTCAGATGTAATACCAGTTGGCTGTAACTATAACGGTGCTGTCTACAACTGTGCCCCACATTTAAGAATGTGCAAATGTGACATCTGTTAACTTTTTTTTTAATTTGTGACCTAGCTGGATTGCAATACTTACAGGCAACATAGTAATATGTACATTAGTTTATTATTGTAAATCAAGTAACCATTTATAATAAGATCAGCACAATATAGCTATATCTTTAAACTTTTTATTGCAACTATTCTTTGATTATATTACATTGTCATATTATATTAATAATATACAGTATATATTTTTATTTGGTCTTGGGATGTGGGCCTAGCTGGCAAGGCCGCATCTGTTGCCCATCTTTAGTTGCCCTGAAAAGGCCGTGGTGGGCCTTTTCCTTGTGGTGATGGTGCTCTCACAATGCTGTTAGGTAGGGAATTGCAGGATATTGACCCAGCGACAATGAAGAAATTGTGATATATGTCTAAATCAGCGTGGTGTGTCACTTGTAAGGGAACTTGGAGATGATGACATTCTCACAACATTTCTGTTTTTGTCTTTCTCGATGATAGTGGTCACAGGGGAGGGAGGTGCTGTTGAAGTAACTTTGGTGAGTTGCTGCAGTGCATCCTGCAAATCATACTGCAGCCACACTACACTGGTGGTGGAGGGGGTGGATATTGAATTCAGTGGCAAGGGCTGCTCTGTCCTGAGTGATGTCGAGCTTATTGAGTGTTGTTGCGGCTGCATCTATCCAGGCAAGTGATGAGTATTCCATTACACCCCTGACTTAAGCCTTGTAAGAGGTGGATAGACGTTGAAGGGTCAGGAGGTGTCAGAGTACCCAACCTCTGCCCTGCTCCTGTAGGCACAGAGTGGATATGGCTGGTCCAGTTAAGCTGCTGAAATGGTATAGTGCACATGAAACATATTGGTAGAAAGTGAGCTTTACTGAGTGGTTTGCATTCCAGTTGCTGCTGGAGACTAATTCCAGGAAGTGGTAACAGCAGTAAGGTGACAATTAAACATTTTAGCAAAATTAGAGAGTATATCTTTTTAAAGGACGCTTGGAACTTGTATTGGTTAAGCTGCTTTCATTCTTATACTCTGAGCTCCATATTCCCTACTCTCAAAACTATTGCATTCCATTTCTTTAGGTTACAGCATTGGTTCAGTGGTAGCGCTTTTGCCTCTGAGTGAGAAGGCCGTAGGTTCATGCCCTACTTCAGGGACTTGAGCACATAATCTAGGCTGACACTTCAGTGCAATACTGAGGGTGTGCTGCACTGTTGGGGGAGCCATCTTTCGGATGAGACATTAAACCGAGGCCCTGTCTGCCCTGTCAGGTGGACGTAAAAGACCCTATGACACTATTTCGAAGAAGAACAGGGGAGTTCTCCCTGGTGTCCTGGCCAATATTTATCCCTCAGTTAACATCACCAAAACAGATTATCTGGACATTATCACATTGCTGTTTGTGGGAGCTTGCTGTGCGCAAATTGGCTGCTGCATTTCCTACATTACAACAGTGACTACACTTCAAAAAGTACTTCATTTGCTGTAAAGTGCTTTGGGACATCCGGTTGTCGTGAAAGGCGCTATATAAATGCAAGTCTTTCTTTTTAACTTGACACTTCAGTGCACATTCAGAAGTGCTGTCTTTCAGATGAGGCATTAAGCTTTCAGGTGGATGTAAAATAAGACACTATTCAAAGAAGTACAGGGGATTTCTCCCGGTGTACGATCCAACATTTATCCCTCATACAACACCACCAAAAACAGATTATATGGTTATTTTTCTCATTGTTGTTTTTTATTCTCAGGATATGAGCTTTATTAATATCCATTAGTCATGTTTTTTTCAATAAAGATAATTAACTTGTAACTGATATGACTATATAATGAGAGCACAACTTTTACAGTGTTCTGACAACCAGTACACTACACTTAATAAAAATGAAAACAGTCTTTCTAATATGCCATATATCATCTGTCTTCCTTGACAGCAAGCCCACCTTTGTTTGCTCCCATTGAATGAAAAATATATCCATTTCTTTTTTGAATTAAAAAAATTGAACTTTTGCATCAAGTCTCTATCCACATTAACCCATGCTATATCTGGCTTGGAAATGCTTGATGCTGACACTGGTACCAATGCTGAAAAAGGGAATCAAGGGATATGGAGATCGGGTGGGAAAATGGAGTTGAGGTCGATGATCAGCCATGATCTTATTGAATGGCGGAGCAGGCTCGAGGGGCCGTATGGCCTACTCCTGCTCTTACTTCTTATGTTCTTAAAAGTGTTCCATCCCCCTATAAAAGCCATCATTTGATGAACGCAGAATAATTTGCCAAAAATAGTCATATCCCTAGCTCCATTCTCTTCTAGTTTTGCACAAATAACTTCTCCGCATCCTTTCATGGTTTTTGAAACTGAATCATATATTGATTTATTTCTGCTAATGTTTAGTTATCCATTACTGGGCAGTAGTTATAATGCCTTTTGCCAATCATAAAGTCTTTACAGTACAATTAAATACAGTTAAAACACATGTTATAGACTTGAGCTGTGATTTCATTATTTAATGGTAGAAAGCAATATATTGGCTTGTTGCAGTAATTGACTAGGCAGCTATCCAGTTTTCAGTTAAATTATAGTAGGTCAGCCTTGTATCAATAATTTATCACAGTTCAAAAAGCCTCTGAAGCCTTTCTCATGGTGTAAACTAATATCTGTTATCCTGGCTGGCTCTTATTTTTTCCTCTCCTTGTGCCTCAACTTATCTCTCACCCTCAACAGCCCTGGCAGTCTTTCTTTTCTGGATCAATTGGTCTCCTGGTCTTCAATGATTTTTAAGAACACAAGAACATAAATAGGAGCAGGAGTAGGCCATTCGGTCCTTCGAGCCTGCTCCGCCATTCAGTAAGATCATAGCTGATCTTCTACCTCAACTCCACCTTCCTGCACTATCCCTATACCCTTTGGTTCCCTTAGTATCCAAAAATCTATCGATCTCTGTCTTGAATATACTCAAAGACTGAGCATCCATAGCCCTCTGCGCTTGAGAATTCCAAAGATTCACAACCCTTTGAGTGAAGAAATTTCTCCTCATCTCAATCCTAAATGGCTGATCCCTTATTCTGAAACCCGTGACCCCTAGTTCTAGATTCCCTAGCCAGGGGAAACAACCACCCAGCATCTACCCTGGCAAGCCCCTTAAAAAATGTATACATTTCAATGAGATGACCGCTCATTCTTCTAAACGCTAGGGAATATAGACCTAGTCTACTCAATCTCTCCTCAGAGAGCAATTCTTCCATCCCAGGAATCAGTCTAGTGTGAACCTTCGTTGCACTCCCACTGAGGCAAATATATCTTTCCTTAGATAAGGAGACCAAAACTGTACACAATACTCCAGGTATGGTCTCACCAAAGCCATATATAATTGCAGTAAGACTTCTTTACTCTTATACTCCAAGCCTTTGTAATAAAGGCTAACATACCATTTGCTTTCCTAATTGCTTGCTGTACCTGCATGTTAGCTTTCTGTGATTCGTGTACAAGGACACCCAGGTCCCTCTGAATACCAACATTTTCCAGTCTCTCACTGTTTAAAAAATATTCTGCAGTTTTAATTTTATACCAAAGTGGATAACTTCTCATTTCTCCACATTATATTCCATTTGCCATGTTCTTGCCCACTCACTTAATCTGTCTATATCCTTTTGCAGCCTTTTTGCGTCCTCCTCACAACTCACTTTCCCACTGAGCTTTGTATCGTCAGCAAACTTGGATACATTACACTCTGTCCCTTCATCTAAGTTATTGATATATAGATTGTATATAGCTGAGGCCCAAGCACTGATCCTTGCGGTACCCCACTAGTTACAGCCTACCAACCTGATTTTTCTTATGCTCCATAGTGATTTCTCTTCTGGACCTCATCTTGTCTTCCAGCCTGCACTGGTTTCCAGGCTTGTGTGAATTTTGAAGAAGTTGTACAGTCATCATATCAAATGCAGGATATTCACTATCGTTGAAGACCCATTGCTTTTCTCACAGGACACTTCATCTGTCACAGCAACCCAAAATACCAGGTAATACAGATTTTAATGTTTTCATTAACAGCAGAGAGGGTTCTTCTCTACGCTGGCATAATCCCACCTTGCCATTAGTAAGAGAGTAAATTGCTTCAGTGTCAGATACCTATTTTTGGGAGTATTACTCTGAAAGTTTTAAGTTTTGAAATAGCTACCAACACTTGGGCAGCTCATAATTTTCAAAAGACCCCGCAAACTGTAAGATTATTCCAGTATACCCAGGGGATTCTATTTTTGAAATTATTTATTTCTTCTCAGTTGTGCTACTTTTTCCATCCCTGTTTTGCTTTCCCCTTTTAAATTAATTTCACTTTCTCTCTGTAGGTATCCCTCGCAATGGACCCTTCCCAGCCTGAACCAAGTGGGAGAGTTGCTAGTCTAGATTCTCCATCATTGACATAGTTTAGACCCAAATGGTGGTGGGCTTTATACTGACTCAAATTGAAGTGTGCTGTGTGCACCCAAATTTACTAAATCAGCTCATTAGCATAACTTCAGATGTAGATTTCGATGGGTCTAGGAAGCACACTAGTGGAAAATTGCATACAAGTAAAGGGAGACACAAATTCTAAAAATCTTTGGAAAGTCTCAAAAGGCATCTCAGTTGATTACCAGGTTTTGCCAAGATTGAAGGATAGGATACTCAGAAGAGACAGATAAAAATGTAGGGAAAGGAAACCCAATGTGCAGGTAAGTAATGGAGCAGCCGAACACCCAGCTTGCTGTTTGTTGGCTGCTGAAATGTAAGTGGTGTTGCATGGAGGTGATTGCGAGGACAGTGGTCCTTTGTGCCAGTTCAACAACAACAACAACGTACATTTATATAGCCCATTTAACGTAGCAAAACATCCCAAGACGCTTAACAAGAGCGATTATCAATTAAAACATTTTGACACTGAACCACAGAAGGTGATATCAGGACAGATGACCAAAAGCTTGGTCAAAGAGGTAGGTTTTAAGGAGCATCTTAAAGGAGGAGAGAGAGGCAGAGAGGTTTAGGGAGGGAATTCCAGAGCTTAGGGCCAAGGCAGCTGAAAGCACAGCCTCCAATGGTGGAGCGATTAAAATCGAGGATGTCCTACAGGCCAGAATTAGAGGAGTGCAGAGATCTCGAAGGCTCGCAGGGCTGGAGGAGATTACAGAGATGGGGGAGGGGTGAGGCCATGGAGGGATTTGAAAACAAGGGGAATTTAAAATTGAAGTGTTGTCAGACCGGGAGCCAGTGTAGGTCAGCAAGCACAGGGGTGATGGGTTAACAAGACTTGGAGCAAGTTAAGATACGAGCGGTTAAGTTTTGGATGAGCTCAAGTTTATGGAGGGTGGAAGATAGGAGGCCGGCCAGGAGAGCATTGGAATAGTCAAGTCTAGAGGTAACAAAGTTCATGGCAGCATTGCCATAGGTCAGCATTCCTGCAAGCAGGTGGAGCCAAGTTTGAGGTTATTAGTAACTGTTACTGTCAACAGATGAGCCAGCCCTGTGTTGCATGATAGTGGCAGGTGTCCTTGCAGCAGGTGGCACAGCTCTACATCTATCTCTCTGATGATCACCATGGTCATTGCCAGGTAGGTATGGCAGGACCTGCAGGAATGGTTGGTGGCATTTGGCATGTGCAGCCAATCAGGCTAGGCTGGCTCTTGATCATCCTGGGATGTCTTCTTTCATTCACTGCCACTAAAAGTATGACATACTGTGATTTGGGTGCTTCTGAGGATTTTGCTACTTGCAGCACATGGAGAATTATTTTTCACAGGGTTGTTAATTTTGATAGACTGCAATGAATGCTTTCTATTAACAGTCATTCTTCTGCATATTGCATCCCCCAAGCAATGCAGAAGTAGTCTGACATTAGTCCTCATGTAACTATCCCTGCTTCAGTGCAGTATAAAAGGATAATCCCTACTACAAACATACGAACAATGATGGAAAGGTAAAGACCCTCTGATCCATCGAGCCTGTCCCACCTTGTGTATCATACTCCAACCCACTCAAAACCAGGTGATAGCCTGGGAGAGGCAAAAAAACAGATAAAAAACACAGGCCAATTTGGGGGGGGAAGTCTGGGAAATTCCTTTCCGACCAATCTAGGCGATCGAAACAGCTCCAGGAGATCACTCTGGCCCTGAATTCCCTGCAGTACCTACCTCCTGTAAGACAGTGATCTCTGCCCCAGCCAGAAACAGGTCCAGTTCTCGTTTGAAGGAATTCAGCAAAACAGCATCCACCGCACGAGACAGCAGCCTGTTCCAGTGGTCCACTATTCTCTGGGAAAAGAACCAGCTCCTGACATCTAATCTAGATCTAGCCTTAAACAACTTAAATTTGTGACTCCTGGTCCTCCCTAACCTATGTAATTGAAAAAAACTATCAACTAGAACACAATCCATTCCCTTCCTTATCTTATAAACCTCAATCAGATCACCTCTAAGTCTACGCTTCTCTAAAGTGTAGATTCCCAACTCTTTTAGCCTATCTTGATAACTAAGATACTTTAAACTGGGAATTAGTCTAGTGGCCCTCCTCTGCGCCCTTTCCAAAGCCTCAATATCACCCACCATGAGAGGAGACCAAAACTGGACACAGTATTCCAAGTGCAGCCTGACTAAAGTCTTGTACAAGGACAAAATAGTATGCCTCGTCTTATACTCAATTGTCCTATAGATACACCATATTTGCACTAGCTATCGCTTCACAGCATTGCTCATGTACCTTTAAGGATGTGTGCACTGGAATGCCTAAATCTCTTTCTATCGCCACCTTCTTTAATGATTTTCCCTGAAGGGTGTATGAATGTTGAGCATTTTCCCTGCCCACTTGCACAACACTGCACTTATCTAAGTTATACATCATTTTCCAGTCATGAGCCCAATCTCCCAACACATTAAGATCTGCCTGAAGCAGATGAGCATTAGCTACAGTCCTAATACTCGCACAGATCTTGGTATCATCTGCAAATTTGAAGATTGTGCCCCCAACACCTACATCCAGATCATTAATAAAAATAGTAAAGACCAATGGTCCCAACACCAGCTCTGCAGCATCAGTTTATTTCTTGCAGAACAGGCAAACTTTTGATGTTGTGAAGGAGTACTTCTATTCACAAAGTTAGTTATGATACTAAAAGTTTTGACAAATATATTTCTTCAAGCTCTTCTTCAGCATTTATCATGTTCAAGTTTTCAATTGTATTTAATTTCTCCACACATTTATCTCTTCATAATTCTAAAAAATTTCAGTAATGGCATGATTTTAAATGTTGTGCAAAATGTTCCTGAGCCTTTACTATTGCAGATGGCCATTACTGATAGCTGTCTATGAGCATGATACTGACAGCTGAAATAAAAACCAGTATCGAGGCATCACGGAGAAAGAGAAAAGTCCTTCTTTGACACTAGGAAGTACAAAGTATTTGGCACCAACTGGTATTCAAAAGTGGAACCCCAAAGGCATCAATTCTGTTGATGAGCCCTTCCATGCTCCAACATGGCCTGCCATCAATGGCATCCACAGCATCTTTGATGCGCTTCTTCCAACTTTTGGGGAATATCCAGGGCACGTCCAGGGAAGGTATGGGCATCGTAAGTGCCTCTCTGTGAATGGCAGAAGCTTGTGTATCAAAGATTTAACATCATGAGTTTCTTGATACAGCAGCTTATAACTAGGCTCACTCCAGGGGGACTCGTGTTCAGCCTTCTTTATAGATTCAGTCTGGGGAAACTATCCTGCAGACTACCCTACCACAAAAAATCAGCTAGTTATTTAATAATCTTCCTTTTTCATCTCCTTTCCCCTCACAAATCAGTTAGAAAAGTGATTCCACTGTGTAGCTATCCATAGAGTCTGTAATAATTAATGGTTCGTATCCACCAATTTGTCAATCATACCAACTGTGTTTTTGTTTGGTGCTAAGATACATGGTAAGCTTGTCACTAAACAATGGAGTGTGTCCTTCTTGCTATCATCTCCTGGTAAGAAACCCATGGGGTCAATGAAAGATTATTGCACTCGTTCCAAAGCTTATTAGTGAACATTCCTAAAATAGTGCCCATCAATAACAAATGGAAAGTAAGTATTTAGAGTAATCTACATACCTTCACCAAAAACTATTGTTTTGACTTTGTAATCATTGCAAGACTCTTGCTTTGGCTGATCTCTCTTGGTAACTGAGCTCTCTATAGCTTTGGCTTAGTAGTAGCACTCTCGCCTCGGAGTCAGAAGGTAGGGGGTTCAAACCACACGCCAGAGACCTGAGCACACAATCTAGGCTGACACTTCAGTACAATACTGAGGGACTACTCCACTGTCGGAGGTGCCGTCTTTTGGATTAGACATTAAACCGAGGCCCCATCTGTCCTCTTGGGTAGATCCCACAGCACTATTCGAAGAAGAGCAGGAGAATTTTCCCGGTGCCAACATTTATCCTTCAACCAACACCTAAAATAGATTATCTGGTCATTTCTTTTATTGCTGTTTGTGGGACCTTGCTGTGCACAAATTGGCTGCCACGTTTCCTACATTACAACAGTGACTACACTTCAAAAAGTACTTCATTGGCTGTAAAGCGCTTTAAGACACCCTGAGAAAGGTGCTATATGAATGCAAGTTCTTTCTTCTTTCTTTCTATTTCCTTGCAAAAGCATCCTCCTTCTTCATTCACCTGGGCTCACCAAAAAATAAATTAAAAGCTTCTTGGGCCATTTTGTGAGCAGCCTCCAGCAGTACCTGTAAGGACTGCTGGTTAGGCTGCTGAATGCCTGGTACAAATTGGCGGAGGGAGTGTAAGTGGCCCACAGTCTGCCCATTTGTACCTGAAAATTGTAATCGGGGTCCTCAACTGGCATAGGTGCCCGATTGAAATATATAAGTAGCCTCTCGTCTATTTCTGGCAGGCAGGCTGCTCGCCCTTTTACAGGCCTGCCTGAAAATTCCATCAGTCGGGCCTTGGGTGTTAATGGGGCAGCTGAGGTGCTCCCCCACCCAATTTTAAACAGCTGGCTGCCTATTTTCAAGCGAGAAACGTATGGCCAGTAGTTAAAAATTTCATCCCCAATGTCTTGGATTGAAGTGGTATGCAAAAGGCTTCATTTCGCAAACTGGTTTGTCTAGATTTAATCCACATTCCCTCCAGCCCTTGACTGCTATGGGGATTTTCATCCCTTGTGAGCTAAATTTGAAATCATCATTTCAACATAAATTATATCAGGATCCTTCCTCAGAGAAATAGTCAGAAATTGTGAAACATAACAAATGAGATGGTGAGAAGGAAAAGCAGTGCGATTAGTTTTAGATTGGTCTAGCAAAAAAAGTATAGACATAATTGGTCCGAATGACCCCCTTATGCGCTGTAAGCTTCTATGGTAGGAGCCGACATGCTGATCTCTTTATCCTCTTAGACTAGTAAGATCCATAACAACTCTCCTATTCATGAAATAAATTCATATTGAACAACTTCTATAGGCAGACAAGCCTACCAAGTTTACATGTTTGCAAATAGTATGTTGATTATTTTGGCATTATATAGACAAATATTTTCAAGAAAAACATAACCTGCATAAAATTACAGAAACTTGTGCTGAAAAATGTCTGCCTTTGGACTATGAGTAAAGTGCTGCACTGCAATCCAGTAATCATTACATACTGCAGAAGCAGAGACCAGTGACAGCAAAAAGAGGAATGAGGTGCGTTCTCTAATTCTGAAGGATATTATTGGTCCAGATCATGTGGCTGCTGAATGGATGATCCAAAAACATTGACTTGGATTTTGCGGTTGTAATGACGGTGAAACTGTCAGCGTTCGCCGTCATTACCCTGTGAAACTGACAGCAAATTCTGGCGTACGCACATGCGCAGACGACGCGGAAATTCTGAAGTTACTTTCAGTGATTCCCTGCTCCTCCACAGATATGCAAAAGGCTTCATTTCACAAACTGGTTTGTCTAGATTTAATCCACGTTCCCTCCAGCCCTTGACTGCTATGGGGATTTTCATCCCTTGTGAGCTAAATTTGGAAATCATCATTTCAACATAAATTATATCAGGATCCTTCCTCAGAGAAATAGTCAGAAATTGTGAAACATAACAAATGAGATGGGGAGAAGGAAAAGCTTTCTATTTGTTATTGATGGGCACTATTTTAGGAATATTGAAGACCCCACAGGCGGCAATCAGCACAGAATCAGTGATTTGACGTGATCTTCCCCTTTTACGCTGTAATGTCGCTCTTAAACCCCCCCCCCAGGCTGCCGAAAAAGTTAAGCCTTGTTGAATGAGGTGTAACTGGGTTTTTAATGGCATACTAGGTCATAATTACTGCTGAACAACCTCTCTGGCCCTGAAAAACTAATTTTATATTTGTGGAATGTCAAATTTTTCCATTATGATAATTCCATATTTTTTAATTTTTTTTAAGTTTGTTGATATTTCAGCTTCTACCTTAATCCCATGTATATGTCCCAATCTTTATCTGGCTCTCTGTAAAACTTAATAAAAAGTGAATTATAATCTGTGCATTTTACTTCCTGGTTTGCTGTGTGAGAATTCTTCAATGTGATTGGCTGCTTAGCCTGCTTGATGATATCACTGTTGCTGGACGCTGGAGACTTGACGCCAGAATCAAATTAATGTTGGGAAAGGGGAAATCGACAGCACAGAGATCGCTACATCTTTGTGGGCAGCTTTCTTCGAGGTCAGCAGCGAGCACCGTCACTTTGCCACTGACCACAAAATCCGGCCATTGTGTTCTTGAAGATGCTTCCAGTTTTGCTTTTACTACATACAGAAGGAAGCTATTCAGATTGTTACAACTTCAGAAATTATTTATCATGAATCTTGAATTCTTTATTCTCAGGAATTAGAAACAGTGAGGCATTGTGTGCTAAAGAAATAAAGAATGAACATGCATTTATGTAGCACCTTTCCCTCAGGATGTCCCAAAGTGCTTCACGGACAGTGACTTATTTGTGAAGTGCAGTCACTTTTTTTGTAGGCAAACACAGCAGGCAATTTGCACGCAGCATGGTCCTACAAACCGCAAATGAAATAAATGACTAGTTGACTTAATGGTGTTGGTTGAGGGATAAATGTTGGTCAGACAGCAACTCCCCATCTCTTCTGCAAATAGTGCCACAGGATCTTTTATGTCTACCTGAGCCTCAGTTTAATAGTTCAGCTGAAAGACAGCACCTCCGATAATGCAGTACTCCCTCAGTGGGGCTTGAAGCCATACCTTCTGACTTGGCCATGAGTGCTAACACTGAGTCAAGTTGACACTTAATACTAACAATAGAAACAGATGAATAATAAATTAACCTGCAATATCTTATTGTATAATGATTTTATCCATAAATTCTGTTTTGGATACTGGTATTAGTAGTCTCTCTACTTCTGGTGCAGAATTTGAGTCAAACAGAATATTTTTTTCCAGAAGTCAGTATTAATTAGGAACAATAGTAAATCAATTGTTTCCTTTTTTGTCTGAACAACACTGTAGGTAACAAATGTATGTTCTCTATGTGCGTTGCTAATAAGAATGACAAACAACATGAAACCAATCAAATAAAGTAATTTAGTTTGTGGGTTGATGCCAATAAACAGTTGATGCCAGTAGCAATAACAACAGCAAACACTGTATAAATAAACTGATATATTGGTTTTCTGTCACATGCTTTGTAAGGACAAAGTTACTGTGTGCGGTTTGTTGTATAACTGGAACATTATTTATTCTTTATACATCTTTCTGACTACCTGGCCATCGGAGCCAAAATAATTTGAATCTGTTATTTAAGTCCTGTTAGATAATGTACAGCAGTATGACACGAATACACTGATAGATTTTGGATATGCACTGTCATAAGGACCTTTAAAGTCTCTTTTTATTGACTATTTAAGAACCTAGGTTTCTTGTGTGTTTTTTCATTATATACATCAAAACCTGGGAGAAAATTAGATCCCAAAAAACAGGGTAAATTGAGAGAAAATTCAATAAAAATCTATTTTTATTTTGAACATCACTAAACTTCAAGAAAACAAGACACTAACAAGGTTGAATTAAGCTCAATAACAACCTACAATTACGTACACAGTTCAGACACCTCCTTTATAGCCTCAGTGACAGTTCCAAAAATAATTTAAGTTTTCCTAATAACAAAATATTGTGACGTTCTTTTCGCAGTAAAATACATTGATAGTAATTGTGAATGGGCTGTGTGCTGCAAAATGGTGACTGCTAAAATATAACATTTAAATTAACACATCACCACTCTAGTACCCTAAGTGCAAATATTTTTAAAGTATGACTGAAATATAGTTTTGCAGTATGTGCAATGAACAGTATATAGTGATCATTGTATGCAGTGTATCAATTTTGTTAGTAACAAGTTTGTATTCATTATCAAGGCTCTTCAATGTGTGTCCTGACAACACAAATGCAATGTGTACGTATCTTCAGAACTGAATTTTTTGTAAGGAGAAAATGGGGAATTGGGGCGGTGCGAGTAGGTGGGGGGAGGGGTTAAATTTGTAATTATATCAGTGTTTACCAATTCACCACCCCCATAAAATCTGGAAATTTATCCGTGGAAATTGGTAAAAACTGATTTAAAAGGTACTGAACTGTAGTACTTTTTAAAATACACAGCACATCTGGGGAAAGGCTGAGCAGTAATTTTATCAATTGTTTAAAGTGCCAGTGAGTGGTAAGAAGCGTTGATAAGGGGATCATCAGTACACATTGGGGTTTGCTACCTTCTGACATAATGACTATTAGGAGTTCGAGTCAAATCAATCACTATATTTTATATGCCAATTCAGCATCCACCACTGAGATGTGACATATAAATGACATACGTCATATAATTGATGCAGAAATGATTGATAATTCATGGTGCAATAAAGGACTGGATTTAGCTCCTTGGTCCTCAGAATGCAATATAGAACTAAAATATCTTATACGGTGATGCAATTCGAGGTTGAGGTGACAAATAATTCATTCAATAATTTTAGTTAGAGCTTATTATGGTTGCAGTCATTAAAAAATGAGGAATTATTTTGCTTCACTAACAGAGGTCCAATGTCAAATGTATCTTCAAATGTTTTGGAAGATTTTGCAGATAAGTTGAATGCATGTATTGAAGTCCAGAAGAAATTGCACAGCACTTACAAAAGGTAGAACACCTGAAGTGAAAGGGTAAAAACAAAATGAACATGTAAACAGGAAAGGAAACCTAGAATGAGTGGAGCTATATTCTCCCATGCAACTTAACATCTAAGGATACGCAGGTAGTTTCTATTCCATTTCATCAATTCTGATGAAAGGTCATTGACCTGAAACGTTAACTCTGTTTCATTCTCCAAAGATACTGCTTGACCCGCTGAGTGTTTCCAGCATTTTTTTGTTTTATTTTAGAATAAAGGGCTTTCTTGTGATATTTCTTTTTAAGAGGTTACAGCGCCATCCTGTGGAGGAAGTAAGAATAGCTGTTAACAATAATAGGCCATATTTTGCGACCCCCCACGGGTGTGTACGAGGTGTGTACGCACCCGTAGGGGCTGCACAAGTTCCGGGTTTAGGCATGCGAAACGCATGCACGAAAACCCGGAACTTGCGATCGGTCATCCCAGGAAAAGGGCCTCTGCGGGTGGAGAGTTGCGCTATTTGCCCAACTTCCACCTGCTGAATGCCTGTGAAATTCTTACGCCTGGTAAAAGCAGACATAAGGCCTGCTTTTACCAGCATAAGAGTTTTAAAAAATAGAAAAATAAAGTTTTATCACTCATTTATACATTAAAAACCCTGTCCAATAAGGTAAGTTTATTTTTAGCCCCGTTAAAACATATTGGCCTAGAAATTCCGTTCCCTACGGGTGTGTACGTGCTGTGTACTCACCCGCAGGGCCAATGGAAGTGCCGGTTTTACGCATGCACTGCGCATGCGCTGGAAACCGGCACTTCCGTTCTCTGCAGAAAGGGCTTCCCAGGTCAAACGCCTGCGCTGGATAGGCAGCGCGTACGTTAGAAACTTCCGTTTTTTTCACACTGGCTTGAGTCCAGGTAAGTCGGGAACAGCTGCGCCTAGAAAAGCAGGCCCCAATTAATAGTTTAAGAAAGTAAAAAAAAAAAATTCCACTGATTTATCATTTTAAAATACTTTAAAGAAAGGTAAGTTTATTTTAGCCCCATTAAAAACTTTAATTATTTTTTTCAAAAATTTAAATTTTTGTTTAAAATAGTTAATTTATGTACTTTATAGTCATTTTAAAAAGGTGATTTAAAAAAAAAATTATTTGAAGTTTTACTTATGTTTTGGGGCTGATCTCTATTCATAGATTTGACAGGTCTTCCTGTCAAATCTATGAATGGAGATTCCCTGCTCTGATTGGCTCCCCATGGCCCACGTGATCCCAGGGACGCTGCGAACTAGCTGCGCCCCTGGGATACGCGTGCCCTGCACACCGGTAGTTTGAAGAGGCACAGCAACGGAATTCTGCGCTTCCCGGGAGCCCTCTGGTCCAGGCGCAGATTTTTCCGAATCGCAGCCCTCCGCCCGCGGGAGGGCTGCGAACGGAATTTCTGGGTCATTAAAAAAATTTTAAAAATTAAATTTTCGTTTAAAATATTTAATTGTATGGCATTTTAATTAATTATAAATATGTAATTTAAAAAAAATTTATTTAATGTGTTCATGTATTTTTTAAGTGATCCCCATTCATACTTATGGGAGTTCCGTACGTACGCAACTCCCATAAATATGAATGGGGATTTCCTTCTTTTATTGGTTGGGCTGGCCCACGTGATCCCAGGGGCGCTTCCGAACCGCATGCACATTTGGGATACGTGGGGCTCTGCCCACGCGGACCCGGAGAGGCCCAGGATCGCAAGCCTCCGTATCTCCCGGGCCACCAGGTACATTTGTAGATTTTTTACAGGTCGGAAGCATCTGCCCGCGGGAAGCCTCCGATCGCAATTTCAGGCCCACTATTTCAGAATTAGCAATTGAAGGATACAGTCAACCTCCCATGCTGTTGCACATGGAGAGTGAAGACCAAGTGTAGGCTTTGGGTGAAAGGTTAAAGGGAAGAGGATAATTGGACCAGGTTGTGCAAACGTAATTGAGTCCCCATTTTAAAGTCATACATTCTGTCATTTTTATATAATACTTGAAAAACTTACAGCAGTTTGGGAAGCAGAGAAGAAGTAGTTGCAGCATAGGAGTATTTCTGCAATTCAGTCTGAGATGCAAAACTGAATCGCTACAATGCTACCACTGGTGACAGTGTGTAATAACAATGTGAAAAGTTTACAAAGGGAATTTCCATAAGGTTAGAGGGTGGCAGCATGTAATAAATGGGTAATAACAGTGTGACAAGTTTAAAATGGGAGTTTCCAGTAGGTTAGAGGTTAGCAGATAATTGGACCAAGGCATGGGAGAGAGAGAGGGGGGGGGTGCAGGTCTGATGGGTGAGGGAAGGTGGGGAGACTGAAGAGGGGAGAGAAGGGGATGAGGAAGGGAGAAGGAGAGGGACAGAGGAGTATGGGGAGAGGGAGGAAGGGGAGGAAAAGTGGATGGGAGAGGCAAGGGTGGAGAGGGGAGGGGAAATGGAAGATGAGGGAAAGATTTGGGGATGCGAAGGGGAGAGTGAGACATGGGAAACAGGAGGAGAGTGTCATATGGTGGCGGTGAGGGAGAGGGACAGGGAAAAGATGGATGGGGGAGGAGATGGGAACTGGCCAGTGCAAGGCTGGAAAATACTCTGAGTGGGATGGGGGATAAATGCTCTCAGCAGGGAATAAGTTACCTATGGGGGGGCATAAAAAGTTTTAAGGGGAAGCTGGAAATGTTCTCAGTGGGGGGGATAGGATGGTAAATGTTCTCAGTAAGGGAATGGGCGCAGGGCTCCATAGTTCTGGTAGAGGGAGAATGCTAAGGAGCAAGAGATGGAAACAGCCTAGAGCTGACATCACATAGCCTTATGAGCAGCAAACAGGAGAATAGATGAGTTTAGATATTGCAGGGTATTAGGGACAATAAATGGGCAATTTGGTAGTGAGCAATCTTAGTTGGTTAATATTAGATCAGAATGTGGGGATTCACCTTTATTCTGATTATTTTAGGCAAACCTATGCATGAATGAAATAAGGCAATGGGATACTAATAGCTTGGAAGTACAATCATCCTAGATGCCGTTCTAGGAGGTTCAACAATTCAACACAGGTCCACGTAGGACAACGCTTGAATAGATTGCTGAATCTTGCAAGGAAGCTGTGGTAAGGAAGCTGTGGAAAGGAGCAGGCAGAAGGTCTAGGCTGGTATAAGGGAGCCATCCAGGGCATTAAAGAAGGGAATTCATGATGATGAGTTAGGAAGAGGTGCAGTGGAGGCCTTGAGGGAAGGCTTGAAAGGTGATAATTAACAGTTTTGAAAAGAAAAAGGGTTATTTGAATATTCTTCAAAGGGAGCACAAAAGTTAGTTTCATTTGGATTGGTTGCTATTTTTTGGGACTTACTGCTCCTGCTGTGTTGTCACAACCATACCACTCGAATAGATTAGATCTAGTGGGAGCCAGCTTGTCACATAATGTTAGTTCAGATGCAAAATGCACACAGAAGACTTAATTGGAAGCCCAATCATTGTACCACCTACAAGTGTAACTGGTATGGCATTTAAAAATTGACACTTTTTATAATGGATTGTGCCATAGACAGACCATGACACAAAAAATTGTGATTTTGTAGAAGGCTTGGCTGAAAATACACCTACTTATCCACTGAAATTAATTGGGTTGCTAGGAGCTGGGGATAAATTTTTCACACCCAGCTAAGATGGTAATTGAAAAAGGATCCAGTCATCCTGAGGTGAGCTTAAAATAAATGTTTGAAATTTGGAAATTTGTTTTTAAAGAATTTAAATATAATGGCAGTTTCTTAGTGACTTAGTATTGTCTTGTGAAGGAGACTAGCCTAGATTTCCCACAATGTTCCACCTAATTTTGAGGTAGAAATTGAACGGGTGAGGTAGGAAATGGGGCAGGGATCTGTTACACCTGATTTGCTGCTGTCATTTTCAATAGAGCGCAGTAATGATTTAGTGATGTCTTGTGTCCCATTTCCTGTTATTTACACAGAACCTTAATCACGTGAGTATAAATCTGGTGTCCAGGGTAGCTAAGTGCTACCCTGAAAGTGAAAGTAAATTTTAAAGGAACAAACCTGTTCAGCTATTTTGCTGCTAAAACCTTGTTAGTGTGTTTTTTCACCCACAGCTTCCACCTAAATTGTTACTTACCTTTGTGCCATTTACTAGGAGGCTGCCATTTACAAGGGGACTGCTAATTACACCTCCCCTTTTAGAACAGAAAGGAGCAATGGAGAAGACCAGGCTGATAAGGTTGCATCACAGAAGCATGGCACCTACTAATTGATACCCCCACACCAGAGTATAAATACAGAGGCACTCATCCCTGCATTTGACCAAGGAGCAGTTCCTGTGAAAACTTTGATTTCCAAAGAAGCTGTCACAGAAAAATGCAACCTTTGGCATTCACACTCACAGCCCTGGCCACATCCTCTAATGGCCCAGAACTGCCTATTGTGTCTCCTTTCCATCTGCCCATGGCTGTCCCAGCTGTTTAACGCTTGCAGCAGAATGCTATTTATTGCCCTGAAAATCGTTGAGCTCTCAATTCGAGGCACTTCCATTGCCTTAAGCTTGCAGAATTTATGCAAATCATGCTGAACCCAGCCAGGTCAGCACTTGTAACATGGGGTGGGCAGAGATTCTGCCCCACCATGTATCCAGCAGAGATCGCATTCCCACAGAAAATCTAGCCTGCTATGTCTTACTGAATGTATATTTATTAGTGACAGGCACAGTCTCTTTTTGAATGAGGACTGCATAGTAAACGGTACAATCTCTTATTAAGAGCAGAGGAGTTCTCCTCAGTGTCCTGGTCAATATTTATCCCTCAACCACCATCACTAAAAAAAAAATATCTGATCAGGATCACTTTGCTGTTTCTACATAGGATTAACGGCACAGAAACAGGCCATTCGGCCCAACCAGTCCATGCCGGCGTTTATGCTCCACTCGAGCCTCCTCCCGTCTTTCCTCATCTAAATCTATCAACGTAACCCTCTATTCCCTTCTCCCTCATATGCTTGTCCAGCCTCCCCTTAAATGCATCTCTACTATTTGCTTCAACCATTCCCTGTGGTAGCGAGTTCCACATTCTCACCACTCTTTGGGTTTCTTCTGAATTCCCTTTTGGATTTCTTGGTGACTATCTTATATTGATGGCCTCTAGTTATGCTCTTCCCCACAAGTGGAAACATTCTCTCTGTATCCACTCTATCAAAACCTTTCATAATTTTAAAGACCTCTATTAGGTCACCCGTCAGCCTTCTTTTTTCAAGAGAAAAGAGACCCAGCCTGTTCGTCCTTTTCTGATATGTACACCCTCGCATTTCTGGTATCATCCTTGTAAATCTTCTCTGCACCCTCTCCAGTGCCTCTATATCCTTTTTATAATATGGCGACCAGAACTGCACGCAGTACTCCAAGTGTGGTCTAACCAAGGTTCGATACAGGTTTAGCATAACTTCCCTACTTTTCAATTCTATCCCTCTAGAAATAAACCCTAGTGCTTGGTTTGCTTTTTCTATGAGAAGTCGCACAACACCAGGTTATAGTCCAACAGTTTTATTTGAAATCACGAGCTTTCGGAGTATTCCTTCACTTTACCTGACGAAGGAGCAGCGCTCCGAAAGCTCGTGATTTCAAATAAAACTGTTGGACTATAACCTGGTGTTGTGCGACTTCTCATTTTTGTCCACCCCAGTCCAACACCGGCATCTCCGTATCATGCTTTTTCTATGGCCTTGCTAACCTGTGTCACAACTGTTAGTGATTTGTGTATTTGTACTCCGAGATCCCTTTGTTCCTCTACCCCACCTAGACTCCACGTGATAAGTGACCTCTCTATTCTTCCTGCCAAAATGTAATGGCCCAGAAATTCCGTTCGCAGCCCTCCCGAGGGCGGAGGGCTGCGATTCGGAAAAATCTGTGCCTGGACCGGAGGGCTCCCGGGAGGCGCAGAATTCCGTTGCTGTGCCTCTTCAATCTGCCGGTGTGCAGGGCACGCGTATCCCAGGGGCGCAGCTAGTTCGCAGCGTCCCTGGGATCACGTGGGCCATGGGGAGCCAATCAGAGCAGGGAATCTCCATTCATAGATTTGACAGGAAGACCTGTCAAATCTATGAATAGAGATCAGCCCCAAAACATAAGTAAAACTTCAAATACATTTTTGTTTTAAATCACCTTTTTAAAATGACTATAAATTACATAAATTAACTATTTTAAACAAAAATTTAAATTTTTGAAAAAAATAATTAAAGTTTTTAACGGGGCTAAAAATAAACTTACCTTTCTTTAAAGTATTTTAAAATGATAAATCAGTGGAAATTTTTTTTTTTTTACTTTCTTAAACTATTAGCCTGCTAAAAGCAGGCCTTGTGCCTGCTTTTCTAGGCGCAGCTGTTCCTGACTTACCTGGACTCAAGCCAGTGTGAAAAAAACGGAAGTTTCTAACGTACGCGCTGCCTATCCGGCGCAGGCGTTTGACCTGGGAAGCCCTTTCTGCAGAGAACGGAAGTGTCGGTTTCCAGCACATGCGCAGTGCATGCGTAAAACCGGCACTTCCGTTGGCCCTACGGGTGAGGACACAGCACGTACACACCCGTAGGGAACGGAATTTCTAGGCCATTACCTCACATTTATCTGTGTTCAACTTAATTTGCCAATTATTTGCCCATTCTGCAAGTTTATTAATGTCTCCCTGTAATTTGTTGCAGTCCTCCTCAGTATTGACTATCCCCCCCAATTTGGTATCATCCGCAAATTTAGAAACATAGAAGATAGGAGCAGGAGTAGGCCATTTGGCCCCTCGAGCCTGCTCCACCATTCAATGTGATCATGGCTGATCATCCAAATTCAGTACCCTGTCCCTGCTTTCTCCCCATATCCCTTGATTCCCTTAGCCTTAAGAAATATATCTAACTCCTTCTTGAATATATTTAATGAATTGGACTCAACTATCTTCTGTGGTAGAAAATTCCACAGGTTCACCACTCTCTGGGTGAAGAAATTCCTCCTCATCTCAGTCCTAAATGACTTACCCCTTATCCTTAGACTGTGACCTCTGGTTCTGGACTCCCCCGCCCAGGAGTGGCGCAGCATGGACCATCAGCAGGGTCGGGGCCCAGGGAAGGTACAGCACAGGCCAACAGTGAAGCACTGCATCCTATGAAACCCAGGCAGAGAGGACAGTAGGAGTATGTTTGTGTGTGTGTGCTAGGCCGATGTAGCAGAGCCTGGTCTCCAATCGTCTTGGATCCCCTTGCCATTGGACCAAGACCTTGCTCTATTAAGCCCGTGTGGTAGCTGGTGTGCAATGGCCACCCCACGATAAAAGAATTCACGCACAGGCATCTTCCACCCTTTAAAATGAAATTCGGGACCTGGAATGTCAGGACCCTCATGGACAGCCCCAACAGCGACAGACCGCAATGCCGTACTGCTATTGTTGCCCAGGAGCTCAGACGTTCGACATAAATATCGCTGCCCTAAGTGAGACCCGACGGGCAGGGGAAGGCCAGCTCAAGGAGCAAGGCGGTGGTTACACCTCCTTCTGGAAAGGCAAACCTGAAGAAGAACGCCGCCTCCATGGGGTAGGCTTCGCCATAAAAAATGAACTTGTTGGGCATCTCAGAGACTCTCCTAGCGGTATAAACGCGCGCCTCATGACTCTTCGGCTCACCCTAGCCCGGAACCAGTGCGCTACGGTCATCAGTGCGTACACCCCAACACTGGAAGCCACAGACGAGACCAAAGAGGAATTCTACTCCAGCCTCGAACAATCCCTGTCCCGAGTCCCAAAGGGCAACAAGCTGATCCTCCTTGGTAACTTTAACGCCAGAGTTGGAAAGGACACAGACCTCTGGGGAGGTGTGATCGGCAGAGAGGGGGTAGGGAAAGCCAACTCCAATGGTACCTTCCTCCTGACGAAATGCTTAGAACATGGCCTTGTCATAACCAACACCTTGTTCCGTCAGAGAGACAAGTACAAGGCTTCATGGCAGCACCCTTGCTCCAAGCACTGGCATCTGCTGGACTACGTCATCGTCCGAGCGAGGGACCGCAAGGACATCCACATCACCCGTGCCATGACAGGAGCTGATGACTGCTGGACAGACCACCGCCTAATCCACTCTGTCATCTCCATCAATGTAGCCCCAAAACAGCAGCGGCAACAGAAACAATGCCGCAGGAAAATCAACGCTGGAGCACTCAAAGACCCTGCTAAGAAAGCCCTATTCAGCCTACGCCCCACAACCAACTTGACGACTCCCAGTGATTCAGAGACACAGAGTGTCCACAGCGCCTGGTCTGCACTCAAGGCCTCCATAATCAGCACCTGTGAAGAGACGCTCGATCACTCGACCAGGAAACACCAAAATTGGTTCGACGAGAACGACCAGGATATCCAGGAGCTAATAAGCCGCAAGCGCAAGGCATTCCTGATCTGGAAACAGCAACACAATTCGAGAGCAAGAAAGCAGCTCTACAGACGCCTGAAGGCCGAGGTCCAACAAAAACTCGTGACCTAAAGAAGAGATGGGTGGAGAAAGCGCAGGAGATCCAGCAGCTAGCTGACAACCACGACGTGTGTGGATTCTTTAGCGCAGTCAAGATCACCTACAGCCCAAGCACCCAAGGCCCTACCCCACTGCGGGCCAAGAACGGAGAGGTACTCATCAAGGACAGAGACAGTCAGTGCCCGCTGGAAGGAGCACTTCGAAGATCTCCTTAACTGAGACTCTGTCTTCAACGCGAGTGTCCTCAACTCCATCCCGCAGCATGCTACCCGCCACCACCTCAGCACAACCCCAGCCCGGCATGAGGCTGAAAAGGCCACCCGACAACTGAAGAACAACAAGGCCTCAGGAGCAGATGGAATCCCCGCCGAGGCACTAAAGCATGGCAGAAAAGCACTATTGGCGCGAATATATGAACTCATTTTTCTTATTTGGAAGGAGGAGAGCCTGCCAGGGGATCTCAGAGATGCCATAATCGTGACCATCTTCAAGAAAGGTGACAAGTCCGATTGTGGTAATTACAGAGGAGTTTCCCTGCTGTCTGCCACAGGGAAAGTCATCGCAAGAATCCCCCTCAATCGCCTTCTCCCAGTGGCTGAAGAGCTCCTCCCAGAGTCGCAATGTGGATTCCGGCCACTAAGGGGCACAATGGACATGATCTTCACCGCGCGTCAAATACAAGAGAAATGCAGGGAACAGCACCAATCGCTGTACATGGCCTTCTTTGACCTCACAAAGGCCTTCGACACTGTCAACCATGAGGGAGTATGGAGTGTCCTCCTCAAATTCGGCTGCCCTCAAAAGTTTGTCACCATCCTCCGCCTGCTTCATGACAACATGCAAGCCGTGATCCTGACCAACGGATCCACCACAGACCCAATTCACGTATGGACCGGGGTCAATCAAGACTGTGTCATCACACCAACACTCTTCTCGATCTTCCTTGCTGCAATGCTCTAGCTCACCCTCAGTAAGCTCCCCGCTAGAGTGGAGCTAATCTACAGAACAAACGGGAAACTGTTCAACCTCCGTCACCTCCAGTCCAGATCCAAGGTCATCCCATCCTCTGTCAACGAATTACAGTATGCAGACGACGCTTGCGTCTGCGCACACTCGGAGGTCGAACTCCAAACCATCGTCAACACCTTCACCGAAGCGTACGAGAGCATGGGCCTTACACTAAACATCTGTAAGACAAAGGTCCTCTACCAACCTGCCCCCGCCACACAGTACTGCCCCCCGATTATCAAAATCCACGATGAGGCCTTGGACAACGTGGACCACTTTCCATACCTCGGGAGCCTACTGTCAACAAGGGCAGACGTCGATGACGAAGTCCAACACTGCCTTCAGTGTGCCAGTGCAGCCTTCGGTCGCCTGAGGAAGAGAATGTTTGAAGACCAGGACCTCAAACCTCAAACCCGGCACCAAGCTCATGGTCTACAGAGCAGTAGTGATTCCTGCCCTCCTGTATGCTTCAGAGACATGGACCATGTACAGCAGGCACCTCAAAGCACTGGAGAGGTACCACCAACGCTGCCTCCGCAAGATCCTGCAAATCTATTGGCAAGATAGGCGCACCAACATCAGTGTTTTCGCTCAGGCCGACATCCCCAGCATCGAAGCTTTGACCACGCTCGATCAGCTCCGATGGACGGGCCACATCGTCGGCATGCCCGATACGAGACTCCCAAAACAAGCGCTCTACTCGGAGTTCCGACATGGCAGGAGAGCCCCAGGTGGGCAGAGGAAACGCTTCAAGGATACCCTCAAAGCCTCCTTGAAAAAGTGCAACATCTCCTCCGACACATGGGAATCCCTGGCCCAAGACCGCTCAAAGTGGAGGAGAAGCATCCAGGAAGGCGCCGAACACCTCGAGTCTCTTCGCCAGGAGCAAGCAGAAGCCAAGCGCAAATAGCGGAAGGAGTGCACGTCAACCCAAGCACCCCACCCACCCGCCCCTTCAACCACCGTCTGCTCCACCTGTGACAGAGACTGTAGGTCCCTCATTGGACTCATCAGTCACCTGAGAACTCATTTTTAGTGTGGAAGCAGGTCATCCTCGGTTCCGAGGGACTGCCTAAGAAGAAGACTCATCCAGGCAAGTGGAGTTCTTCTATTCTCTCCATTAGTAGGGATTCCATTATTTTTCCTACCACCGATGCTAAGCTGACTGGTCTATAATTCCCCGGACATGTTCTATCCCCCTTCTTAAATATAGGTATTACGTTAGCTATCCGCCAGTCCTCTGGCACTACACCTTTTTCTGACAAATTATTAAATATGAGTAGTAATGCCTCTGCTATCTCTTCCCTAGATTCTGCTCTGCTTTTCAGTCACTTCAAATATTAAGCTGCGGAATTCTTTTGTCAAATTGGTTTCCGATCTTCTGGACGTCTCTGGACATTTGGACTACGTTTCTGCTTTGAACTACATTGGATTACACTACGTTTCTGCACTGGATTACACTGTAAGACTTACCTACTTTGTCTCTATCTCTGCTGCAAAAAGATTTTTACCTTTAAACTTCCAGCTGTGTCTCTGCTGAACTGGTTCTACCGGTTTTTCAGCTGTGGTTTCACTTTTTCTCCGCCGCTTTGATCTACGGTGACCTCCAACTTGCGTCAATTTAGCCATCATCTTTCTGCACTGCTACCGACTCTCATTCCTACAGCAACAACCTCCATCCTCGAACTCTCTACCCTTCAAATAGCTTCTGGACTTCACTCACCTGCTTTGGACAGCGGTTCGTCAATGCTCCGTACTGGCCCCATCCTGCTTACGTCGGCTTTGTCCTTCCATAGAACCTCTGACTTTGACCCTGGTCTCCCAACTATTGTCCCCAACCTATTCCCTGCTACCAAGAAATATGCATTCCATTAATTATTACATTTAAACAGGCCTATGTAACCTGAGCTTTTCCTGTGTCCATTCGCGCGCGCACTTTAGCTGCCTCTCTTATTTTCCTTTTCTCTCTATCCCTCCCTGACCACTCTCTCCTGTCGTCATGCCTCCTTTCATCTCTCCTCTCTTGGATACTCTGCTCTCCCAAATCCCTACCCCAATCTTTCATTACTCTTCGACCTTCCTACTCTCCTGCCGCCGTCCCAGGCTTGACTCCCTCTTAGATAAGCCCACAGTTTCCCTCTGTGCCTCTCTTGGCATCCTACGAAGGGCCCATCAAGGCACTCGTCGCTGCAGCCTTCTCCTTCCCATCCAACTCATCCCCCCCAGCGCTGACCCTGTGGACGCTGGCAGTGGGGCAGCCATCACCGACCCTCTCCGCATCTCCCGACAGAATGTCCGTTCACTTGTGAACAAGGCCCTTGCCATCCATGAGCTTATCGTGGACGATTGCATCGGCATCATGGCCCTGACGGAAACTTGGTTGAGGGGTGATGACACCTTACCCTTAAATGAAGCCTCCCCGCCTGGCTATACCTTCCACCACTTGCCCCGCTCAGACCGCCGTGGTGGCGGTGTGGCTTTCATCACCAAATCACACCTTGGTCTATCCCCCTATTCCTCTGGCAGTTTCTCCTCCTTTGAGCATCTCACCGTATTCCACCCCTCTCACCTCTCATTTAAAATTCTTGTTCTCTTCTGCCCACCCAAGTACCATAAAAATGTTATTACTGAGATATCTTCACTGCTGTCCTCCCTCAGCCTCTGCACCGAACGACTTCTCATCCTCGGTGATTTCAACCTCCATCTCAATTCATCATGCTCTCTCCTGAGTTCACTAGCCTCCTATCCTCCCTTAATCTCTCCCTCCATATAAACTCCCCAACCCATATTCACGGCCTCCCCCTCAACCTAGTCATCTCTCGTGGCCTCGCTACTCCCATCGTGTCAATCGCAGATAAGACCATCTCTGACCACTTCCTCGTATCACTCTCCACCTGTATCCCCCTTCCACGCTCCCTCCCCAACCCTACTTCCTTCTGTGTCCGCCCCTGGAAAAAACTCTCTCCCAACTCTCTTACAACTGCACTTATGAAATCCCAACTGTCTAGCCTTTGGCCCTCCATTCACCATGACATTTCTGCAGGTACTGATCTGCTCAACCACACCCTCACCACCACCTTTGATGCCGTAGTCCCTACTAAAACAATTACCCTCTCTCACCCTGGCTGTTCCCCCGGTACGGCTCTCATCTTCACTCCCTTAAGTCCAAGGGACGCAGACTTGAACCGATTTGGCGGATAACTGGTTCAGCCATTCACCGCCAAATCTGGCTGGAGCACATATCGCATTATCGGGTCCTGCTCTTGTCGACCAAAATTACTCACTATTCCAGAATCAATCTGGAATGCAAAGATAAACCCCAGCTCCTATTCTCTACTGCAAACCATCTTCTTAAACCCCTCTCACCCAGTCTCCTCCACCCTCACCTCCAATATCAAGTATGAGGAGCTCATGGATTTCTTTGTCTCTAAGATTGAGACTATCTGTTCAGCTGCCTCTGCCACTTCCCTTCCTTCCCCTAGCCCACTGGGCCAAACTTCCTCTAAGGTTCCCCCTGCCCCAGCCCTGAACTCACATCTTTCTCCAGTTTCTCTCCGATCTCCCCTCATGACCTCTCTGCACTTATCTTGTCCATGAGACCCACCTCCTGCTCCCTCGACCCTATTCTCACCAAACTGCTGACCACCCAACTTCCTTTTCTGGCTCCCATGTTAGCTGACATTGTTAATGGTTCTCTCTCAAGTATTGTTCCCCTCTCCCTCAAATCTGCCGTCATCACCTCTCCTCAAAAAACCAACCCTTGATCCCTCCGTCCTTGCAAACTACCGCCCATCTCCAACCTCCCTTTCCTCTCCAAAGTCCTTGAACATGCTGTCGCCTCCCAAATCCGTGCCCATCTTTCCCGCAATTCCATGATTGAGTCCCTCCAATCAGGTTTCTGCCCTTGCCACAGTACCGAAACGGCTCTCATCAAAGTCACAAATGACATCCTTTGTGACTGGGACAAAGGTAAACTATCCCTCCTCGTCCTTCTTGACTTGTCTGCAGCCTTTGACATGGTTGACCACTCCATCCTTCTCCAACGCCTCTCCACCGTCATCCAGCTGTGTGGGACTGCACTCGCCTGGTTCCATTCTTATCTATCTAATCGTAGCCAGAGAATCACCTGCAATGGCTTCTCTTCCCGCTCCCGCATCGTTACCTCTGGTGTCCCCAAAGGATCTATCCTTGGCCCCCTCCTATTTCTCATCTACATGTTGCCCCTTGGTGACATCATCTGAAAACACAGCGTCAGTTTCCACATGTATGCTGACGACACCCAGCTCTACCTCACTACCTCGCCTCTCGACCCCTCCACGGTCTCTAAATTGTCACACTGCTTGTCCGACATACAGTTCTGGATGAGCAAAAATGTTCTCCAATTAAATATTGGGAAGACCGAAGCCATTGTTTTCAGTCCCCGCCACAAATTCCATCCCCTAGCCACTGACTCCATCCCTCTCCCTAACATCTGTCTGAGGCTGAACCACACTGTTCGCAACCTTGGTGTCATATTTGACCCTGAAATGAGCTTCCGACCACATATCCGCAGCATAACAAAGACTGCCTATTTTCACCTCTGTAACATTGCCCGTCCCCACCCTTGCCTCAGCTCATCTGCTGCTGAAACCTTCATCTATGCCTTTGTTACCTCTTGACTTGACTATTGTAACGCGCTCCTGGCTGGCCTCCCACATTCTATCCTACGTAAACTTGAGGTCATCCAAAACTCGGCTGCCCGTGTCCTAACTCGCACCAAGTCCTGTTCACCTATCACCCCTGTGCTCACTGACCTACATTGGCTCCTGGTTACGCAACGCCTCGATTTCAAAATTCTCATCCTTGTTTTCAAATCCCCCCATGGCCTCGCCCCTCCCTATCGCTGTAATCTCCTCCAGCCCCCCCCCGAGATATCTGCGCTCCAATTGTGCCCTCGAGCATCCCTGATTATAATCACTCAACCAGTGGTGGCCGTGCCTTCTGTTGCCTAGGCCCTAAGCTCTGGAATTCCCTGCCTAAACCTCTCCGCCTCTCTTTCCTCCTTTAAGACACTCCTTAAAACCTACCTCTTTGACCAAGCTTTTGGTCACCTGCCCTAATTTATCCTTATGTGGCTTGGTGTCAAATTGTTTGTCTTATAATACTCCTGTGCAGGGCCTTGGGATGTTTTACTATGTTAAAGGTGCTATATAAATACAAGTTGTTGTTGTTTTAAAACGTGTGGAAGCAATCCATCCAGACCAGGGGTTTTATCCTCTTTGAGTTTATATTATTTATTTAATATATCCCCTTTTTAAAATTTTAAATGCACTTATCTCATTACTCATCTCATCATCCAATATCATGTCCACCTGTTCTATCTCCCTGGTAAATACCGAAGCAAAATAATGATTTACTATTTCTGCCATCTCCCTATGCTTTTGTCCTGTCTATCCCTTAATGGCCCTATTCCCATCCCAACCTTCCTTTTTTTATTGATGTGCCTGTAAAATATTTTACTATTTTGTTTTATGATCCTTAATAATTTAATTTCATAGTTCCTCTTTACCTTCCTACTTGTTTTGATTTCTCTCCTAATCCCTTCGTATTCTCTTTGTTATGCACTCCTCTGCTGTCTATGTACTTAATGTATGCCTCTTTCCTTGCCCTCAATTATTTCCTTATGTTTTTATTCATCCATAGAGTCTCATTAGTGTTTAGTTTGTTCTTTTCTTTTAGCGGAATATATTTTTCCTGCACTCGTTTGTGGGACCTTGCTATGTGCAAATTGGCTGCTGCGTTTCCTACATTCCAACAGTGACTACACTTCAAAAGTACTTCATTGACTGTGAAGTGCTTTGGGATGTGCAGAGGTTGTGAAAGGCACTATTAAAATGGAAGTCATTCTTTCTTAAAGCTAAATCTTAAAGTGAAAGGTATCTACCATTATTGAATCCTGCTCATAAGTTAATGTAATACTTCTAGTGGATTTAGAGCAACATCCGATTAATTTCAATCTGATTATCTGGTGAAGGACAGGTCACTGTTCTCATGTTGAAACTGGCTGAGATAATTAGCATGCAATTAGAGTTCTGGTCCCCAGGCATACCGATCTCCACAAGAACGATACTGAGTGCCGGTGGGGGTGGTTACGAGGTCGAACTCAGAACACATTGGTTTTAACGTCCTGCTCCAGCTGATATCAACATTCAGTTTATTTTATTTTTTGACAGCATATTTGTTCACTCAGCTTGGGTTAATCAGAACCATTATCGTTGAATGATTTACTGAGCACCCAGCTGCATTATTCTCATGTTAGGTATCGAAACTGAGCAAATTAACTTCAACATTACACTATATTTAACAGATTTGTTCTCAGCAATTTTAATCTTGATTTCAGAACTAAAGTGAACAAAGATAAACTTTTTCACTGTTGCTTAGAGCTTTACAACTTGGGTTACTGAAAATAATAAGTATTGAGCTAATATCAGCTTGCAATTATGTATCACCTTTAACATAGTAAAATGCCCCAAGGCACCTCACAGAAGTGTATTCAGACAAAAATGGATGCTGAGCCAAAGAAGGAAATATTAGGAGGGGGTGACTAAAAGCTTGGTTAAAGAGGTGGATTTTAAGGAGGGTCTTAAAGGAGGAGAGGAAGGTGGTAAGGCAGAGGTTTAGGGAGGGAATTCCAAAGCACAAGGCCTAGATGGACAAAGGATGCATAAGAAGCCAGAGTCAGAAGACAGCAGTGTTCTCAAGGTGGGGGTGGGAAGGCGGGTGGTGAAGGGGTTAGGGCTGAAGGATGTTACAGAGAAAGGGAGGGATGATGCCATGAAGAAATTTACACATGACAATGGAGGTTTTGGGGGACCAGAAGCCAATGTAGGTTAGCAAGCACAGGGGTGATGGGGGAGCGGGATATGATACAGGCAGCAGAGCTTTGGATGAGCTGAAGTTTATAGAGGGTGGCAAACAGGAAACCAGCCAGGAGAACATTGGAATAGTCAAGTCTGGGAGGAACAAAAACATGGATGAAGGTTTCAGCAGCAGAAGGGCTAAGGTGGGCAGTCTTTGTGATAGAGAGGACATGGGGTCAGAAGCTCAGCTCAGGGTCAAATAAGACACCAAGGTTGCAAACAGTCTGGTTCAACTGGAGGCAGTAGCTGGGGAGAGGATGGAGTTTTTGGTGGGGGCCAAAGATGACAGCTTCAGTCTTCTCACACTTTAACTGGAGGAAATTTAGAACTGGATGCCAGAAAAGCAGTCTGACAACCTAGAGGTGGTGGTGGAGAGGTGGAGCTGGGTGTCGTCAGCATATATGTGGCACCTGACACTGTGTTGCAGATGATGTTGCCAAGGTGCAGCATGTAGCTGACGAAGAGGAGAGGACTAAGGATAGATCCTTAGGGTCTCCAGAGGGAACAGTGCAGGAAGAGAAGCCATTGCTGGAGATGTTCTGGCTATGATTGGATAGGTAAAGGTGAAAACAAGGGAAGGCAGTCCCACTGAACTGCACAACGAAGGAGAAGCATTGAAGGAGGATGATGTGGTCAACCACGACAAAGGTTGCAGAGAGGTCAAGAAGGACGAGAAGGGATAGTGCACTACGATCAGTCACAGAGGATGTCATTTGTGACTTTGATTAAGGCCATTTTTGTGCTGTGGTAGGGGCAGAAACCGGATTGGAAAGATTCAAACAGTTGTGGGAAAGATAAGGAGAGATTTGGGAGGCAACAACACCTTCAAGGACTTGAGAGAAAAGGGAGTGTGGAGATGGGAACTAGATTGTAAGCAGAGGGGTAAAGGGTGTTTTTTTTTTGAGGAGAGGGCTGATGACAGGAGGTTTAAAAGGGAGGGGGACAGTATCTGAGGAAAGGGAACGGTTTACAATGTCAGCAAGCATGGGACCAGGAAAGGAAGTTGGATAGTCAACAGTTAATTATCCAACCTGGCTCTTGGGAAGGGTAGCCCCATGCCTGGGGCTGGAATTTTGCTGATTTTTATCCAGATAACTGTACAGGTTATAGCCCTAATGGAAAGAGTGGTCCTAGCTGAATAAATAGATTTATCAGTGAGAAGCTGCCATTGTAACTGGTTGAACTCCATCTGTATTGACACTCACTTGGGGGTCCTTAATCCTTGGCTCTGCACATAAGTGCTCTGCATTTAGGTACATGGAACATGTCCTTATAGGGAAAATGTGTCCACTCCATGGCCGGAATTTTCCAGGGTGGTAGCAGGCACGATTGGAGGCAGGTCGGGTGGGAAAGTTGTTATTTTTGACAGCGGGTCAGGAACCCACCGTCATCCCACCCCCACGCGCTTTTCCCCCAGGCACATCTGTCATTGCGGAGCCGACCGGCAGCGGCGGCTGACCCAATTGAAATCATTATCAGGTCGTTTATAGGCACAAGAGACTTTTTCCACTTTTTAAATTTCCCTGCATAGCCACGGGATGCACAGCGCACGGGAACCACGTCTGTCAACTTGAGGTGGGAGTTCTGTGGCCATTGCTCCAGCTGATTACTTGACAGCATCAAATGTACAGTAAAAGTTGACAGATGATCACTTTCCACAGGCAGAAATTAAGTCTCCATCCAGTGTCACTTTATTGGAAGAACTCTCTCACCATTGACAGAATGCTTCTGTCATCTGTACTTCACCTGCCATCTATTCCATCAACATGGGTACCGTTCATACTGTCTCACTTTGGTACTCAGAATCGGACCACGATGAGCCCCAACATCAGCAGCACCAACCTTCTCCGCAATCGCCTGATGCTGCACAGGACAGAGGGCATCAGCACCCGAGTACTTTGCTGCCCAAGAGGCCAGGCATGGCCTCATCATGACCAGATTAAGTTAACTTTATACTGTACACCCATATGGTTACCACATGTGCCAGGTTGGCACCATCCCACATCAACACCATGAAGCATCGCTACAATGACCAAGCCCATTCCTTTCACACGCATCACCAGTGCGGGGGGTACCGTGATGTCTCACCATTCACTGCAACTCACTAAGCCACTTCCAAAGGTGCACATAAATCTGTCCAAGATCAGAAAGTGTTGAAAATAAAGATTTTTATGTTTGACACCATATTAACAGAAACTTTACATAAACATTGGATAAAACACCCAAGTGGCTACCCTTGTATGTTGTTAGTTGGTATGATTGTACTAGGATGAGGGTGAGTGTGAGGGGTGGCTAGTGAGATGGGGATGTGATAATGTAGAGAGGGATGGGTGGAGGTGCAAGGTATGTTGGTGTGAGTAAGGGTGTAAGGTAGGGAAGGCAGAGTGATGGGGATGTGATGAAAGGCACAGCAGAATGAAGTTGAGTGTGACTTTGTACTAACGTTTCCTGATCTAATGAGATAATTGTAACGTTTGCGGCACTGCACCCAGGTCCTCCTGAACATATCCCTGCTTGTGACCTCCTCTGCAATCAGGGGAGGTCTCTTCCGCCCATCGGAAGGGAAGAGGACCTCCCTGCGTGCTCTGACTCTCTCCATAAGCATATGGAGGGAGTCATTGGACAACCTGGGTGCAGCCCTCTGCCTCTGTGCAGTCATCGTCAGTGTTTGCAGCACTCCAGTGCTGTAGTACAGACAGTACCATGTTAGATTAAACGTCAAATGTAATGTGGCTATGGTCCCTTTAAAGATCCCGGCTGAAAACCCGTCAAGAATGACGTCACTAGACCCACGCCATCGAATTGGGCCAGGTAACGCGCTAGGCGGGCTTAATCGGCCCCCTTAAGACAAATTAATTTTCAACAGCGGGATGGAGCCAGCAGTGGGGTCACGACCCCCCATGGACACCGCCCGCAGTGGACCCACCAAGGTCGGCAAAATTCCAGCCCACATTGGGAAAACAGTTGGCAATTTCTCAGTAGTTTGTATTAGAGGCTGTTAAACATGGTGATAGGATTCCACACAAACATCCCTCTTAACTCAAAAAAAGTGTGAGATGTACAGCTAATCTATTTAGTGACCATTGGACAACAGTGAGATTTCCATTCTGGGCACAAGGTTACTATGGAAAATGACACTGATGTTAATAGTATCTGGGGACATAGCCACATTTGTCAGTTACAAGTGCCAGAGTCCCCATAGAGTATGTTGTAAAAATAAAGATTTTTTTCCCCTTTCACCTTCCATTTTTTTTTAAATATAATTTTCTCACAAAGTCATCATTCTCATTTATTTTTAAGTTTGTGGCCATTAATTGCTCTATGTCCTCCCTCTTGATTTCTGTGCTGAAGTGTCTCCCCAGGAATTCTTTCCTAGCCCAGCAGCAGGATCATTAAACTGAATTATCAGTTCTATTGAAGGAAATAAAAATGATAGGCGACAAACAATGAGTTAAAAACAGCATATAATCCACAAGGGATTCAGAGTTAATTTGCTGCATTTAGGTTTGCCAATACCTTGCAAAGCAGGCAAATTAGTTTCTTCAAATAACTGTTTAAAAATAAGTATTCATATTTTATGGATGAATAAAATACACCAAGAAATGTTGATTCACCAACAACTACTGATTCACTGGATGCTGTTATGTGCTTACAGAAAATGTACGAAATATTTTTGATCTTGCAGACAGGAACCTCTTATTAAAAAAAAAACTGTTGCATGTGTGACAGCATTTGCAATAGCTGTAGATACAATTCTGTTAACTGATATAATAAATTAAAATTGCATTGAAGTAAATATTGACATTGAAACAGGAAACTAACAGTTAGTGTTCCTAGTAGTGTTTTATCCAGAAAGAAAATAGTGAAGGCCTACTGCAAATTATAGCAAAATATCAAACTACTTCTTTTAAAATACAAAACTGTATTATTGGTGTTTTAAAAGGGGATTCATTATTTGAACCACTATATACACACAAAACAATTGAAAAGTAACTTCATTTTGTTAGCATTTATCACAAGTCACACAGAAATGGGCTCTAAATGTAAACATTAGATATGTTAAAACACATTAAAAAACCTCTACCTACCCATAGTGCAAATTAAATAGTGCAAAAACAACTTGGCCCGGAATATGTGGTCAGCAGCAAAGTGACAGTGATCGCTGCTGACCTTGAAGAAAGCTACCCACAAAGATCTTGCAATCTCTCTGGCAAAAACCATTAGCTTTCTTGGCCCTAATTTGATTGTAGCGCTGTCAAAAGGGGATCCCCAGCATACAGCAGCAGTGAAGTCATCAACCTGTCTAAGCAGCCAATCACACTGAAGAATTCTCAGATAGCAAACCAGGAAATAAATGGCACTGATTATTATTCACTTTTTTAATTTTTTTTCCTTACTGAGAGCAAAATAAAGATTGGTACAGACACACGGGGTTAAGGTAGAAGTTGAAATAGCATTAATTTTTAAATATTTTTAAAAATCAGGTAATTTATCAAAATGAAGAAATGTTTCATTCCACAAATATAAAATTAGTTTTTCAGGGCCAGAACAGTTGTTCAGCAGTCCAGAACGGTTGTTCAGCAGTCAATACGCTGCTAAAACCCTAGTTACACCTCTTTCAAAAAGGCTTAACTTTTTATGGGGTGTTTAACAGTGCTATTAGAGCAGAAAAGGGGAAGTTTGTCAGTTCAAGTGATTTCACTGATGGCCAGCTATGGGGAGTGCCACAGCAGGGAACGACTGACCTGCAACTTCAGGATTTCTGTTTATCTGCGCATGCGCTAAATCCTGAAGTTATGGTCAGTTTCAGAGGGGTAATGGCGGTGAACGCAGACAGTCTTGCCGTCATTACCACCGCAAAATCCAGGCCCTTAAAAACTACATACAGCAGCTCGAATGTTGTTATTTCTTTCCAGTTTCTAAATTTCTACAATTTTGTATTCCAAACTCTATTCAACATAACCCGGAGGGATCAGCTGTTTAAAATATCTGCCTTCTAGACACAGTACAACTATGACTTTTCAAAAGCCAAAGTTTTACACATATGTGTTGTTTTGTAGTTGACGCAAAATATCTCTAATTTTCGTTGTAAATTGGGTTGTTCCGTTGTAATTATTAGTCCTTATAGCATCCAACTTATTTATATATTCAGCAGGCAAACCACTTTGTTTTGCACCTGCACAGATTACCTGCAAAACATAATTAAATTAAGGTGAAAGCATTGGTTTACTATAGTGAAGTTATACAATATGGAAAGCTGTTATTTGCAAAATGTATCAGTTTTATAAGGAGTACCAGAAGCTACAAAAAAGATAACACTCAAATTCTTCTATGGGTTAATTTTCAAGCATCAAAATGGTTGTATGATTTTAAATTCACTTTGGAATGCATGTCACTCCCAAATGACTGGACCTCAAAAGTGCATTATAAAAGAGGAAACTGTGCAAAGACAGCATCATCCTTAAATCTAATGCGGACTGTAGCAGATCAATTTCATATAATTGATTGTATATATACACTACACGAGGGAAGAGAAGAATCCACATTATTGCCTTAACAATATTCTTAAACTTCTCACCAGTCAAGGTTGAGTGGCCATACCCCACAAGGAGGGTCCCTAGCTACAAAGTATAAAGAAAGTTGTATGAAATCTCAATCGTTCCATTAATCTTTAGCAATCATAAGTGAAGAAGTAACCCAAAGTTTAATCACAATAGTAGAACATTAAATTAATGCCAGTACTAAAGGGGAAGATCGATCTCAGGAAAGTACTTTTGTTCAAAGTACTCCCCTACTAGCCGGAAGAAAAGGGTCCAAGATGATTTTTGACTCTCTGCCAGCAAGAATCTAAAACATCAAAATAAAAATCTACTCAGACGATTATTTTCTTCACTGGAATGGAGAATTGATTTGAACAAGAAATACTCCCTTCTAGGTTTTCCTGCCATTTAAGTTAATGGGCCAGAATTTGCGGTGGGTATGATGGCGTACTCAGTACGTCGAGACACCGCCTTTGAAATGGCCCGCAAGTTTCCGTGCATGCCCTAAATCCCGAACTTGCAATGTCACGCTCGTATGCATTGATAGATCATCTGTATGGCCAAAGAAAAACCAATTGTGGGCAGAGTTGGCCTATTTGCTTACCAACTGCCCAACAATTGCATACGAAAATTTTACGGTTGATGCAAACAGGCGTCAGGCATATTTTAACCATTTTCATCTCGGAAATCAGATAGTTTAATTGTATCAAATGAGTTTTTCTTGTTTCTGCAAAGATTGTAGTTTTAATGATGTCGATAATTAATCAGCAAAATTACATTTTTACTAACAGAACTAAGATGTAGTGAAATAACAACAGAAAACGCTGGAAAAACTCAGCAGGCCAGGCAGCATCCGTGGAGAGAGAAAGAGAGTTAACGTTTCAGGTCGATGACCTTTCGTCAGAACTGTGAAGAGCCGGAAATCAAATAGATTTAAGGCCAGAGTAAAGCTGGGAAAAGGGGGAGGGGATAAAAGAACAAAGGGGAAGATGTAGTGAAGTTGGCGGTATGAAGCTAATTAGGAATTAAATTCCAATCTTGTAAATTGTAATTAAATCGGATTCCCTTCTGAAATTATGTAAAATCTAATTCTGTTTCCTGATTGGAGGACCAGGCCCACGTGATCCACACAGGCTGTGTCCCTGGGATCCGTGGGCCATTACGCTGCCCTCCAGCACGCAGACTGCAATTTTTGGGCCATTAATAAGCAGGTTTGGATTGCAAAATACTAATCATTCTAGGAATCAAGTACTGTATTTTGAACACTCAGTAACTGCACTGCGCAGCACTGTTGCAATAAAGCCCAAGATCATATGCTGATCCAGGATGCAGGAAAGATTATGCCAGATCATCTCCAATGTCAAGTGGGTTGTGGAGTCAATCTTTGGTGCAGAAGTTTGAATGTGTGCAATTTACTGGGCCTAGTCAAAATACAATTCAGCACTGTCCATCTCCACATCAAGTGCTTTTGATCACATAAATCCAAGCGTTAAAAAGGTAAAAAGCAATCTGCTAGCTCCAGCCAGCTTTTGAGCTGGATAATTGTTTGAAAATGATTTGTGACTTTAATGTTATCTATCAATCAGTCTTGTGAAACAGAATGGAAAAAAACAGCCACCATCTGTACCCTGATAGAATTCAGGCCCTCTTCTACAAAAAAACTATGCACACTCCAGATACTGAGTCATCTCAGTCTTAGCACCAAAAAGTGGACATCTCCAGAGTTCTAAAAACAACTGTAATTGTATCTAATCATTAATCACAAAGTTGACTTGTAGGTACCTGATGTACAACTTTGGACTGTTGGTAAATACAAACACTTAATCAATTGCTTTCAAACATTAGCGTGTAAATGGTTTTGATTTTTTCTACACCTAGGTACAAGAAAAGAATACAATTCAAGGAGGCTAAACAGACATGTGGGGCATTATGGTCTACATCCTGGATCACAGAGAAATTTTTCTGTCTTAATTCTCATTTTAAGTCTGTGGAAGACAACTTTTTTTTTTTTTACATACCTCTTTGTAAAGTGGGGATGTAAGGGAGTAATTAAAATAATTCATCTGGTAGGCCAGACATATTACTTCTTCTCCTGTATCTTCCTGTTCAACTTTAACCTCAATTGGACTGTATACCCCTTCCTTCACACCTTCTTGACTGTTGGGGAAGGGAAAAAAAGTGATATGTAGTCACTGCAGCCTCCCCCCACCCAACAGCATCTTAACACAAAGCAGATCTGCAATCACTAACTTTAAATGTCAAAACATTTTCTTACTGGTGATGGGATTAGATTTATATTGATTTAAAAAAAAACACAATTTAGCTGAGGGATTTACATGGTCGCAGATTTAAATTCCATCGAAAAGAAAATAGGATAAAAGCCGAGATGTTGGTCTGTCTTTTCCTTCGACTGCACTTCTTCCAGGTCATGTACACAATAGTTAATCATAAATAAGCCTGAATGAAAAGTTCCCCCTTCCTTTGAAGCTTCTCAAATACACCCAGCATCATTATAATATAGATCATAAATGATAGTTTCAAGAAGCATAACAGTGCAATGTTAAAAGAAAACAAAAACTACAATGTAACCAAAAGTAGTAGCACAATTACTCCCTTGAATACCATTTCCTGAATCACATCAACACATGCCTTAATGAGGGTCCAAATCAAAGGAATTACATCATAAACAGCACTGTAACCACACACATTTATGTACATTGTAAACCAAATGCATAAAGCTAGAGTTTTAAAAGCAAAATAGTGTATTTTTGTAAAAGAAATGCTCAATGATTTAACTCGACACTAGCCTTATTCTAGACCCACTTGTAGTGACTGGAGTTTTTTTTTAAATCAGGGTGTTCCTCATCAACAGGGAAGCACTCCACCCCAGAGCTGCTCTGTTCATTGCACAAGGCACTATGGCTTCATGCTGGCTATGAACTGATCTGGAGTTGTGATGCTGGAAAAATGCACTTCTGACTGGCTATGCAATATTTAGGACAGGTTGAAATTGACGTTTTTAAAAGTAAAAAAAAAGACATTAGGTATGATTCACATACCTTCATATTATTTCAAGGGCAGAGAGATTACATTTGGGAACCTGCAAACTACAAAACCAGGTTTATGGAAGAAATTACTTTTTTTTTTTTTAAACACGACAATATTGTATTGTGTAATGTTTACATATTTTATGTTCAAAATCAATCACTTTTTAAAAATTATGCAAACTGTGAGGAGTTCCAATTTGTCTAGCAGAGTACAGGTTCCTACCTATAGTATTTTTTCCATGGCTAACTACTTACCCAGGCAGCCTGCCATCTTCCTCTTCTGGAGTGGCTGGGTATGGCAAAAGCATTGGCCATCCAGCTCGACAAACCATGCTTAACCATCCTCATGAATGCTAAACGAGATTGAATTGTTTAAAGTTCTTCCCAACCACATCTACCAAACCCATCCTCCGGCACCTTTTTTGTCTTCATCTGCCCCCATTTCTCTTCTGCTTTGCAATCTTTAGCCCCTTGACAATGGCATCCTTCTAATGGCTACTCGCATATTAAATTTAAAAAAATATATATTTTGCAGTGTTGCATGGTCCACTTTGTCCAGTAAACAGTGGAGTAGAAGTGTTGAAGTAGTGCAGTGTAAAAGAATTGCAAGTTTTCTCCAAATGATTGGCCACACTGGAATATCTGTTTAGCAGCAGTTCTTTGGTGATGTATAATAACTTTGGATGAATGTAGTAGATCAGAATAGAAAGTGTTAAGGGTAGTATTGATTGACTGACTGACCACAGGTATTTGATAATTTTTTTTTTTAAATACATGGTTACTGAACATATTATGGCAGTGTGAAATTTTAACTTTTTACCTGAGAAACAGAATAGTTTTAAGCCACAATATTTTGAAATACCTAATCAATGTCTGGACTGGTTTGTATGTTTGAGCAGACGGCCCTGCACGGGTAATGGATAAGGAAGTGAAATCTGGGGGAACAGATACGGTCGTGTACAAATGCCCTTGTGGCAAGTGCTGAGGTTAACTAGAAGGGTCTGTAGGCCTGGGTATCAACAGAATAGTAATCAGCAATGGAAATAATGTACTGCGCATTGGGTAGTTAGTATTTCCTGATGCCAATTGCAAGGACACAGTGTTAACAACAACTTGTATTTATATAGCGCCTTTAACGTAGTAAAACGTCCCAAGGCACTTCACAGGAGTATTATAAGACAAAAAAATTTGACATCAAGCCACATAAGGAGAAATTAGGGCAGGTGACCAAAAGCTTGGTCAAAGAGGTAGGTTTTAAGAAGTGTCTTAAAGGAGGAAAGAGGTAGAGAGGCAGAGAGGTTTAGGCAGGGAGTTCCAGAGCTTAGGGCCTAGGCAACAGAAGGCACGGCCACTAATGGTTGAGCGATTAAAATCAAGGATGCTCAAGAGGGCAGAATTAGAGGAGCACAAATATCTGGGGGGGTTGTGGGGCTGAAGGAGATTACAGAGATAGGGAGGGGCAAGGCCATGGAAGGATCTAAAAACAAGGATGAGAATTTTGAAATCGAGGCGTTGCTTAACCAGGAGCCAATGTAGGTCAGCGAGCACAGGGGTGATGGGTGAACGGGACTTGGTGCGAGTTAGGACACGGGCAGTCGAGTTTTGGATGACCTCAAGTTTACGTAGGGTAGAATGTGGGAGGCCAGCCAGGAGTGCGTTGGAATAGTCAAGTCTAGAGGTAACAAAGGCATGGATCATGGTTTCAGCAGCAGATGAGCTGAGGCAAGGGCGGAGACAGGCGATGTTACAGGAGGTGGAAATAGGCGTTCTTAGTTATGCTGCAGATATGTGGTCGGAAGCTCATTTCAGGGTCAAATATGACACCAAGGTTGATAACAGTGTGGTTCAGCCTCAGACAGATGTTGGGGAGAGGGATGAAGTCAGTGGCTAGGGAACGGAGTTTGTGGCGGGGCCCGAAAACAATGGCTTCGGTCTTCCCAAAATTTATTTGGACAAAATTTCTGCTCATCCAGAACTGTATGTCAGACAAGTAGTCAGACAATTTAGAGACCGTGGAGAGGTTGAGAGAAGTGGTAGTGAGGTAGAGCTGGGTGTCATCAGCATACATGTGGAAACTAATGCTGTGTTTTCGAATGATGTCGCCAAGCGGCAACATGTAGATGAGAAATAGGAGGGGGCCAAGGATAGATCCTTGGGGGACATCAGAGGTAATGATGCGGGAGCAGGAAGAGAAGCCTTTGCAGGTGATTCTCTGGCTACAATTAGATAGATAAGAATGGAACCAGGCGGTACAGTCCCACCCAGCTCGACAACGGTGGAGAGGTGTTGAGAAGGATGGAGTGGTCAACAGGGTCAAAGGCTGCAGACAAGTCAAGAAGGACGAGGAGAGATAGTTTACCTTTGACACAGTCACATAGGATGTCGTTTGTGACTTTGAGAGCCGTTTCGGTACTGTGGCAAGGGCGGAAACCTGATTGGAGGGATTCAAACATGGAATTGCGGGATAGATGGGCACGGATTTGGGAGGCGACAACATGTTCAAGGACTTGAGAGGAAAGGGAGCTTGGAGATGGGATGGTAGTTTGCAAGGACGGAGGGGTCAAGGGTTGTTTTTTTTGGGGGGTGATGACGGCAGATTTGAGGGAGGGATTCAATATCTGAGGAGAGAGAACCATTAACAATGTCAGCTAACATGGGAGCCAGAAAGGAAATTGGGTGGTCAGCAGTTTGGTGGGAATAGGGTCGAGGGAGCCGGAAGTGGGTCTCATGGACAAGATGAGCGCAGAGAGGTCATGAGGGGAGATCGGAGAGAAACTGGAGAAAGATGTGAGTTCAGGGCTGGGGCAGGGGGGAACCTTAGAGGAAGTTTGGCCCAGTGGGCTAGGGGAAGGAAGGGAAGTGGCAGAGGCAGCTGAACAGATAGTCTCAATCTTAGAGACAAAGAAGTCCATGAACTCCTCACACTTGTTGTCGGAAGTGAGGGTGGAGGAGACAGGGGAGAGGGGTTTAAGAAGACTGTTAGCAGTAGAGAATAGAAGCCGGGGTTTATCTTTGCATTCCAGAATGATTCTGGAATAGAGAGTAATTTTGGCAGACGAGAGCAGGACCCGATAATGCTTTATGTGGTCCAGCCAGATCTGGTGGTGAAAGGCTAAACCAGTTGTCCACCATATCCGCTCAAGTCTGCGTCCCTTGGACTTAAGGGAGCGGAGATGAGGGCTGTACCGGGGGAGAGAGAGTAATTGTTTTAATAGTGACTAGGGCATCAAAGGTGGTGGTGAGGGTGTGGTTGAGCAGATTGGTAGTTGCAGAAATGTCATGGTGAATGGAGGGCCAAAGGCTGGACAGTTGGGATTTCAAAAGTGCAATTGTAAGAGAGGGAAGAGAGCTTTTTCCAGGGCGGACACAGAAGGAAGTAGGGTTGGGGAGGGAGCGTGGAAGGGGGATGCAGGTGGAGAGCGATACAAGGAAGTGGTCAGAGATGGTCTTATCTGCGATTGACACGATGGGAATAGCGAGGCCACGAGAGATGGCAAGGTCGAGGGGGTGGCCGTGAATATGGGTTGGGGAGTTTACATGGAGGGAGAGATTAAGGGAGGATAGGAGGCTAGTGAACTCAGGAGAGAGCATGATGAATTGAGATGGAGGTTGAAATCACAGAGGATGAGAAGTTGTTCGGTGCAGAGGCCGAGGGAGGAAAGCAGAAGATATCTCAGTAATAACATTTTTATGGTACTTGGGTGGGCAGTATAGAAGAATAATTTTAAATGAGGTGAGAGGGGTGGAATAAGGTGAGATGCTCAAAGGAGAAAGTGTCTGAGGAATAGGGGGCAGACCAAGGTGTGATTTGGTGATGAGAGCCACACCGCCACCACGGCGGTCTGAGCGAGGCAAGTGGTGGAAGGTATAGCCAGGTGGGGAGGCTTCATTTAGGGTAAGGTGTCATCACCCCTCAACCAAGTTTCCGTCAGGGCCATGATGCCGATGCAATCATCCATGATAAGCTCATGGATGGCAAGGGCCTTGCTCGATAGCGAACGGACATTCTGTAGGGAGATGCAGAGAGGGTCGGTGATGGCTGCCCCACTGCCAGCGTCCACAGGGTCAGCGCTGGGGTGGTGCGGGGGCGGGGGGAGGATGAGTAGGAGTTGGATGGGGAGGAGATTGGCAAGATTAGCCCCCAGTGGGCACACAGGTCGGCGAGAGAGTAGGATGGGACAGTTGGGGTTGCTGCTCGTAAGGCGGCAGCGACGAGTGCCTCGATGGGCCCTTCATAGGATGCCAAGAAAGGCAGAGGGAAGCTGTAGGCTTATCCAAGAGGGAGTCAAGCCTGGGACTGTGGCAGGACGGTCAAAGAGTAACGAGGGATTGGGATGGCAGAGTATGCGAGAGAAGAGAGATGAAAGGAGGCATGACGACAGGGGAGGGGGGTCAGGGAGGGAGAGAAAGGAAAAAAGAGGGGAAAAGTGAAAAACTATTGAAATGGCTCGGGTTCAGAGCGGCAGCCAGAGTGCGCACGCGAATGGACACGGGAAAAGCTCAGGTCACATAGGCCTGTTTAAATGTAATAATTAATGGAATACATATTTCCTGGTAGCAGGGAATAGGTTGGAGACAATAGTAGGGAGACCAGGGTCAAAGTCAGAGGTCCTATAGAAGGACAAAGCCAACGTAAGCAGGATGGGGCCAGTATGGAGCATCGGCGAACCACTGTCCAAAGCAGGTGAGTGAAGTCCAGAAGCTATTTGAAGGGTAGAGAGTTCGAGGATGGAGGTTGTTGCTGTAGAAATGAGAGTCGGTAGCGGTGCAGAAAGATTATGGCTAAATTGACGCAAGTTGGAGGTCACCGTAGATCAAAGCGGCGGAGAAAAAGTAAGACCACAAGCCAGAGACCAGCAAAGTTGAAAACCGGTAAAACGAGTCACCGGACAGCAAGTGGAGCAGCAGCTGCTACCTACAAGCCAGCAGAGCCAGTTCAGCGATGACACATCCGCAGTTTAAAGGTAAAAATCTTTTAACAGCAAAGATAGAGACATGGCAGGTAAGTCTTAGTGTAATCCACTATAGTCCCATGTAGTCCAGTGCAGAAACGTAGTGTAATCTAGTGTAATTCAAAGCAGAAACGTAGTGTAGATGTCCAGAGAAGTCCAGGAGATCGGAAACCAATTTGCCAAAAGAATTCCGCAGCGCAAGACTTGAAGTGACTGAAAAGCAGAGCAGCGCCACAGTCGCTGAGTCAAACAGTGTAGTCAACGAAGTCCTGTTCGCGGGGAATCCAGTGATGGAGGTCAAGTTTCAGCAGAGTTCCGGCAGTTGAAGGAGCTCAGTGAGAACAAAGACACGGCGGGGATGGGCAGTGGACTCTGCAGGAGTAGCTTTAAACTTGTAGTTTGAGCTTAAATGCCTTCACTATCAGAGGCAGCGTATCTCAGAGTCATAGGGCTGGATTTTGATACTCAGGTCGGGTTGGTGTCGTGAATCCCACATTTTGGCTTGTAAACCCGCCTCCATCGAGATGTGGCCAACCCACTGTATTTTCCCTTGATTGACGTTGTTGAGCCCGCCCAGTGGGCTCAGCAGGCCAATTAAGGGCCACCCGGCAACAGGTGACATCACAGATTGACATTTCATCTGTCAAGAGCTTTTGACAGATGAAATATCAGCATTTGACAGCTCTGTGAAGCTGTCAAACACTGACAATATGATTTCTAACTTGAGTCCTTCCTCTCAGGCTGAGTTAGAAATCATTCCACCACAGAAAACAGAAGGCTGCAGTTTTTGACAGGACCACGGCTTTTCTGCTTTCTGTGCCGATCAGATTTCTGACTCCCGAGAACGGAAGGGCTGACACCTGCAGGAGGAAGTTAAGGTAAGTAAAACTTTTTCCCACACTTAGCACTTACCTTACACACTTACCTCTGCACATATGCACCCATCACTCACCTGCCCACCGGACATATCGACCCCTCCAACCCCTGCAGACTCACGGTCCGCCCCGATAACTTGGCATGGTTGCCACCTGTCGGGAAGCCCACATTTCACCTTTTAAAATAGGGATTATCCAAAAAACTGCCTGTTAACTACCTGTTAACAGGCAGTTAATTGTCACTAATCCCTTCCCGCCTCGGGGAGTCGGGTCTCAACACAGGCCGGGTACCCGCCGCCAGCGAAACTGGCATGGAGGCGGGTTGGAGGCGGGATGGGGTCGGGACCCCCGAATCTGCAACTTTAACCCCCCACACGCCTCCAAACCCGACTCCATGGGTCATTGAAAATACAGCCCAAAGAGTTATACAGCACAGAAAGAGGCCCTTTGGCCCATTGTGTCCGCGCCAGCAATCAAGCCCTGTCTATTCAAACCCATTTTCCAGCACTTGGTCCGTAGCCTTGTATGCTATGGCGTTTCAAGTGCTCATCTAAATGCTTCTTGAATGTTGAGGGTTCCTGCCTCTACCACCCTTTCAGGCAGTGAGTTCCAGATTCCAACCACCCTCTGGGTGAAAAAGTTTTTCCTCAAATCCCCTCTAAACCTCCTGCCCCTTACCTTGAAACTATGCCCCCTGGTTATTGACCCCTCTACTAAGGGGAAAAGTTCCTTTCAATCTACCCTATCTTTGCCCCTCATAATTTTGTACACCTCAATCAGGTCCCCCCTCAGCCTTCTCTGCTCGAAGGAAAACAACCCCAGTCTGTCCAGTCTCTCTTCATAGCTGAAGCGCTCCAGCCCAGCTAACATCCTGGTGAATTTCCTCTGCACCCTCTCCAATGCAATCACATCCTTCCTATAGTGTGGCAACCAGAACCGCACACAGTATTCCAGCTGTGGCCTAACTAGCGTTTTGTACAGCTCCATCATAACCTCCCTGCTCTTATATTCTATGCCTCAGCTAATGAAGGCAAGTATCCCATATGCCTTTTTAACCACCTTATCTACCTGTCCTGCTGCCTTCAGGGATCTATGTACATGCACACCAAGGTCCCTCTGATCCTCGGTCCTTCCTAGGGTCCTACCATTCATTGTGTATTCCCTTGCCTTGTTAGTGCTCCCAAAATGCATCACCTCACACTTTTCAGGGTTAAATTCCATTTGCCACTGTTCTGCCCATCTGAACAACCCGTCTATATCATCCTGTAGCCCGAGGCTTCCCTACTCGCTATTTACCACTCCACGAATTTTCGTGTCATCTGCGAACTTACTGATCATACCTCCTACATTCATATCTAAATCATTAATGTACACTACAAACAGCAAAGGATCCAGCACCGATCCCTGTGGTACACCACTGGACACAGGCTTCCAGTCACAAAAACAACCTTTGACCATCACCCTCTGCCTCCTGCCACGAAGCCAATTTTGGATCCAATGTGCCAAATTGCCCTGGATCCCATGGGCTCTTACCTTCTTGACCAGTCTCCCATGCGGGACTTTGTCAAAAGTCTTACTGAAGTCCATGTAGACTACATCAACTGCACTACCCTCATCCACACACCTAGTCACCCCCTCGAAAAATTCAATCAAATTGGTCAGACATGATCTCCCACTGACAAAGCCATGCTGACTATCCTTGCCTCTCCAAGTGGAGACTAATTCTGTCCCTCAGAATTTTTTCCAATAATTTCCCTACCACTGATGTTCGGCTCACTGGCCTGTAATTCCCTGGTTTATCCCTACTACCCTTCTTGAATAATGGCACTACGTTAGCTGTTCTCCAGTCCTCTGGCACCTCCCCTGTGGCCAGAGAAGTTCTGAAAATTTGTGTCAGAGCCCCTGCAATCTCCTCCTTTGCCTCACACAGCAGCCTGGGATACATCTCGTTTGAGCCTGGGGATTTATCCACTTCTAAGCCCGCTAAAACCTCCTCCCTCTCAATGCTAATTTGTTCAAGTATATCACAATACCCCTGCCTGATTTCGATGCCTACATCGTCCTTCTCCATAGTGAACACAGATGCAAAATATTCATTTAAAACCTCACCTGCATCTTCTGGCTCTACACACAGATTGCCACTTTGGTCCCTAATGGGCCCTACTCTTTCCCTGGTTATCCTCTTGCCCTTAATATACTTATAAAACACCTTGGGATTTTCCTTTATTTTGCCTGCCAGTGTTTTTTCATGCCCCCTCTTCGCTCTCCTAATTTCTTTTTTAAGTACCCCCCTGAACTTTCTATACTCCTTAAGGGCGTCCACTGTTTTTAGTCCTTTGTATCTGCCAAAAGCCTCCCTTTTTTCCTAATCCATTCTTGTATATCCCTAGACATCCAAGGTTCCCTGGACTTGTTGGTCCCACTCTTGACCTTTACGGGAACATGTTGGCGCTGTACTCTCTCTATTTCCTTTCTGAATGACTCCCACTGCTCTGATGTGGATTTTCCTACAAGTAGCTGATCTCAGTCCCAGTCCACTTTGGCCAGATCCTGCCTTATCATATTAAAATCAGCCTTTCCCCAATTTAGAACCTTTATTTCCGGTCCATCTTTGTCTTTTCCATGACTACATTAAATCTCACCGAATTATGGTCACTGTCACCAAAATGTTCTCCTACTGACACTTCTACCACTTGCCCGGCTACATTCCCTAGAATTAAGTCCAGTACCGCCCCCCTCTCTTGTAGGACTTTCTACATGCTGGCTCAAAAAGCTCTCCTGGATGCACTTTAAGAATTCCGCACCCTCTAAGCCTTTCACACTCTGACTATCCCAGTTAATATTGGGGAAGTTGAAATCCCCTACTATTATTACCCTATTATTTCTACACTTCTCTCAGATTTGCCTACATATCTGTTCCTCTATCTCCCCTGACTGTTTGGGGGCCTATAGTACACTCCCAGCAAAGTGCTTGCCCCCTTTTTGTTTTTAAGTTCTACCCATATGGCCTCATTAGAGGAACCTGCTAAGATATCATCCCTCCTTACAGCAGTAATTGACTCCTTGATTAATATTGCGACACCCCCTCCTCTTCTGCACCCCCCCTTTGTCTCGCCTGAAGATTCTATACCCCGGAATATTGAGCTGCCAGTCCTGCCCCTCCCTCAACCATGTCTCTGTGATAGCAACAATATCATACTCCCATGTGTTCATCAACACCTTCAATTCATCTGCCTTACTCGCAAGACTCCTTGCATTAAAATAAATGCCATCCAGCCTTGCCATACTCCCTTGTGCCGTTACATATTTGCTCTGCCTTCCAGACTGACTTGTTTTTTTCCCTCTATATTTGGCTGTGCATCACCCCCTACTATAGCTCCACTCCGTATCCCATCCCCCTGCCAAGTTAGTTTAAACCCCCCACAAACAGCACTAGCAAACCTCCCCGCAAGGATGTTGGTCCCGTTCCGGTTCAGGTGCAACCCTTCCGACTTGTACAGGTCCCACCTTCCCCAGAAACAGACCCAGTGATCCAGGAAACTAAAGCCCTCCCTCTTGCACCAACTCTTTAGCCACGCATTCATCTGCTCTATCCTCCTATTCCTATACTCACTAGCACGTGGCACCGGGAGTAATCCAGAGATTACAACCTTTGAGGTCCTGCTTTTTAATCTGCGACCTAGCTCCCTAAATTCTTGTTGGAGGACCTCATCCCTCTTTCTACCTAGGTCATTGGTACCAATGTGAACCACGACCTCTGACTGTTCACCCTCCCCCTTCAGAATGCCCTGCAGCCATTCAGTGACATCCCTCACCCTGGCACCAGGGAGGCAACATCCCATCCTGGAGTCATGTCTGCGGCCAATCAATGGAAGAAAGGATATTGGGGGAAGAAAGGGCAAAAGATGGCAATAGATGACCATGGGTACAGTTGAAGAGAAGAGCAGCTCAGAAAGTAGCTGCCAGCCCAGGAGCCATCTTGAAAAATTCAGCAAAAGCATGCCATCTGCTCAAATAAATGTAATAAAGTTTATGTCAAGTCTGGGAAACAATCAGGAGTTGTGGCCAAAGCTGCTGTGTCGTAGTGACAAGGGTATATAGGGAGAGGGTCTTAGCCTAGGAGGGGAGCTGCAGTAAATCATTGAGAGAGAAAGAGATGTTGGCTGACCGTGCCCCTAGGAAAGAGATAACCACTGTATCGTGTAAGTTAAGGTTGACCCACAGCAGCATGCGTTCAGATTGCTATGGTCGATGTTGCTGTTTTTAAAATAAAATACTTGCAGCCTGTCCTAAATAAAGATTAAATTGATTTCTATTCACAAGTATGTGTATGCATGTCTGATATGCAAAGCCTGAACTCAAATCATTTGAATCATAAAAACAAAGCAGCACCTGATTGGCCATCATCCCCTTTTCAATCTCCAGGTCTTTATAGAAATATTTTTTTTTAAATATAAAATGGAGATTTATTTACAAATATTAAACAAGTACACAAAACAATACTTGCTCATCTAAAGACTGACGATCAGCAGCTTTCAAACGCCATATAACTCCCCACACATCATCTTCAGGACTTGGGATAACCGTGGCAACACCTCCTCCCCACCGGCTCACATTCCCCTTGAAAAGGCCAAATGCAAGCTTATAACCCTGGAATAAAAAACACAAGATTTCAACCATGGGCTTCACCAAAACAATACACATCTGAAACATTGTGAATCCCATTCCTGAATGTCAGGATTGTAATGTACAATAGCTGAACACACCGAAAACCAGGTCATGAATCAAGTAGGATTTACAGGGAGCTTAGAGGCAAAACATAAAAGACACAAAGAAACAAAACAAACCAAAAAGAGAAGAAAAACATCTGTACAACCCACATGCCCCCTATATTGTTTGTTTCGACTCAATGATTTATGTCTCCCACTGGAACTTTGTAATACACTAGTCACATAATATTCAGTGAATCCAAATGAGTCAAAACTGACATGTCAATTGCATCAGAGGCACAATGATGTGGAATGCACTAGGAACACAATCACAATACCTGCATATGCTCTGAACTAATATATTCAGGCTCTAGACTGAAACGGACAATAAAAAGGGTACAGGAGCCCATCACATGATATGCAACATTCCACAAATACATACAAGCAGGAAAAACTGTACAAATATACAGTAGAGATAAATAGAAAAATGCAACACAGTCAGCATAACTCAATTCATGTGTAAACCACAGGTTTGCAATGTGTACATAGGGTCAGAGTCAAAACGGCACAAAAGGAGGCCATTCGAGTCCGTGCCAGCGCTCTAGAGCAAGCCAGTCAGTCCCATTCCCCAGGTCTATCCCCATAGCCCTGCAAGTTTATTTCCCTCAAGTGCCTATCCAGTGTCCTCTTGAAAACATTGAGTGTGTCCGCTTCCACCACTTCCGTTGGCAGCGAATTCCAGGTCCTTACCACTCGCTACGTAAAAAAGTTTCCCCTCACATCCCCCCTGTATCTCTTGCCCAAAACCTTAAATCTGTGTCTCCCTAGTCCTTGTGCCATCAACTAGTGGGAACAGCCTTTCCCCATCCAGCCTATCCAAACCCATCATAATCTTGTACACCTCTATCAAATCACCCCTCAACCTCCTTTGCTCGAATAAAAACAAATCCAGCTTCTCCAACTTGTCCTTGTAACCAAGATCCCCCATCCCCAGAACCATTCTGGTAAATCTCCTCTGCACCCTCTCAAGTGCCTTCACATCCTTCCTAAAGTGTGGTGACCAGAACTGGACGCAATACTCCAGTTGTGGCCTAACCAGCGCTTTATAAAGGTTCAGCATAACTTCATTACTTTTGTACTCAATACCTCTATTTATGAAGCCCAAGATCCCATATGCTTTGCTAACCACTCAATATGTCCCGCCACCTTCAGGAACCTATGCACATTTTAACTCCCAGGTCCCTCTGTCCCTGCACACTCTTTAAAACTGTGCCATTAAGTGTGTATTGCCTCTCCCTGTTCCTTCTGCCAAAATGCATCCCCTCACACTTCTCTATGAAATTCCATCTGCCACTTGTCTTCCCATTCTGCTAGCTTTTCCATGTCCTGTTGCAGTCAATTGGTATCATCCCCAAGTTTGGCACAGTGGGATAAAACACAATGATGGGATAAAAATTATGGCAAGCCCTTCTGCTACCTCCTCCCCCAATTCCCTTAGCAACCTGGGATGCAGGCCATCTGGACCAGGCCGTTTATCTACTCTAAGCATACCCAGCCTTTCTAGTACATCCTGTCTATCAATTTTCACCCCTTCCATTGCTTCTACCTTTTCCACTTCTACTGATATTTTGTCAGCATCCACCTCCTTAGTAAACACCGATACAAAGTACTCATTGAGTATTCTAGCCTTGACCTGCGCCGCTAAGCATATATCACTTTCTTCGTCCCTAATAGGTCCCAGCCCGCCTCTTACTACCCGCTTACTGTTTACATGCTGGTAGAAGATTTTTGGGTTCCCTTTTATGTACCTTCTCTATGTTTTACTATTGAAAATAAAACATTATAAAAAAGGGACAAGTTGGCACAGTGGGATAAAACACAATGATGGGATAAAAATTCTGAACCATGGGGATAGTGGGAACTTATAAATAATACAATGATAGCTAATCTGATCAGGTGTCAGACTACTGTTTGACAAGTTTTTTTTAATGGTTAAGCCAAAGGGGGTGGCAATAACAGTAAATCATAGAACAGCAGCAGATCTATCAGCATTGGGGGGGAAAAAAGGTTAACCTTTCAGATGGAGACCACCTCATCAGAACCAGAAAAAAGGAAACTGCCCATCCCCGACACAATAAAAGCAAGTCAGTCTGAAACATAAACCAATGCCATTTAAAAAAAAAAAAATACAATAGCAAAATATTGCAGATGCTGGAAATCGGAAACAACAACAGAAAATGCTGTAAACACTCAGCAGGTCAGGCAGCATCCATGGAGAGAGAAACAGAGTTAACATTTCAGGTCTGTCGAAGGGTCACAGACTTGAAACATTAACTCTGTTTCTCTCCGCGGATGCTGCCTGACCTGTTTCCAGCATTTGCCATTTTTTTAAATATTGACTAACCTAGTGAGGGCTCAAAACTGCATTTGTCAGCTACTTAACAACTATACTCCATAGTCACCTCCATTCAACCAACTCCTGGAATCCATTCTGGAGCTCAAACTGGGCATTTGCTTTTAAAAAAAACCAAATAGTCCATACAGGGACGAGTTTTCTGAACCAGGGACACCGTACATAATCCGGGGACTGTCCCCAGAAAACGGGGACATATGTCCAGGGACTGTCCGCAGAAAACGGGGACATATGTCCGGGGTAACAACAGAAAACGCTGGAAAAACTCAGCAGGCCAGGCAACATCCGTGGAGAGAGAAACAGAGTTAACGTTTCAGGACGAAACCCTTCGTCGGAACTGAAAGAGCAAGAAATTAAACAGATAAAAATGCAAGGGGGAGGCTGGGGGGAGGAATAAAAGAACAAAAGGGGGGAGTCTATGGTAAGTAGAGACATTAAGAGATGCTCAAGGCAAGACGAGATGGGAAAGGTTAAGAAACAAAAGGTGAGGTGTGAAATGCTGGCAGAATGGGAGACAGCTGCCGTGGGGGGGAGAGAGAGAGAGAAAAAAAAAGGAAAAAGGCACGGACCAAAAGAGTGGATAAAATGTATACATATGTGGTCGGGGCCGGGGTTATGATCTGAAATTGTTGAACTCGATATTGAGTCCGGAAGGCTGTAAAGTGCCTAAACGCAAGATGAGGTGCTGTTCCTCGAGCTTACGCTGCGCTTCCGTGGAACAATGCAAGAGGCCGAGGACGATGAGGTCTGAGTGGGCGTGGAGGGGTGAATTAAAATGACAAGCGACCGGAAGCTCGGGGTCACCCTTACGGACTGAACGGAGGTGTTCCGCAAAGCGGTCACCCAATCTGCGTTTGGTCTCCCCAATGTAGAGCAGACCACATCGTGAGCAGCGAATACAGTATACTAGATTGCAAGTACAACAAGTAAATCGCTGTTTCACCTGGAAAGGGTGTTTCGGGCCCTGGAGAGTGGGAAGGGGGGGATGTATAAGGGCAGGTGTTGCATCTCCTGCGCTTGCACGGGAAGGTGCCGGGTGAAGGGGAAGGGTGCTGGGGGTGATAGAGGAGTGGACTAGGGTGTCTCGGAGGGAGCGGTCCTTACGGAATGCTGAAAGGGGAGGTGAGGGGAAGATACGTTTGGTGGTGGGATCACATTGGAGGTGGCGGAAATGGCGGAGGATGATCCGTTGAATGTGGAGGCTGGTGGGATGAAAGGTGAGGACAAGGGGAACTCTATCGTGGTTCCGGGAGGGAGGGGCCGGGGTGAGGGCAGAAGTGCGGGAGATGGAACGGACACGTCGAGGGCCGTGTCGACCACGGTAGAGGGGAATCCTCGGTTGAGGAAAAAGGAAGACATGTCGGAAGCACTGGTATGGAAGGTGGCATCGTCGGAGCAGATGCGGCAGAGACGGAGAAACTGGGAGAAGGGAATAGAGTCCTTACAGGAGGCGGGGTGGGAGGAAGTGTAGTCCAGGTAGTTGTGGGAGTCAACTGAAACGGTAACTCTGTTTCTCTCTCCACGGATGTTGCCTGGCCTGCTGAGTTTTTCCAGCGTTTTCTGTTGTTATTTCGGATTTCCAGCATCCGCAGTATTTTGCTATCGTACATATGGCCGGGGACTGTCCCCAGAAAACGGGGACATATGTCCAGGGGCTGTCCCCAGAAAACGGGGACATATGTCCGGGGGCTGTCCCCAGAAAACAGGGACATATGTATATGGTCAGTCTATTTTAGGTCCACCTGAGAGAGCAGACATGGCGTCAGATTGACATCTCATCCAAAAGACTGTACGCTTAACAGTGCAGCACTCCCTCAGTACCTCACTGAAGTGTCAGCCTGGATTATGTGCTCAAGTGAGACCTGAACCCTCAGACCCCAGAACCAAATGCAGGTGCAATGGGGCAGGGGTCCAGCTGCTGGCTTCACGCAGGGCAGTTCACTCTGACGCACCTTCAAGCAGCCCACAGCAACGGTCACAGCCGAAGGATTGTGGATCTGCAACCGCTCCCGCAGCAGGTTACTCCCGTAGCCGAAGTAGTAGAAGTGTTCTCCTTCGGCGAGGACGCTGCTCCTCTCCGTGTTGTCGACCGCAACCGTCATGACCGTGAAGACGATTCCGGCCCAAGCCGCATATGAACACAATAACCAGGACAGCTTCATTTGCCGACCATTAGTTCCGCCGCTTCAGCCGCGCCTCTTTATACGCGCCGTCAGCGGGGGGCGGGGGGGGGCTGCCCAGATCAGAGCCAGTGCGCATGCTCAGAGAAGGTGCTAGACCTTTTTTTTCTTTCAATTGGAGCCGGCGAAGAAGGGCGGCTGTGAACTGTGGGGCCTTTGGGCCGTCGCCAACCCGACCTACCGGTCAATGTCGCTACCCGCGAACTTTTAGGCTTCGGCGCCAGAGAGAGATGGCAGAGGACAGCCGAGCGAGTGGAAATGAACGCCGGCACCATCGGCGCAAACGTCACACGACGGAGGAGAAGGAGCCGGAGAGGAGAAAGAAGAAAAGGCTGCATCAGGAAGTGAAGAAAATCAAACACGTCGAGACCTTGTAAGGATGAGAGAGAGAAAGAAAAAGATGGGTGTTGATGACAGAGCCCTGGGGTCCATGTGGGTACTGCTCTGTGGGTCGCACGCCACCCGCCTGCCACCCCGTGTTCGCAGCTCAGCTACCCGCTGGCGTGACCGCCGAGGTCGAGCACTTGGACGGGCGGTGGTTTCGCTGGCAGCCTTACATGGCGCGGACGCACCGCAGCAGGTTCATTGCGCCATAAATCCTTTCGGGTGTAAATGCCCAGGAATTATGGCCTGGATTTTGCGCTCAGACTTTTCGCGGGATAGTCAGTGGAGATTTCCCCCAATCCGGCGTCTGTTTCAGTGCAGCACACTTTACAGGGGATCTGTGGCAGATGTGAACAGGGAAAGCAACAGTGGAGGCTCTTCAACCAATCAGATTGAAGAATCCTCACTGAGACACACAGAGTCCAAACCAGGAAGTATAAAGCAGGAAATATAAATGATGCACAGAAAGCAAAATAAAGGTGAGGAACTACAGATGGATTAAGGGCGAGAGATAAGAGACAGTCAGGAAAACGGAAAAAAAAGTTTATTTTTTAAAACTCTCCAACACTGATTTTCTTCTGAGTAAATGAGACTCCACACTTGTAAAATTCATTTTTCAGGGCTAGAGGGGTTGTTCAGTAATTATCACTTATTGCATTGTTTAAAAACTGACTCCTGAATGTACCAGCCCTAACGTTTTCAGCCGTTTTTAGTGCGGAACTAGTGGGCAAGTACAGCAACTTCATGCCATTGCAGTCATAAGAACATAAGAAGTAGGAGCAGGAGTAGGCCATATGGCCCCTCGGGCCTGCTCCGCCATTCAATAGGATCATGGCTGATCCGAACCTAGACTGACGTCCACTTCCCTGCCTGCTCCCCATAACCCTTAATTCCCTTATCAGCTAGGAAACTGTCTATCTCCGTTTTAAATTTATTTAATGTCGCAGCTTCCACAGCTCTCTGAGGTAGCAAATTCCATAGATTTACTACCCTCTGAGTGAAGAAGTTTCTCCTCATCTCAGTTTTGAAACGGCAGCCCCTTATTCTAAGATTATGCCCCCTAGTTCTAGTCTCACCCATCAGTGGAAACATCCTCCCCGCCTCCACCCGATCAAGCCCCCGCACAATCTTGTATGTTTCGATAAGATCGGCTCTCATTCTTCTGAATTCCAATGAGTAGAGGCCCAACCTACTCAACCTTTCCTCATAAGTCAACCCTCTAATCTCCGGAATCAACCGAGTGAACCTTCTCTGAACTGCCTCGAGAGCAAGTATATCTTTTCTTAAATATGGAAACTAAAACTGTACGCAGTATTCCAGGTGTGGCCTCACCAGTACCTTGTATAACTGAAGCAAGACTTCCCTGCTTTTATACTCCATCCCCCTTGCAATAAAAGCCAAGATTCCATTGGCCTTCCTGATCACCTGCTGTACCTGCATACTAGCCTTCTGTGTTTCATGCATCAGGACCCCCAGATCCCTTTGTACTGTAGCACTTTGCAGTTTCTTTCCATTTAGATAATAACTTGCTCTTTGATTTTTTCTGCCAAAGTGCATAACCTCACACTTTCCAACATTATATTCCATCTGCCAAATTTCCGTCCACTCACTTAGCCTGTCGTCTATGTCCTTTTGCAGGTTTTTTATGTCCTCCTCACTCACTGCTTTTCCTCCCATCTTTGTATCGTCAGCAAACTTGGATTCGTTGCACTTGGTCCCCTCCTCCAAATCGTTTATATAGATTGTAAAGAGTTGGGGTCCCAGCACTGACCCTTGCGGAACACCACTAGTTACTGATTGCCAACCCGAGAATGAACCATTTATCCCAACTCTCTGTTTTCTGTTAGATAGCCAATCTTCCACCCATGCCAGTATATTACCCCCAATCCCGTGATTTTTTTATCTTGTGCAGTAATCTTTTGTGTGGCACCTTATCAAATGCCTTTTGGAAGTCCAAATACACCACATCCACTGGTTCCCCTTTATCCACCCTGTTTGTTACGTCCTCAAAGAATTCGAGCAAATTTGTCACGCATGATCAAGCTGCAACAGTGCACCCTTTGGAGGAGCAGGGTATCTCTGACAGCAACATCTGGATTTCTGTGTTTAACTGCTGGAGTTACTGTCAGATTTCCTCCATTATAACGGTGAGCAATGATGGACTCACCGTTATTTTTGCTGCAAATTCAGGGCCTATGTCAGTTTAGGTGGATCCACCTCAGTGGCGCACTCCCAGAATGACCGCGCACCGGTGCCACCACCCCCCCCTCTTCCTCCTTCACTGGCTCTTCTGAAATAGAACCGGGACTGACAGTCCCAGGAGCCCACACAGGTTAAACAGCTTAATTTATGTTTGTGCTTTGGATCAGTGGTGGCAATCTTACCTCTTAAGTCAGGAAGTCATGGGTTCAAGCCCCACTCCAGAGACCTGAGCACATAAACTAGGCTGACACTTTAGTGCAACACTGAAGGAGTGCTGCACTATTTGAGGTGGCATCTTTTGGATGAGACGTTAAACTGACTCCCTGTCTGCCCTCTCAGGTGAACATAAAAGATCCCACAGCGCTATACGAAATGGCTGTGTAAATGCAACTTCTTTCTAGTTCCATTGCTCAGTTGGTTTTTCCATATGCGTTTGTGCAGTGCAGTGATGGGTACTTGGGATGATTGCAAGGAACTTTAATGCAGACAAGTGTAAAGTACTGCACAGAGGAAGAAAAAATGGGCAACATACATACTCATTGAATGGTGTGAAATAGCCATCTAAGAGTCTTAATAAATTTGATGCTCAACATGTCCAACCAATGCAGAACAGCAGCAACATCAACTTGTATTTATATAATGCCTTTAAACGTCCTAAGATGCTTCACAGGAGTGTTATAAAAGAAAATTTGACACCGAGCCACACAAGGAGCAATTAGGGCAGATGACCAAAAGCTTGGTCAATGAGATAGATTTTAAGGAGAGTCTTAAAGGAGGAAAGAGGTTTAGGGAGGGTCTTAAAGGAGGAAAGAGGTTTAGGGAGGGTATTCCAGAGCTTAGGGCCTTGGCAGCTGAAGGCATGGCCACCAATAGTTGAGCGATTTAAAATCAGGGATGCTCAAGAGGTCAGAATTAGAGGAGTGCAGATATCTCGGGGAGTGGGGGGGGCTGAAGGAGATTACAGAGATGGGGAGGGGCGAGGCCATGGAGGGATTTGAAAACGAGGATGAGAATTTTGAAATCAAGGTGTTGCTTAACCGGGAGCCACTGTAGGTCAGTGAGTTCAGGGGTGATGGGTGAACGGGACTTGGTGTGAGTTAGGACACGGGCAGCTGAGTTTTGGATGACCTCAAGTTTACGTAGGGTGGAATGTGGGAGGCCATCCAGGAGTGCGTTGGAATAGTCAAGTCTAGAGGTAACAAAGGGATGGATGAGGGTTTCAGCAGCGGATGAGCTGAGGTAAGGGTGGAGACGGGCGATGTTACGGAGGTGGAAATAGGCGTTCTTAGTTATGCCGCGGATATGTGGTTGGAAGCTCATTTCCGGGTCAAATATGGCACCAAAGTTGCAAACAATGTGGTTCAGCCTCAGACAGATGTTTGGGAGAGTGATGGAGTCAGTGGCTAGGGAATGGAGTTTGTGGCGGGGCCCGAAAACAATGGCTTTGGTGTTCCTAATATTTAATTGCAGAATTTTTCTGCTCATCCAGAACTGTATGTCGGACAAGCAGTCTGACAATTTAGAGACCATGGAGGGGTCGAGAGAAGTGGTAGAGAGATAGAGCTGGGTGTCATCAGCATACATGCGGAAAATGACGCTGTGTTTTTGGATGATGTCGCCAAGGGGCAGCATGTAGATGAGAAATAGGAGGGGGCCAAGGATAGATCCTTTGGGGACACCAGAGGTAACGATGATGGAGCGAGAAGAGAAGCCTTTGAAGGTGATTCTCTGGCTACGATTAGATAAATGGAACCAGGCGAGTGCAGTCCACCCAGCTGGACAACTATGGAGAGGCATTGGAGAAGGATGGAGTGGTGAACCGAGTCAAAGGCTGCAGACAAGTCAAGAAGGACGAGGAGGGATAGTTTACCTTTGTCACAGTCATAAAGGATGTCATTTGTGACTTTGATGAGAGCCGTTTCAGGGGAAGGCGGCAGCAGCTAACTTCCTGGCACCATGGGTGGCTCTGCTGCACAGGCTGGGAGGAAAAAGTGTGGAAGAGCTATAGTGATAGGGGATTCAATTGTAAGGGGAATAGATAGGCGTTTCTGCGGCCGCAATCGAGACTCCAGGATGGTGTGTTGCCTCCCTGGTGCAAGGGTCAAGGATGTCTCGGAGCGGCTACAGAACACTTTGGAGGGGGAGGGCGAACAGCCAGTTGTCGTGGTGCACATAGGCATCAACGATATAGGTAAATAATGGGATGAGGTCCTAAAAGCAGAATATAGGGAGTTAGGAGGTAAATTAAAAAAGAGGACCTCAAAGGTAGTAATCTCAGGATTGCTACCAGTGCCACGTGCTAGTCAGAGTAGAAATAGGAGGATATTTCAAATGAATACGTGGCTAGAGGAATGGTGCAAGGGGGAGGGATTCAAATTCCTTGGACATTGGAACCAGTTCTGGGGGAGGTGGGACCAGTACAAACGGGACGGTCTGCACCTGGGCAGGGCCGGGACCGATGTCCTAGGGGAGTGTTTGCTAGTGCTGTTGGGGAGGGTTTAAACTAAAGTGGCAGGGGGTTGGGAACCTGAGCAGGGAGACAGAGGAAAGGGAAATAAGGATAAAAGCTAAAGACAGGAAGGAGAAAAACAAAAGTAGAAGGCAAAGAACTCAACGGTTTAAATCAAACATGGTCACAGTAAATAATAATTCATATAGGTCTGAGAGCGTTAAAAAAACAAGCCTGAAGGCTTTGTGTCTTAATGCAAGGAGCATTCGGAACAAGGTGGATGAATTAGCTGCGCAAATAGAGGTAAATGAATACGATTTGATTGGGATTACAGAAACATGGCTCCAGGGTGGCCAAGGCTGGGAACTCAACATCCAGGGTTATTCAATATTTAGGAAAGATAGGCAAAAAAGAAAGGGAGGTGGGGTAGCATTGCTGGTTAAAGAGGGGATTAACACAATTGAAAGGAAGGATATTAGCTCTGATGATGCGGAATCTGTATGGGTAGAACTGAGAAATAACAAGGGGCAGAAAACGTTAGTGGGAGTGGTATATAGACCTCCAAACAGTAATACGGAGGTTGGGGACGGCATTAAAAGGGAAATTAGAGAAGCATGCAGTAAGGGCACAGCAGTCATCATGGGTGACTTTAATTTACATATAGATTGGGCTAACCAAATTAGTAAAAATACTTGGAGGAGGAATTCCTAGAATGTTTACGAGATGGTTTTCTGGAACAATATGTCGAGGAACCAACCAGAGATCAGGCCATCTTAGACTGGGTATTATGCAACGAGAAAGGATTAATTAGCAATCTTGTTGTACGAGGCCCCTTGGGTCAGAGTGATCATAATATGATAGAATTCTTCATTAGGATGGAGAGTGAAGTAGTTGAATCAGAGACTAGGGTCCTGAATTTAAATAAAGGAAACTACGATGGTATGAGGCGCGAATTGGGTAGGATTGATTGGGGAATGTCACTCAAGGGGTTGACGGTGGATAGGCAATGGCAAACATTCAAAGACTGCATGGATGAACTACAGAATTTGTACATCCCAGTGTGGCATAAGAATAAAACAAAAAGGGTGACTCAACCGTGGCTAACAAGGGAAATTAGGGATAGCATAAGATCCAAGGAGAGGGCATATAAATTGGCCAGAAAAAGCGGTAGCCCTGAGGATTGGGAGCAGTTTAGGATTCAACAAAGGAGGACAAAGGGATTCATTAAGAAGGGGAAAATAGAATATGAAAGTAAGCTTGCTGGGAACGTGAAAACTGACTGTAAGAGCTTTTATAGATATGTGAAGAGAAAAAGATTAGTGAAATCAAGTGTAGGTCCCTTGCAGTCAGAAGTGGGGGAAGTTATAATGGGGAACAAAGAAATGGCAGCCCAATTAAATGCATATTTTGGTTCTGTCTTCACAAAGGAGGACACAAATAACCTCCCAGAGATGTTGGAGAACATACGGTCTGATGAAAGGGAGGAACTGAAAGAAATCAGTATTTGCAGGGAAATGGTGTTAGGGAAATTGACGGTATTGAAGGCCGATAAATCCCCAGGGCCTGATAATCTACATCCTAGGGTACTTAAGGAAGTGGCCCTAGAAATAGTAGATGCATTGCTGATCATCTTCCAACATTCGATGGAATCTGGAACTGTACCCATGGATTGGAGGGTAGCTAATGTTACCCCACTATTCAAAAAGGGTGGTAGAGAGAAAGCGGGGAATTACAGACCGGTAAGCCTGACATCGGTAGTGGGGAAAATGCTAGAGTCCATTATAAAGGATGTAATAGCTGAGCATTTGAAAAACAGTGACAGGATCGGACAAAGTCAACATGGATTTACAAAAGGTAAATCGTGCTTGACTAATCTACTGGAATTTTTTGAGGATGTAACTGGGAAAATAGATAAGGGAGAACCAGTAGATGTGGTGTATTTGGACTTTCAAAAGGCTTTCGATAAGGTCCCGCATAAGAGATTAGCGGGTAAAGTTAAGGCACATGAGATTGGGGGCAAGGTATTGACTTGGATAGAGAACTGGTTGGCGGACAGAAAGCAGAGAGTAGGAATTAATGGGTCTTTTTCCGAGTGGCAAGCAGTGACTAGTGGGGTACCGCAGGGATCGGTCCTTGGACCCCAGCTATTCACAATATACATTAATGATCTAGATAAGGGAATTAAATGTAATATCTCCAAGTTTGCAGATGACACAAAGCTGGGTGGGAGTGTGTGCAGCGAGGAGGATAGCGAGAAACTCCAGGATGATCTGGACAGGTTGGGTGAGTGGGCAGAAGCGTGGCAGATGCAATATAACGTGGATAAGTGCGAGGTTATCCACTTTGGTGTCAAAAACAGAAAGGCAGACTATTATCTGAATGGCAATAGATTGGGAGAAGGGGAAGTGCAACGAGACCTGGGTGTCCTTGTGCACCAGTCGCTGAAAGTAAGCATGCAGGTGCAGCAGGCGGTGAAGAAGGCAAATGGTATGTTGGCCTTCATAGCGAAAGGGTTTGAGTATAGGAACAGGGATGTCCTGCTGCAGTTGTACAGGGCCTTGGTGAGACCACACCTTGAGTACTGTGTGCAGTTTTGGTCGCCTTATCTGAGGAAGGATGTTCTTGCCATGGAAGGAGTTCAGCGAAGATTCATAAGGCTGATACCTGGGATGGCAGGAATGACATATGAGGAGAGATTGGGTCGATTGGGCTTATACTCACTGGAGTATAGAAGAATGAGAGGGGATCTCATCGAAACATATAAAATTCTGACAGGTCTGGACAAACTAGATGCAGGAAGAATGTTCCCGATGGTCAGAGAGTCCAGAACCAGGGGTCATAATCTACGGATAACGGGTAAACCATTTAGGACAGAAATGAGGAAGAATTTCTTCACCCAGAGAGTGGTGAACCTGTGGAATTCTCTACCAAAGAAGGTAGTCGAGGCGAAGTCATTAAATATATTCAAGGATGAGTTAGATATATTTCTTAAAGCTAAAGGTATCAAGGGATATGGGGAGAAGGCAGGTACAGGGTACTGAGTTTAGATGATCAGCCATGATCTCATCGAATGGCGGAGCAGGCTCGAGGGGCCGAATGGCCTACTCCTGCTCCTATCTTCTATGTTTCTATGTTTTGGTACTGTGGCAGGGACGGAAACCTGATTGGAGGGATTCAAACATGGAGTTGCGGGAAAAATGGGCACGGATTTGGGAGGTGACAACACGTTCAAGGACTTTGGAGAGGAAAGGGAGGTTGGAGATGGGGCGGTAGTTTGCAAGGAAGGAGGGGTCAAGGGTTGGTTTTTTGAGGGCGATGATGGCAGATTTGAGGGAGAGGGGGGCAGTACCTGAGGAGAGAGAACCATTAACGATGTCAGCTAACATGGGAGCCAGAAAAGGAATTTGGGTGGTCAGCAGTTTGGTGGGAATAGGGTCGAGGGAGCAGGAAGTGGGTCTCATGGATAAGATGAGCACAAAGGCGTCATGAGGGGAGATCGGAGAGAAACTGGAGAAAGATGTGAGTTCAGGGCTAGGGCAGGGCGGAACCTTAGAGGAAGTTTGGCCCGGTGGGCTAGGGGAAGTGGCAGAGGCAGCTGAATGGATGGTCTCAGTCTTGGAGACTAAGAAGTCCATAAGCTCCTCGCACTTGTTGTCGGAGGAGACAGGGGAGAGGGGTTTAACAAGATGATTAGCAGTGGAGAATAGAAGCCGGGGTTTATCTTTGCATTCCAGAATGATTCTGGAATAGTGAGCAATTCTGGCAGACAATAGCAGGACCTGATAATGCTTTATGTGGTCCAGCCAGATCTGGCGGTGAATGGCTAAACTAGTTGTCCGCCATATCCGTTCAAGTCTGCGTCCCTTGGACTTAATGGAGCCAAGATGAGGCCTGTACCAAGGAATGGCCAGGGTGAGAGAGAGTAATTGTTTTAATAAGGTCTAGGGCATCAAGGGTGGTGGTGAGGGTGTGATTGAGCAGATCGGTAGCTGCAGAAATGTCGTGGTGAATGGAGGGCCAAAGGCTGGACAGTTGGGATATCATAAGTGCAGTTGGGAGAGAGTTTTTTCCAGGGGCGGACACAGAAGGAAGTAGAGTTGGCGGGGGGAGGCTGGGTGGAAGGGGGATGTGGGTGGAGAGCAATGCGAGGAAGTGGTCAGAGATGGCCTTATCTGCGATTGACACAATGGGGATAGCGAGGCCACGAGAGATAGCAAGGTCGAGGGGGTGGCTGTGAATATGGGTTGGGGAGTTTACATGGAGGGAGAGATTAAGGGAGGATAGGGAGAAATCACCGAGGATGAGAAGTTGTTCGGTGCAGAGGCTGAGGGATGAAAGCAGTGAAGATATCTCGGTAATAACATTTTTATGGTATTTGGGTGGGCGGTAGAGAACGAGAATTTTAAATGAAATGTGAGAGGGGTGGAATAAGGTGAGATGCACAAAGGAGAAGAAAGTGCCAAAGGAGTAGGGGGACAGACCAAGGTGTGATTTGGTAATGAAAGCCACACCGCCACCACAGCGGTCTGAGCGGGGCAAGTGGTGGAAGATATAGCCAGGCGGGGAGGCTTCATTTAAGGGTAAGGTGTCATCACCCCTCAACCAAGTTTCTGTCAGGGCCATGATGTCGATACAATCATCCACAATAATCGCATGGATGGCAAGGGTCTGGAGCGAGATGTGGAGTTGGTCGGTGATGGCTGACCCACTGCCTGTGTCCACAGGATCAGTGCTGGGGGGGATGAGATGGAGGGGGAGGAGATTGGCAAGACTAGCCCCCAGTGGGCGGCAAGGTCGGCGAGAGTAGGATGTGACAGTTGGGGTTGCTGCTCATAAGGAGGCAGCGACGAATGCTTCGATGGGCCCTTTGGAGGATGCCAAGAGAGGCACAGAAGGAAGCTGTAGGCTTATCTAAGAGGGAGTCCAGTCTGGGACGAGTTATTGTCATCTAAACCTTGAATGAGATTGTTTTCATTGTAATTGCTAAAAGTGGGAGTGGGGTCCAAATCGAAAATATTGGCCACACATTGGGTAAAAAAGGCTTTGGAATTAGTTTTTAGTCAATCAGTTTAAGTGTAAAGATTGGCTTGATTCCCATAGATGCAACCATATTATCGCTTGACACGTTTTTAAGGGTTAAAGCATTCTAATCTGGCATGTATATACAGTGTATATTAGGAGTCCCAAAACTCTCAACCGTGGCTCAGTGGAAGCATTCTACCCAATGAACAGAAAATAGAACTGAAATCACATCCTGCTGGCAGGGCTACAGAATTAGGCACAATCCCAGGTGACAGCGAAAAAAAAGAAGGAACGCTGCAGGGGATACACCCAATCCCGGGATATTTGGCTCATCCGGTTTACTGTACATACAATGACCATTTTGAAAATAAGGACTCCAGCACTTTCGCCTCTGAGTCAATATGGTAATTTTTCAAAACTCCCTGGATTCCGCTAAGGTCCCGGCAGACTGGAAAACTGCTAATGTAACACCCTTATTTAAAAAGGGCAGTAGACAGAAGGCTGGTAACTATAGACCGGTTAGCCTAACATCTGTGGTAGGTAAAATTTTGGAGTCCATTATTAAGGAAACAGTAACAGGACATTTGGATAATCATAATTTAATAGGACAAAGTCAGCATGGTTTTACGAAGGGGAAGTCATGTTTGACAAATTTGCTGGAGTTCTTTGAGGAAGTAACATATAGAGTGGATAAAGGGGAACCAGTGGACGTAGTGTATTTAGACTTCCAAAAGGCATTTGACAAGGTGCCACACAAAAGATTATTGCTTAAGGTAAAAAATCACGGGATTGGGGGTAATATTCTGGCATGGATAGAGGATTGGCTATCTAACAGAAAGCAAAGAGTTGGGATAAATGGTTCATTCTCAGACTGGCAATCAGTAACTAGTGGTGTTCCACAGGGGTCAGTGCTGGGTCCCCAACTCTTTACAATCTATATTAACGATTTGGCGGAAGGGACCAAGTGTAACATATCAAAATTTGCAGATGATACTAAGATGGGAGGGAAAGTAGTGAGTGAGGAGGACATAAAAAACCTGCAAGGGGACATAGACAGGCTAAGTAAGTGGGCAGAGATTTGGCAGATGGAATACAACACTGGAAAGTGTGAGGTGATGCACTTTGGCAGGAAAAATCCTAGAGCAATTTATTATCTTAATGGCAAGAAACTGGAGAGTACTGAAGTGCAAAGGGATCTGGGGGTCCTGGTGCACGAAACTCAAAAGGTTAGTATGCAGGTGCAGCAAGTGATTAAGAAGGCAAATGGAATGTTGGCTTTCATTGCTAGGGGGATAGAATATAAAAATAGGGAGGTATTGCTTCAGTTGTACAAGGTATTGGTGAGACCGCACCTGGAATACTGCATACAGTTTTGGTGTCCTTACTTAAGGAAAGACATCCTTGCTCTCGAGGCAGTGCAAAAAAGGTTCACTCGGTTAATCCCGGAGATGAGGGGGTGGTCATATGAGGAGAGGTTGGGTAGATTGGGACTCTACTCATTGGAGTTCAGAAGAATGAGAGGCGATCTTATTGAAACATATAAGATTGTGAAGGGGTTGGATCGGGTGGATGCGGGGAGGATGTTCCCGATGACGGGTGAGACGAGAACTAGGGGACATAGTCTTAGAATAAGGGGCTGCTCTTTCAAAACTGAGATGAGGAGGAACTACTTCACTCAGAGGGTGGTAGGTCCATGGAATATGCTGCCACAAAAAGCTGTAGAAGCTACAACATTAATTAAATTTAAAACAGAAATAGACAGTTTCCTAGAAGTAAAGGGCATTAAGGGTTACGGGGAGCGGGCAGGAATTTGGACATGAGTCTAGGTTCGGATCGGTCATGGCCCTGTGGGTAGTGGAGCGGGCCCAGGGACTGTGTAGCCTGATTCTGCTCCTATTTTGTGTGTGCAATTCTGTTAGATGCAGGAGATGGTTCTGTGATAGATAGTAGATTGGCGGTTAGGATCAGATCAGCCATGATCTTATTGAATGGCGGAGCAGGCTCGAGGGGCCGATTGGCCTACTCCTGCTCCTATTTCTTATGTTCTTATGCTTATGTTCTTATGTCCCACTCTAGAGCCTTGAGCACACAAATCTAGGCTGACACTCCAGTGCAGTACTGAGGGAGTGCTGCACTGTCGGAGGTGGCGTCTTTTGGATGAAATGTTAAACCGTCTGCTCTCTTAGGTGGATGTAAAAGATCCCATGGCACTATTTCGAAGCGGAGATGCCGGTGTTGGACTGGGGTGGACAAAATTGAGAGGTCGCACAACACCAGGTTATAGTCCAACAGTTTACTCTTTACTTCACCTGAGGAAGGGGCGATCGATAGCTCCGAAAGCTTGTGATTTCAAATAAAACTGTTGGACTATAACCTGGTGTTGTGCGACCTCTCAACTATTTCGAAGAGCAGGGGAGATATCCCTGGTGTCCTGGCCAATATTTATCCCTCAATCAACATCACTAAAACAGATTATCTGATCATTATCACATTGCTGTTTGTGGGAGTTGCTGTGTGCAAATTGGCTGCAACGTTTCATATATTAGAACAGTGACAACACTTCAAAAGTACTTCATTGGCTGTAAAGCACTTTGGGACGTCCTGAGGTCGTGAAAGGTGTTCTGTAAATGCAAGTTTTTCTTTCTTTGTTAATTTCAAATAAACGACACCTGATGTAAGTCCCTTAGGTGTCGTTAATTTACAGATTTCTCTGTAATTAGGAGGAGTTTAATAGGGCAATAATAGGCTAGGCGAGATTTGTCCTGCTTTTTTTGGATGGGCCATACCTGGCCAACTTTGCACATTGTCGGGTAGATGCCAGTATCAAAGCTGCACTGGGATAGCTTGACGAGGGGACTGCTAGTTCTGGTGCTTCTTAATGTCATATGGAGTGAACCAAATTGGCTATATCTGTTATAGCTGGGACTTTGGGAGGGGACCAAGTTGGATCCTGGCACTTTGGCTGAAGATATTTGCAAACAATTCAGTCTTGTCTCTTGCACATACCTGCTGGGCTCCGCCATAGTTGAGCATGGGGGTGTTCGCGGACCGTCCTCCAGGTTGTTATATATGCACACAGGAAGCAAAGACCATTTGTAATATTCAGGTGAAGCAGGGTAAGGGCCAGAGGATAATTGGACCAGGGTGTTCAAATGTAATTCAGTTATCATTTTAAAGTGACTCGTGTTGTCCTTTATTTTGCTATTTATTTCAATTGTAAATTCATATGTCCACATTTATGACGGAAACTACCTATATAAATTTGTCACAGTCATTACACCTGTCCTCCAGTGGTGGCTCTGCAACATCTTCATGAGGTGTGGGTGAAGGTTGTATTACAGTGCAACAAGTTTGCATAGACAGTTTCCATTATAAATAAGGTCATGGGCATTTATAATTGAAAAAGTTGACGAGGTTAATGTAGATGTATCATCAGCCAGCAGTGGTAACCTTGGAAACGGTAGCGATAACATTGGGTCATTGTAGTGTCCCAAACCCTTGGTTCAAGGAGCACACTGTTGAATTTATTGAGATAACTCAACTTAAAATTTGTGGCTGCTCCACTTCATTTGGTATCAGTCTAGTTCAATCTCCCTGGAGGAGATCGTCTCACACCACTTCATTTGGGAGTCAGTTCGTGCCTTGGCACCCAATTTATATTCCAGGTTTTATTTAAGTTGGTTTCCACTCCACACCAACATCAAACTTGTAGAATGTGAATACACCTTTATTCATTAAAGGATAGAAAGCTCATGTAAAGTAACTACTATTGAATATTTCTTGTTTGTGAAGTCTTTAAATTATTGCAATTTATTTTTGTTTATTTTTTAATAGTTACGAGAAGCCACCACCAGGGATGATAAAGGTTAGTTGTAAGTTGAATTGTTGCACTTGTTACAGTTTTTCTTTCCTTTTTAAGTTTGTAGGCATTGATAATTATCTTTCTATCTGTTGGTAACCCTGCACTAATCACAATTCCCAGCCAAAATGTTTGATTGATACTTGCCTCATATTCTGTACTATTCTCAGTACCATGAGGTATACAAGAGTGATGTGGGGTGACTCTTGCTCTGAATTTGTTTTGTGTGTGGAAGCAGCAGCCAGGCCCCCTAATGTCCTGAGATTGAAGTCTTGTTTTGTGAGGAGTAATGGCCAAGAGCCAGTATCCTAACTACCTCTGGCAGTATGTGGCACACCAATTTAATGCACTGTTGGTCTGCTTTAAATCGACATCTAAATATTACCATATAGAGTTCTATCTAAAACCAGGACTGACTGCTGAGAAACTGTGTTGTACAACAAATGCTGCAAGAGTGTGATTCCTTCACACACACACACATGCAGTCTTTTTTTAACAAATATGCTTTTATTTATTTTAGTTTGAACCACTAACCTCAAAAAACTCAACATAGGCTGGTATCGAACCCATCATACATAACAGCCCCTCAATTTTTTTTTAATCGTTCATGGAATGTGGGCATCGCTGGCAGGGCCAGCATTTATTGCCCATCCCGAGTTGCCCTTGAGAAGGTGGTGGTGAGCCACCTTCTTAAACTGCTGCAGTCCGTGTGGTGAAGGTACTCGCACAGTGCTGTTAGGGAGTTCCAGGATTTTGATCCAGCAACGATGAAGGAAAGGCGATATACTTCCAAGTCAGGATGGTGTGTGACTTGGAAGGGAACTTGGAGGTGGTGGTGTTCCCATGCGCCTGCTGCCCTTGTCCTTCTAGGTGGTAGAGATCGTGGGTTTGGGAGGTACTGCCGAAGAAACCTTGGCGAGTTACTGCAGTGCATCTTGTAGATGGTACATACTGCAGCCACGGTACACTGAGAGTGGAAGGAGTGACTGTTTAAGGAGGTGGATTGTTGGAGATACTCATTGCCTGGCACTTGTGTGGCGCGAATGTTACCTGCCACTTATCAGCCCAAGCCTGAATGTCGTCCAGGTCTTGCTGCATGTGGGCATGGACTGCTTCATTATCTGAGGAGTTGTGAATGGCACTGAACATTGTGCAGTCATCAGCAAACATCCCCACTTCTGACCTTATGATGGAGGGAAGGTCATTGCTGAAGCAGCTGAAGATGGTTGGGCCTAGGACACTGCCCTGAGGAACTCCTGCAGCGATGTCCTGGGGCTGTGATGATTGACCTCCAACCACCACAACCATCTTCCTTTGTGCTAGGTATGACTCCAGCCGGTGGAGAGTTTTCCCCCTGATTCCCATTGACTTCAGTTTTACTAGGGCTCCTTGATGCCACAATTGGTCAAATGCTGCCTTGATGTCAAGGGCAGTCACTCTCACCTCACCTCTGGAATTCAGCTCTTGTCCATGTTTGGACCAAGGCTGTAATGAGGTCTGGAGCCAAGTGGGCCTGGCGGAACCCAAACTGAGCATCGGTGAGCAGGTTTTAGGTGAGTAAGTGCGGCTTGATAGCACTTTCGACGACACCTTCCATCACTTTGCTGATGATTGAGAGTAGACTGATGGGGCGGTAATTGGCCGGATTGGATTTGTCCTGCTTTTTGTGGACAAGACATACCTGGGCAGTTTTCCACATTGTTGGATAGATATCAGTGTTATAGCTGTACTGGAACAGCTTGGCTAGAGGCGCGTCTAGTTCTGGAGCACAAGTCTTCAGCACGACAGCTGGGATGTTGTCGTGGGCCCACAGCATTTGCTGTATCCAGTGCGCTCAGCTGTTTCTTGATGATCACGTGGAGTGAATCGAATTATGCAAGTGTAATTCTAATATACACCCACATAGCTGTATCTCTTCCTCCCCATGCAACCCAATAATCAGGAAAATGAAGGCTTAAAGAATTAAAAAATACACTTCTCTGCCCCTTTATGGCCCCAAGCAACATCGCTCCCTTAGGTATTGTGATAACTGCACACAGGACTAAACCCTATTCTTGGAAACAGTGTTTACTGAACACTGTTTCGTCATTATTGATTCAATTGAAACTCTCATATTTGCTGGAAATTGTTATGTAACATTTCTTAGAGAGGCATTCAGTATCACCAGTTACGTTAGCAGTCTTTAAAATTTTTGTTTTAAAGTGGTATCCTCCCAGTGTAATAGTCTTACATAAGTAAAGATTTTGTTGTCATGTGAAATAAATGGATTTGAATGCAGCTCAGACTGAGAAATGAAAAACTCCTCTCTCTGACAGTTGTAAGGATCCTGAATGAAATTACTTTGGGTACTCTCAACTCAAGATTTTTGTTAATTTTTTTAAAGCAAATTTAAAAAGTTACTGAAACAAAATAATCTAATTTCACAGTTCTGTCCTGTTATATTTTGGTATTACAGTTGCATGAATTTTAAAATGCTAGAATTTGCTCTGTAAAAAATTGTACCAAGATAACCTGAATTGAATCAGTATTTATTAAGCAATTTTTACTGAATGCTTTTTATAAGAGTAGTGTTTAGTTTCATGTCTAGTTATCCTGTTTAAACTACAATCCCATATCCAATAAACATGCATGAATATTTGTGCGCTATTATAAATTTAAAGAAACTGGCATGTTGACAATCTGTGACCAAGCTAATTGTAATGGGCATCACTTTTACTGTACTATTCAGTCATAGTTCTGTGAAATATTACTAGACTTAAAATGGAAGTGTGCTCATCTGAATTGCAACATAATCCTAAATGTTACAAAGTGAGGCCTATTATTTTTCTTCCTTTCTTCCAAAGTTTTACACTTTAAAATGTCTGGTTACAGCTACCTTTTCCATGATGTCACAAAGTTGCTCTCCAGTGATGTCATGAATTGGGAGCGCTGCCCACAGCCCTCGCTTTTCATCAGAGAGGCGATCTGCATGAAAGATCTGCTTCCAGTGTGCCTGTGACCAGCACTTTGAGCTCAAAACTTAGGAAGAAAGAAAACCTGATGAGGTGCTGTTAATTGTACAAGTATGTCTCTTCATAACATTTATGTTTATGTGGCAATTCAGTAGAATACATTTCTCTTTCAAATGAGAGAAATGACGTACAAAGTTACATCTAGACAGAATTTTAGCAAGTAGTTAAAATATTTGAGCATCTACGGCAACAGTGGACGCTTTACAATTAGCCTTGGTCACCATGGGCTTCGCGGATGGGAAAGAAACAGCCCCCGTTCCTCCTGCCCTGGCCAATCCAGTGATTCTTGCAGGAAGTTCAGCATGTGTGCATGTCTGGTGAGGAGAGATTAGGGTTCCACTATGACTAGCCTCCACAGTCAAATAACTCACAGATAATGACTGATCAGGCTCTTGTCTGAAGAATAGCCACTGGGGCAAAGTAGCAGAGGAATTTTGGTATCCATGGAACTATAATCCAGCATGAATCGCTGCCTTCAAAAAAGGTATAAAAGGATAGAAAAAAAAAAGGGGAAAATTTGAGGATGAGAATGAATAATGAGAAACCTGTTGTTTTGTTGTACATTTTGATCATTTTGTGGGAAGTTAAAATGTTCGCTTAACAAAAAACAGGAGAATGCATGTTTTTCTCCATTATTAACAACACACTAATGAAACTACAAGAATGTGCAACTTTAAAATGTGGGGTTTCTAAGAATGTGATTTTTTTTTTAATGGAGCCATTGATTGTGGAGAAAAGCAGTCATTATCTAGTTTTCATTAAAAAGGGACTTCACCCCATTAGTTTTGTATTCTGTAAATTAAGCTGAATCAGTCCCAAGAGCTTTGAGTCTTCATGATTCCTCTGAATAATGTGAAATCCTAAAGCCAATTACAGCATTTATAAGACCTGTAAAATGACTTCTGTGTGCTCAGGAAGATGATGACAAGCCTGAAGACTGTATCCCAGACCTGCCAGGCAATGAAGGCGCAAGAGATTTCCTGGCACATGCTCCTACCAGAGGACTTTGGATGCCATTGGGAAAAGAAGTGAAAGTCATGCAGTGTAAGCAGAATCTTGTTGACATTATTGATTCACTGTTGAAGTGAAGTGAAGCAAAGTGAATAAATTATTAATTCAATATTAAAAAAAACTGCACTAGTGGGAACCCAAATGCAGAAAAAATACTGCAATAGATGACATTATTTATATATAAAACGTCCTTGGTAAAATCTAGGGTAGATTCTAACTTGATAAAACTACAGAATCACTGGGGAGAATTTTAACCTGGCGGAGCAGCTGGGGTTTGGTGCAAGTGGGAGGTTAAATCCGGCAAAAATGCGAGTGTTGGGAAACTGGTTCCAACCCACCGACTTCCACATTTCACTCCAGTGTGTTAGGCTGCATGTGCGCAACACCCTCTGGAGAGGCGAGTTGTCATTTGACATATGTTAATTGCTCAATTAGAGCGATATTGACATGGATTTTGCACATTAATTTTGGGTCCATAGGTTTCCCGGGCTTCCTGGAACTCACCAGTGTAAGCAAGGCGAGAACACATCGGCGATTGCGGGGCCTGAAACCATGGCAGGGAAAAGTGGCTATAAGTACTCAGCACTATTCCCTCTAAGGTGCATGGTGCCGCGCATGGATCTGTAAGCTCCCGAAATAGCGGGAAAAAGTCATAGCGCTGAGAGAATGGCCTGGGAACCTCACAGAGCCGATCCGAATAGGAACGATGTTTGCTAAGAGCCCTGGAATCCGGCAAGCATTGTCTCGGACGGGCGTTGACTAATTGGCGGCCGTAGGACCCACAATTCTCTGCGCTCCAGCAACCACTCTATCTACCCGGCTGATTTCTCCGCTGAGAGTGCGCATGCTCCAAGGGCCACGGTGCATTCAAAAGAAAGAAATAGTCGGACTCAGTGGAAACAGGTGAAGAAACTGGGAGGCGCTGGAGCTGCGATTAAATGGTGCTCTGATTCTGGGGCCGAGACGCAAACTCGGTGACTTGTTCCTGAGGCCTGCGTTTCATCCCGCTCAGTCTCGTGGACCTGCTCCTCACAGGAAGTCGGTCTCCAGCCGCACTTTGGATCAGCACACCGCGGGAGCCTGACCGATAGCAATAACAACATAAGTCTCCAGTTCTTTGGGTATGTAAGTTGTGTGCTGAATTATTTTGATGAATGCTCTTTTTTAGGCTTATCAAACTGATGTTGAAGATTGTACAGGAAACTCTTTATTAACCGGCACCCAAATATCCGGAAATCTCTCTTAACCGGCAAAATTCTTGAGTAGGTAACCGGGGTTTTCCTTCATCTCTCGTTTAAAATTAACTTTAAAAAAAACCCCGAGGCGTTTGCCTTGTATCGGAGCGTGTAGATTGGGAGGAGAATGTGCAGCCCGGGTAGGCAGCGGACACGACATGGTCAGCTGGTGGTCCCCGGGGAGACGGAGCTCCGAATGCAGGCGCATGTCAATGTGTACGGGGCTCTCGTACGTTGGGAGATATAACTCTCCGTTATCCGGACTTTTTGATTAACCGGCACCACGCCGATCCCGTCGGTGCCGGTTAATAAAGAGTTTCCTGTATTCAGGTTCCTGATGAGGGTCTCTGTGTCACACTCGTGTTACAGCATTGCCTTTCCACCTCTGGGAGTTGAGTTTGAATCCATTGCAGAGCGATGAAAGGAAAGTCCCTGGTCTTCTGTTTTGAAAGGCATGGGCAGTATTACTGAATCACATAATTTCACATGAGTTACGGAATCATTTTGAAGGCTGAAATTTCAGATAAGTAAACAGTTTACACAATGACGGGTTATAGCTAGCGTAGAAGTACTGATAAAGATTCTGGATTTTGGACTCATGCAATGAAACATTGAAAGAGGTTTAAATTTGACCTGTGTAGTTTCCAAAGGATGTAAGTTCTCAGACAGAAGACCACTCAGTGAAGTGAAGGCAGGAAAATTAATAGTTATATTTTTATTCTTATTTGGAATATATTTTATTTTAAAAATAAATTATCCCGATCGCTAGACAGTGAGTGTCTTGGTAAACCTCTTCAGGCAAAACTTTTTTTCAATGTTTCATTCAAGCGGTGTAATGCAGACAAAGGTGAGCTGTGGATGTGTAACCCAAGAAGACGGTCCTGAACTGAAAATGTTAATGTGAATGAGTGTCTGATTAAAGCTGAACAATACCAAGGTGGGAGGGAAAAGGAAGCACTTTTTAAATCTTAAATTAGGCCGCAGCTCTACAAGCACTTTTGCTCCCATGGAAAGTGGTTTTGGGTGCACTTCAATTAAAAAGTGGTCGTATAACCGAAGAGATAATTGAGGATACTAAAAGCGTGAGGCATGAGTCCCGTACGGGTTTATTTTGCACTGAGTACATGTTAACTCCAGCTTTGGTTTCTCACCTCCTTCCAACAAATGTTGGAAACAAAGTTATTGCTAATGTCTGGTGTAATAATAAGAAAACTTAACAGAACAAGTCATTTGGTTCATCAGGTGTTTTCCTCCCACCAACAATATCCAGTCTATTTGTTTTTTGGATGGCATGTTAAATCTCCTGTGGTTCAGATGGATTAATAAGGGACAGCCAGCATGGACTTGTTAAAGACAAATCCTGTCTGATTGAGGTGGAAGAGGATTTGTGAGACTTTGTCCAGAATGTGTATTGAAGTGAAGTTCCTTGTCTCCAAACCTCTAGACCTTGACATAATGGCCATCTTTGGTTTAACTGCTAATCAATTTAACCTGATGTTTCCTGTTACAAAGGAACAGGAGATGTATGACCTGGACAATCTTAGACAGTTAATGTGACCATGCTATTGGCCCAGAAATTGATCTCGCTCTGTTCCCGCGGGGGTAAGGCTTTCCCGCGATCTCTCACCTCGCTTGTGCTTTTTCAGATCCAGCTCGCACGAACTTCATGTTCTAGAGATCAGCTGGGCAGTGCTTGCGTATCCCAGCGGCGTAGTGAATTCGTGCGAGCTGTGGGATCACGTGACTCAGTTAGAGCCAATGGCAGCACACCATCTTCCATTCATAAGTTTCACAGCACGGCTGTGAAATCTATGAATCTTACACCCCCCCAAAATAACAGCTAAACCTCAATTAAATTTAAAAAAAAAACCCATCACATTAATAAAATAAGTATAGTTAATTAAATTAACCATTTTAAATAAAAAATTAAATTTTTGAAAAAATTTAAAATCTTTTAAAAAGTTATAAAAATAAACTTACCTGTCTTTACAGTCTCTAAAAAAGATATACCTGTTAAAAAAAATTCAAAAAATACTTAATTCACTACTTACCTTCTTAAAAGTGGGTCTTACTCCTCCTTTTTACATTTCCAAAATCTTCCGTACTTACCTGCGCGTCCAAAGCATGAAGTGCACAGCGTGCGCGCAGCCTGTAGCGCGCACGCGATGCACCGAGGACCCGCCCCCTTTTCAGAAGAGCAATTGCCGGTTTTCAGCGCATGCGCAGGGCATGCAGAAAACCGGCAATTGGAGTGGAAATACGCGAGAGTACGCAGTGCGTACTCTCGCGTCCCGGGATCAATTTTCGGCCCAATATGTTCGTTTCAGGGCCTCTATTGTTGTGGCCCACTCTGCCATTAACACCTCACGGGATGAGTCCCCACCTGTCTATTACGTCCTCCACCATTGTCCCAACTAATCCCCAATATTAGCATATCCTAATCGGACAATGACCATGAGATGTTATAATTAACTTTGATGGGACACCTGACAGAGCAAATGATTAACTTTAATGGGACACCTGACAGAGCCAATTCTAACACGAGACACGTGTAATATCGTTTTTGTAAGAGCTGTGACCTGTTAGAGATTAAATATAGCCATGAATGACATTTATAAACCAACAAAAAAGCAACTGATTTCATGATTTTTAAGAGTTGGTCTGATTGTCTCATGATTTGGGATGGCAATATGGCATTACTGTATATATGCTTTTAATTGGTTGCTGTTGTTGTAAAAGTTGTTGTAAAATTTGCACACCAACAATAAAGGTCACGCTCAAAGGAGTTCGTGGCCCGCTCAGTACAAAAAAAAATTAGAGGGAACATTGATACTCAGTACTCACAGCTGGTTTCTTGCCTGCTTGTGTGAAAGGGTTTGTTCACAGTACTTGTGCTGAGAGGTTACTTTACACACTTTGGAGGTATCACCTACACTTTGGTGGTTTGGAGGTCTGATCTGCACTTTGGGGCTCTGATCTATCAGATCAACATGGGTGCCGCTTACGCTGTGTTAGATTGGACCTCAGATGAGGGCCAAGATGACCAGCAGCAGCCTGCAGCTCCACAGGAGAGAAGGGATTAGCAAAGAGGTGCAGCTCGCAGGAGGCTATACCCAGCACACAGGATCTATAGGCAGAGGATAAGTTTCGTCAACATGTCAGAACACCAGTGTCTCAGGAGACTATGGGTGTCGTGTCAGGTGGTGACAAGACATTTGCAGCCTGCTGGAATGCGACCTGCTGTCACCACCGCCCTCAACGTTTTTGTCTCTGGCTTCCAGGGATCTGCAGGAGACATTCGCAGGATTTCGCAGTCGGCGACAAACAAATGCAGAAGACAGGTGATTGGCTTGTTTGCCAGAGCTGCCAATTATGTCGACTTTGCCTGTTATGACACCAATCAGAATTAGCGGGCGCTCGGGCTTGCGGCTCTGGCAGGCTTCCCATAGGTTCAGGGCATCATCGACTGCATGCTTGTGGCAATTAAGGCACCCCCCCCAATCACCCAGGAGTATTTATCAACCGCAAGGGCTTTCACTCCAACAATGTGCAGCTGGTGTGCAACCACAAAAAGATCTTTATGCAGGTGTGCGCAAGATTCCTGGGCAGCTGCCATGATGCTTTTGTCCTGCGACAGTCCCTGGTCTCTTCACACCTCGAAGCCGAGTTACCGGCTGGCTGCTCGGAGACTAGGGATACCCACTTAAAACATGGCTGATGAAACCTCTCAAAAACCTGAAGAATGAGGCCCAGGAGTGATACAGTGAATGCCATGAGACCACCAGATGTGTCATCGAACAAGCCATTAGCATGCTGAAGATGTGCTTCAGGTGCTTGGACAGATCTGGAGGCGCCCTTCAGTACGCACCAGCCATGGTCTCCAGAATGGTCATGGTGTGCTGCGCTCTGCACAACATTACGCAGCAGCGAGGTTTGGACCTGCAGGAGGAATAAGGCACAGAGCCTCTTTGGTCGATTCCAAGGAGTTGGAGGCGGAAGGTGATGCGGGCAATGCGGCGCATATTACTGCCCAGGATGCCCTCATTATTGCGAGGTCTGCTTAGGTTCTACCAGTGCACCCATCTAACAACCACGTGCAAATACCACTTTTGCCCCCCACCCCCCCCTAAAGCCACTAACACAAAGCAAACAACCAAGCACTCCTTTCACAGCAGCCCCACCCCCCTCCATTGCTCGGTGTCGATTCATGTCTTCCCATTCATCCATAACACAACTAAAAGGCCACTTGCCAGCCAGCAACCAAGTAAGGGCAAGACGGGAAAGTGGTGCAAAAGAATAATATTTATGTGTTTCAAATAGACAACAGAAACTTAACAATCTAACTGTGTAACACACCCATGTGCATACTCTTGTGCAACTACAAATCTTTAATCTTCCTTTTCCTAGCACTTCTAAATGGCGCAACCCCTGTGGCTTCAGCATAGGTAGAGGCAGGCTGCTCAGATCCCTGCTCTAACTATTGAGTTGCTCTGGGCCGACGTCCTCTGCGTTTTGAAGCCTGTGAGGGCCCCGCCAAAGTCTGCTCCAACTGCACCTGTGCAGGGGCACACTCGGCCATCAGGACACGAGACAGCAGGTGGGTTACTGACTGGGGCGGGGGGGGGGGTGGCAACAGGTGAGAAATGGAAGCGCTATGAGCAGAGTTCTCACTTCCATGTCCCCTTTCACCATCATCCCTCTCATGGCCCAGCCACGCTTCCCTGCTAGCAATGTGTTGGAGAACACTTTGCTGCAGATCAGTGGGACGATGAAAGACCAAGGCTCCGGTATCATTCATCCTATTTAAGGTGGCATCCAGAGTCTGCAAGCATTTGTTCAAGGCCTGCATGCCCTCGTGATTGCTGAGTTTGATGCTCTATGTAGTTGGCCACTCTTTGCATGGAAAAAGACATCAACGCAAGGCCTGCGACATCATGCCACTCATGCTTGAGACGGACTCCTTCAATCTCTCTGCAATCGTGCACAGTGGGCTTGGAACGCCTGCCAGTACATTGCACATTCTCTGCTGCTGCTCAAGAAGTATCCTCTTCGTCGACGGCCCCTAGGGTACAGCATCTGCGTCCAGCTGAGCAGAACTTGGAGAGTCCTGCAGCCTCTGATGTGGGCTCTCCACTCCTGTGCCTGACTCCACCATCTGTTCTTGCTCATTTGTGAAGTGTGAGTCACCATGTGAAAACCCAACTATCTCTCTAACTTGTCCCATGGAAGTGCGAGTATCTGAGCTGGTGCATGGTCTGCATAAGTCCTGTGACGATGTATCCTCCGAGGGAGTGAGCTCCTCTGAGGAGTCATTGTCATGGGTGACCTGGACCACCTCCTGCTGGACATGTGAAGGCCCTGTGGGAGATAAAAGACATGAATGATAACTTCAAGCATTTTTACGTTCACAGTCATCATTATGCACATGATCATATTTTAGTGGCCGTTGTCATCAAGTCAACATGACTGAGTATTGTATGCCATGTGGCTGCCTAATAATTAATTCTGTAACCAGGTAGCTGGAAGACCCCCATCTCCGACCGCCAGGGACACTGCAGCTCCGCTGATCTCCAGCGCTGCCTCCTCTGCAGATGTTAATTGAGAGATGCCTGGAGGGTCAACTCCGGTTCTCTGCTCTCTTCTGCAAGGAGGGAAAGAAGAGACCTATGAGTGAGAGTAATGGGATAAGTTCACTCGATAGATGGAGCGCATTTGTTGAAGATGACCGAGGGATAGGCATGACATTGCATAAGGACGAGTGTCAGTGTGGATGGATAGATGGGGGTGTGTGAGTAAGTGCATAGACCGAGAGGGCTGTGTGCACCTGCAAGCTAATTTGGTGTGAGGAGTGATGTGCTGGAGTAGGCATGAGAAGGAAGAGTGAGGGGCATTAGGGTGATCGGCACATCCGGATGTAGAGCAATGTGCTATTGCTCTCACCTTTCCTGCCCTGCTGAGGTCATTGAATTACTTCCTGCATTGGATCCAGGAGTGTGGCACTACGCTCCTGCTGCTGACCTCCTCGGCAACCTCCAACCACGCCTTCTTTGCCTCTGCTGCAGGCATCTTCCTCGCCTCTCTCTGGGCCCTTACAGTCCCCAACAGCACCTCCAGGGATGTGTCGCTGAAGCTGGGCGTAGCCTTTGCCCGTCTTGACTCCATAGCAACAGGTCTGTGGCTCTCCGTGACAACTCCAAACCCAAACTCCTTCAACTTTCATGTTTCGAGTGTCCCTTTAAATACTGATAATCTTGCTTGAAACACTAATTTTGGAGCATTCATTTTGTATTGGAGTGTCAAATTCTTGAAGAGATGTGTGGGGTTTTTTGTGCTGCAAATGAAACCTTACGTTGTAATCAGTTTGCAGTTACAATTATAATGAACCAAATTATTGTGTTTGTTTAAAATTTAGTATTTTATTAGCAGACCAAAACCAGCCCCCTTATTCAAGCCAAAGCTGAAGTTTTATTTGGCTTCTAAGTTTTAAAATGCCTCCATTGATGAGCATTTGGCAATGTTCAAAGGTTAGTATGGGAGAATTGCAATTAATAGTTATTTGTACTATTTTGGACTGTTGTTTCCAGGCTGGAGATGCAAAAATTTTGGACACAGAACTGGGGACAGAGAATGTCCTTACTTCATCAGTGGAAATCAGAAATTGGAACAGTTCAGAGTAGTAAGTCAGAACAGATTTCATTCTCTATTTGCTTTGAAAACTTGCAAAAGTTATGAGTGTCACTTTTTCAGCATTTTAGGTTACTGTTTTTAAAACCTATCCCATTAAAATTAACTTCTCCTGAAGCCATAGATCAATAATAGTGTTTTTGTAGCATTACTTGGAATTTGTTATATTTGTAACATGACTTGCTAAACTGAGGTCAGACTTGGTTTAGTTGCATAAATGTCATTAATCTAGCTTTGTAAGTAAAATAATGCAGGCCTACAGTAATAGAAGAAAGAAATTTACCAAGTGTGATAACAGAAGAAAGAAATTTATCATGTGAGAGTTTGGCTCAGTGGTAGCACTCTTTTCTCAGTCAGAAGGTTGCGAGTTCTAACCGCACTTTAGGACTTAAACACATAAGCTAGGCTAACACTTCAGTGCAATACTGAGAGAGTATTGCATTGTCAGAGGTGCTGTCTTTCAGATGAACGTAAAACATCCCATGACACCATTCAAAGAGCAGGGAGTTTTTCTGGTGTCCTGGCCAACATTTGTCCCTCAACCATCGCTACCAAAAACAGATTAACTGATCAGTTATCTAATTTGCTGTTGTGGGATCTTACTATGCATAAATTAGCTGATCTGTTTGCCTACCTAAAATCAATGGCTACCCTTCAAAAGTAATTAATTGCCAGTGAATCACTTTGGCAGGTCCTGAGAACATGAAAGGTGCTATACAAGGTTTTTTATTTTATGAAGCTATACATCCCTGTGCCAGTCAAAGAATTTAAGTTGTCATGCGATCCATATATAAATATAAGTACAAAGACCCATGCTTCACAATGATTTCACATCATTAAGTTTTCAGCGATATAAGCATGTTTTTACATCTTGACTCCTGTTCTATATTTTACAAGTAGGAATATATATATACGTGTAATATTTAGACTATGAAAATAGTTACCAAAGTCAATGAAGGATGCGATCAAAAGAAAAAAAAACTGCTAATGCTGGAAATCAGAAATAAAAACAGCAAATGCCAGAAATACACAGCAGATCCATCAGCGTCTCTACGGAGAAAAGTCAGGTTAAAGTCTCGTGTGTGTGTGTGTGTGTGTGTGTGGACCCTTCATCAGAATTGGAAGAGAACCACTAAATAAGGCTCAGCAAATAAAAGATGTGGAGGGGAATAACGGGTAGAAATTTGAATCAAGAGTTGTGACTTCTGTCACAGAGGAGGCTGAATGGCCATGAACAGTTTTTTTTTGAAAAGCTGGAGAGATGAAAACTGGTGGATGACATTATATACAAAGGTCATCTTAGTGATGCAATAAAAAGGCATTAAAGAACAAAAGAGAGTGAAGTATCTATGTGGGGCAGTGAAGACGTGAAATATACACACAAGCTGCTTCTATATTAGTGCAGGAAGGGTACCAACACTGACATCCCTGGCACATGGGTGCACAGCTGGGAGCACCCCAGTTCTGTTTTAAGCCCCAGTCAGGGGTCCACTCATCTTCCAGTCCTACCAAAGGATCTACACCCAAAACATTAATGTGTCTTTCTCTCTTTACAGATACTGACCGCTCTGCTGTGTATTTCCAGCACGTTCTGTTTTTATTACAGCATAACTTTAGCCACTTTAGACAGTCTGCCAGCCTGAAATCAGACAGCTGTCTTATGTCCTAATACTTGGATGTCTAAGAAGACCAAAGTAGGGTGATGTTTTGAAGAATGTTCACACCCTTTAACAATATTTTCACACAATGATTTTTGTGAATGTAGCTCACATTTTAGTTCAGATTCTCAATTTTTAGTGCCATGCAATTCATAACACGATGCAGCTATTGTCCTAGGGATCAGAAAATATATGCATTATCACAGGCATTATATACATGGAGTGACACTTTTGACACCGTTTCATGAATAATATTTTCTCTAGAAGACTTAACATAGTAAGCTCCAAAAAAATCACAATTAAAATGGCTATTCTATATCCTACATTAAGTAACCTTTGGTTTTTAATTGTGCTGTTTTCCTCATGTTGCACTTTGTATGAAGATAATTTACCTTAAAGTGGAAGACAAACTAACATCTGAAGAATAATGCACTAAAAAAAGTTGACTCATGCGGGTAATCTCGTACTTTTTTTGTAACTCCTGGTGATTGTATCAGTGAAAATGAATGTAATTTAATTGAAATGGTGGTAATTTGGGCAGGTAGTAACATGAAGCACAGAAGCATACACACTTCCAATGTTGTTTCCTTCCAACCCCCATGATTTTCCTTTATTGTAGTAGAACAAGTACTTTTGCCATAATGGCTCCAGGTAACACTGAGAATGTGTTGCATTGTCGGAGAAATTATCCATCGACCGAGAGATTAAACAGAGGCCCCATCTTGATTCAGGTGGGCGTTAAAGATCCCATGGCACCATTGAACATAAGAACATAAGAAATAGGAGCAGGAGTAGGCCATTCGGCCCCTCGAGCCTGTTCCGCCATTTAATAAGATCATGGCTGATCTGATCTTGGCCTCAACTCCACTTTCCTGCCTGGTCCCCATAACCCTTGACTCTCCTGTAGCTCAAATATCTGTCTATCTCAGCCTTGAATATATTCACTAACTCAGCTTCCACAGCTCTCTGGGGTAGAGAATTGAAGATGGGCTGGAGCTTTTCCCAAGTTCCTGGCTATCATTCCTCCCTCAAACAACATAAACAGATTACCTAGTCATTCATCCAAGTACTGTAGTGGGAGCTAACTGCACAAAATAGCTGCTCTCGTTGCCAACACAACAAAGTAAATAATTTCTGAAATGTGATAAAGCATTATATAAATAAAAATCAAATTCTGGGGGGAATAAAATCACCTGACTGTAAACGTCTGTTCATAATAGTCAAACTCTGCTGTTCTAATTTAACTAACTCTGCTTTTGACAATTTTACGCTTAATGACAGGTATTTGAAAGTTTTTTTTTAAAGTTACATTTAGCATATAGAAATTTGTAGTTCCTACAGACAATTTTCTAACATGGTGCCTTCTTTTACTAGGCACATGAGGATCCCATGTATGATGTAATCAGAGAAAACAAACGGTATGAAAAGGAAACAAGGTAAGCATAGGCGTTAGTGATAGACTACTACATACAGAGTGAAATCGTATGCAGTGCATTACAAAGTTGAGTGGTTGCATTGACAATCTGTGGGAATGAAGGCCAGGCATCTTACTACATAGGGGGAGCGAGAGCGTTCAGGCAGAAATAAAGATAGCCTAAAGATTTTAAAAGGATGAGGGTGCTCTCCAGGTCACCAATAGTATTAAAGGTAATATAAATACTTGAGGTTCAGTAAAAATATAGAAAATAACTGATAAAAATACAACAAAAGTGATTTAAAAAAACAAGGAGTGTGATAAGTTAAAATGTGTGTTTAAAAACAACATTAGGGCATAAGAGCAGGACAGGGTTTAGTGCCCAATTAAAAGTTCTATACACTAATGCACGTAGCATAAGAAATAAAACAAGTGAATTAGAAGTGCAAATTCAGCTTAAAGGGTATGACCGTGGTCATCACTGAGACCTGGCTACAGCTGGGCATGACTGGGAGATAAATGTTCCAGGTTATAAGGTCTTTAGAAAGGACAGGGAAATTGTAAGAGGGGGAGGAGTAGCAATATTGATAATGGACACTTTTGCCTAATTAGCGCGGATATCAGTAAGGGTGAGCAGGCAGTAGAAACGTTATGGGTAGAATTGAGGAATAGAAAAGGATGCAAGACTTCGGTGGGAGTTGTTTATAGACCTCCAGATAGCAATGATAAAGTCGTGGGATGCATAGATGCGGAGATTAGGGAAGCTTATTGTAAAAACAGAGTAGTTATAATGGGAGACTTTAATTTTCACACAGACTGGGGGAAGCAGAACAGCTCAAGTCCCAAAGGCAGTGAATTTTTTGAGTGTATTCGGGACAGTTTTCTGGAACAATATGTCCTTGAACCAACAAGAGAACATGCCATCTTAGCTTTAGTAATAAGTAATGAGCCTGAATTAGTCAATAATCTAACAGTGACAATATGATAGAATTTAATATTAGGTATGAGAGGAAGAAGGTTTTAAATTTAGGTAAGTCTGACTGGAGGAATGAGGCAGGAATTGACCACAAAAGACTGGGCTCAACTATTTAACGGATAAAACTACTGATGAACAGTGGGAGGTTTTCAAACAAAAGTATTTGGTAGAATAAAAGACCTGTACATACCCTAAAAGGCAAGAGCTCTGTGTGTGTAATTAAACAACCTTGGTCAACAAGGGAAATGAGAGATAGTATAAAACTAAAGGAAAGGGCTGAAAGAAAGGCGAAGAACAGTAGCGATCTCGCGGACTAGGAGAGATATAAAGAACAGCAAAGAGATACAAACAAAGTGGTAAGAGCTGCAAAAAGGAACAAGGTAAAGCTTTCGAGGGATATCAAGGACAACAGTAATGTTTTTACAAATATATTAAGAGAAAGAGGGTGGCTGAGAGTAATGTGGGGCCCTTAATGACAGACGCAGGTATTTGTACTGTAAACTTTGTTGATTTATTTGTAAAACTTTATCATTGCATTTATATTGTTAATCATAAAGCTGTTTTTTTTAAGGCTTTATTGTTTATTGTGATCAATGAATGAAAAGGTTTACTATGTAATTGATGAGTTGTATAAGTACTATTGTACTTGAATAAAAAGATTAATGACAGACGCAGGTGATACTGTAATTGGAAATCAGGAGATGGCAGACTTCTTAAATAGCTACTTTGTCATGGTCTTCACAGTAGAGGATGAGGATAAAGTACCAGAGATACAAAAAAGACTAAAAATAAATCAAGGGGAGGAACTAACTAGATTCAATGGTAAGTTTTTTTTCTTAAATGGTGATTGAGAAACTAATGAGATTAAAAATAGACAAATCACCAGGACCCAGTTTCCACCCCAGGGTATTAAAAGAAGTCAGTGAGGAAGTTGTTGATGCGTTAGTCCTGACCCTCCAAACTCTCCCAATTCAGGAATTGACCCCTTGGATTGGAAAACTGCCAATGTCACTCCATTATTTAAGAAGGGTAATAAAAATAAACTAGGGAATTATAGGCCTATTAGTCTAACGTCAGTATTGGGGGAAATTACTAGAATCTGTTGTTAGGGACAGAGTGACTGCACGTTTGGACAAATTGAGCTGATCAGAGAAAGCCAGCATTGAATTGTAAAGGATAAGTCCTATCTTATGAACCTAGTTGAATTTTTTGGTGAGATAACAAACGTAGGTTTGGGAATGTCTGTGGATGTTATTTATATGGACTTCCAGAAGGCATTCGACAAGGTTCCACATAAGATACTGTTAACAAAAATGAGAGCACATGGAATTGGAGGCAACATATTGGTTCGGAGGTATGAGATAGAGAGTAGGGATAATAGGTATACACAAATTGGCATGATGTGACTAGTGGTGCCCCCCAGGGATCTGTACTGGAGCCTTGGCTTTTCACTATACTTATAAATGACTTGGAATAAGTAATAGAGAGCTGTATATCTAAGTTTGCTGATGACACTGCGTTAGGAGGCACAGTAAATAGTGTAGATGGGTGCAGAAAGTTGCAATAGGACATTGATAGATTAACTGAGTGGGAAAACCTGTGGCAGGTGGAGTTCAATGTGGGAAAGAGTAAGATTTCTAAATGGCGAGAAGCTTGGAACTGTGGATGAGCAGAGAGATTTAGGGGTCCATGTAGAGAAATCACTAGTGGGAAGGTTCAAAAAATAATTTAAAAGGCTAATGGAATGTTGGCCTTTATCTCAGGGCTTTAATACAAAGAGGTGGAAGTTATGTTACAGCTGTACAGATCTCTGGTTAGATCCCATCTGGAGTACTGCATTCAGTTCTGGGCACCTCACCTCAGGAAGGATATATTGGCCTTCGAGGAGGTGCAGCACAAGTTCACCAGAATGATACCGGGGCTAAAAGAGTTAAGTTATGCCGACAGGATGCATAGGCTAAGCTTATATTCCCGTGAGTATAGAAGATTAAGGGGTGATGTAATTAAGGTGTTTGTTTAAGATGATTAAAAGAGTTGATAGGGTAGATAGAGAGAAACTATTTCCTCTGATGGGGGAGTCCAGAACAAGGTGGCATAACATTAAAATTAGAGCTAGGCTGTTCAGGGTGATGTCAGGAAGCACTTCCTCACACAAAGTGTAGTGGAAATTTGGAACACTCTCCCCAAAAAGCTGTTGAGGGTAGGTCAATATGAAAATTTCAAAACTGAGAGTGATAGATTTTTTTCTTAGGCAATTGTGTTAAGGGTTATGGAACCAAGGCGGATAGATGGAGTTAAGATACAGATCAGCCATGATGTAATTGAATGGCAAAACAGGTTCGAGGGGCTGAATGGTCTATTCCTGTTTGTAATATCACGGAAGCGGGGGGCGGAGGGGGGATGCGGGTTTGCTCTCGAGGGTTGTAAAAAGTGAAAATGTCCTGTGATTAAATCATGTTACTTGAACAAAAGTAGTGTTACCACAGAATTTGCAGAGCTGGGCTACTTGGATTGTTACATTACATTATTTTCTTCTGCATGATGACTATATTATTTTAAATTATGATTTTCCTTTATTTTGTTTAAGAATGTAATTATACACTGAAATTAATAGTACTTTCAACTATGCTTAATGCCATAGTTTTGTCGTTCATAGCGAATAATGGGTATTTGGGAGTGGTTTTAATGAGAATTAATCTTAAATGGTTTGTAAAATTCTTCGGCCTTCTGAGGCTAGATTACAGTTTTTGATCACATTCAGGTGTCTGTTGTAGTTTATAATGTATGGAGTGTATATACGGAGAGCCATAGGATATGATTTGTACCCCACAGTAGTCTGACTGATGATTTATGAATGACAGTCATCAGTGAATTTTGTTCAGTGCCTATACTCTGTCTATATCACAAGCTATGTTTTCTGTCAATTTTAATTTTAAATAGGACTACAATGAATGAGGCAAAGACTGCAGTGTTGTCCAGTGACATCGCTGTGATTTCTATTTACCCCCCAGCATGTTGTCTTTTCTCAACTGTGGTGCCATCTGCATGAAATAGGAAAACATTTCATGTAGCTGACTTTGATGCACATAGTGTAATACTTTTTCAGTTTTTACTGGCTTTGTGCTTGTGTTCTTCTTGTGTTTGAATGTCACAATGTGTAGATTGCAAAGGGCGAGAGCAAAACCGGAAAAGATAATGAAGAAAAAGTTTAGTTGGTGTAATGTTAGCTCGCTTCACCTTTCATTGTTCTGCATACTATTTTCACGATAACTTCTTTTTTACCCTTTTGACAATATGCTAGAAATATTTCTGCACAGAATAATATCCCAGGCTCTCTTGCTTTCAATGAGAGCCATGCAGTCTCCTTTAGGGGTGATCTGGCCTACAGGCCCCTCCAAAACCAGCAGCAATTTTATTGTCTTTGTAACGGGTAGTTGATTGTGCTGAGTAAAGTAGAATTAGTATCACTGAGTTAATAACTCTCAGCTTTGTGTTTTAATTCAACTCCCTTACACTGTTGGGCTCAGTAGCTTCTCAATACACATTTGTGTGACATTGTAAGTCTTTCAGTCCTATAATCTGAGCAATTCTATTTTCTTTTGTGCTTTATTTTGCAACTGACTGGATAAAATCTGAGGACTGTTCACGAGTGGGTTTCCTTAGACTTATCATTTGTAGTTTGCAGAATCTGTTTTAGGTGGATAGAGTCTGAAACCACACCAAGAAGCATTCTGTACATGCTGTGTGTACATGCTGCAGATTGGTTCCAGTGATATCACTTCTGTAAGTTCAGTTGCAATGACATGCCAAAGTCATGTAATTGTATTACTCAGCAGATTGCACTTGTTTCGTCAGAGGGTGTGTGCACTATTTATATTAATCTGAGTTTACTAGAAACCAAAATTGTTTGACCTATTATAAGATATGGACCTAGAACTTGATCACGCCCTAATTGGGGAACGATCCCGGTGTAGCACATGCAATGAGGCTGGTGACAGGATCACGGAAAATTAGCCTACTGGTGGGATTGGGGGGGGGGGGGAGAATCGGGAGGGGACGCGAGTGGTGGCTGGCAGCAGCATGTGAATTGAATATTACCCCTACTCCTCCCAGCTCCATAATAAGGTCAGTATTGTTAGGTATGCCTGCCATCTTGGACCCTTAGGCACCTGTTTATGCCTGTAAATCGGGTGCAGCACGATCCAATTTCTAGGCCTATTTTGAGTGAGTAGTGATGAATTTTAGGATGATTTTATAGCATAAATAAGTTATACTGTACTCGTTGTGATGATCAAATTTAGTGACTTCTTCCAGGGTTTGAACTTTGTTGACTTTAATGGAGTTTTTGTTTAACAAGAAAAATATTTTAGCTACTGGTGAGTTTTAGCCACCTATTAATAAAGATGTGACTGTGCAACTGATGCAGTGGGGTTGTACTGCACAAATGAGTAGTCATGTGCTAGTATTTACATGTAGATATATGAGTTTGAATGTGATGTTGCTGTTTATTAGGCATTTACTTGTTCCTTTATCCTACAGCGTTATTTAAATAAATTTTATCTGAAAGTTGAATAAATTTACTCTGGTGGGTGATAAATAAGAAAAATCATAGTTGAAGTGAAGAATACTGTTCAATCAGTGAGCACAGTTATTTGTTCTAATTACTGTAATGTGACATTTTCTTCCTAGGATACAACAGCTGAAACAGATGTTGGAGGACACCACATCAGACAGTAAAAGTTCCAGTTCCTCAAATTCTGGAGCCAAGCACAAAAAGAAGAAAAAAAGGAAAGAGAAGAGGAGAAAGAAAAAGATGAAGAAAAAGAAACACAAGACTAGAAAATCAAGTGACAGCTCAGAATAAGACAAAAGACTTGAATGTTTTGAGTGATTTTTCGTAAAGAGAGAAATATGTTATATTCATCAACAAGAGTTTATTTTGAGCAGCTGTATAAGTTGGAGGTTTTCAACAACAGTGGGGGAAAAACTGAAAACAATAAACCCAATACCTGAACTTGATGGTTGAGGTTAACATGCTTCCCTTTATACGAGTGTAATTCACTTTTCCAGCTGTTGTACACCTGACTAATTTTGTCAGATCGAGGAACAGATTCAGTGGGAACATTTTCATTGTAAAAGTGCTAGCTGGTGAAATACTACTTTTAGTTCTTACTCAAAAGGAGTGTAAACCTAACTTGTAACAATGGAAATGCAACTCACTTTCCCGCAGGCATAGAATCACAATGACGAAGTGACATTATAAAGCAGTTCCATCTTATTTTCTTGTAGAAGGGAAATTACTAAAATAGCAAAAGTGTTATGGGCAACAGTGACCAGTGGTAAATGTCACCATTGTGAGGTTGACCACAACTCATTTGCAAGTTAGAACCCCTGTAGTTAGGATTTATTATATCATACTGCTCGGTAAGAGTATCATAGCCTTTATATATGACAAAAATGTTCTCCATATTGTGTTTTTAAAAAAGCATGATAGGATGACCATTTAGCAGTGAGACTGGGTCCGTTAATTCATGAATTGCATTGAAGCTTGTGTATGCTTTGGTGACATCAAGTAGTTCTTTGGACTTCCTAGTTCTATTGGAGCCCCTCCATAAGCATTATGGATGCTGGAATAGCTTCATCTCCAGATTGTTCTCTTGTTTTCTCTTAATCTCTAGCAAAGGAGAAACGTGAAATCAGAATCCTAGCGTAGTAGATGCCTGTGGAATATTTGTAGATCTGATATGTTTTGAAGCAGGAGTGTCCAGCCTGTGCTCCAGTGCCATATGAGGCCAGTCCCATTTGTGCTTGTGCTTTTTTCGAAAAAACGTTGCCTTTTTTTCTCAGTAACAGAAATTTCCCGTGTTTTAAGCAAAAGAAATACTGTTATCACTATTTAAATTTCGTAGGTGTGGAGGTTTGGAAAGGATTGTACTTAGCGCTGTTGTCTCTTTGATGGATAAATCCTAAATTAGAACATCAAGATCCCATAGTACATTTCGTAGAAGAGCAGGGGAGTTCTCCCAGTGTCCTAGCCAACATTTATCCCTTAACCAACACCACTGAAACAGATTGTCCGGTCATTTATCTCGCTACTGTTTGTGGGACCTTGCTGTATGCAAATTAGCTGCACGTTACAACAGTGACGACACTTAGAAAATACTTCACTAGCTGTGAAGGTGCAATACAAATGCAAGTCCATCCTTCCTTTCTCTTGCCCTGAGCCTTGCCATATGTGGTCACTTTTATTGATAAACAGATACATGCATGTCTGTATGTGGCAGTTTTATATAATTTGAGGTAAATTGTATGCAGGGACTGAACAGGTAGTTCAGAGAGGTAGAAGTAACAGTGAGAGTGAGGTTGGTAGGGGAAGGCAAGGTGTAGTGGGAAGGAGAAAAGGTAAGGGATGCGATAAGAGCAAGGAGGTGGAGAAGCATAAGGGAATGAGAAGAGAGCCGCTTGCCACACTTGCTCACAACCCCTGCTAGAAAATGCAGCCTGCAGGCCCCGGAGGCTCCTTTCCCTGCCACCACTACCCTCCATCTGAAAGAAAACAAAAAGAGAAGCAAATGAAGTGTTGGGGAGAAAATATAAATAGCAACACAAAGACAATAGAGATAGGTAAGGAGGAGAATGAGGGCAGGATTTCCCTGTGCTTTTCTGCCTTGTTGTCAAATGGTTCCCTGAGAGGATGTGAGGGAGCTAGGGCAGGGAGGTCTTCCGCTGAATACCTGTCTCTAGAAACAGCTGCACTCTTCCTCTCGCTCCCTTGAGTCATCCCGTTTGCCTACCTTGCTGTGTTTAACTGAATGCGAGGAAGGGAGCAGGGTAACACTAAGGATTCGCCTCCATTTCTGTCTGTTCTACCAATCAAAGAATCCTTGCAAGGAAGAGGCATTGGGATGTCCACGGCAGGAGGATGGTGAAAGTCTATTGGAGTGATCAGATAGCCCCCACGAAAAAAACCCGGCGATGTTCAGGCAGGTGCCATCAGAGCCATATACAAAGTTTACCCATTTTCTTTAAATTAGATTTGCCCAGTTAAACTGCTGCAGTGAGTGATGCACTGCAGCAGTACATGATTTCTCTCCCTGCAGTGACAAGTTTAGAAGGACTAGCTGTTATAGCCAGGAGCATGCCCTGAATAGACTGGTCATGGCAGGGTCAGAGTAGTGGGCTGACAACCTGGCTTGGCCTGACCCACTCCCAGCAGTAAAATATCATCCTCTATCTCATGACTTAACCACGTGTAACGCCATGGGAGAGCCATTAATATAGGTAATATTTTATGCATATAGTATATAAAAGAAAGAACTTGCATTAATATAGCAATTTTCACGACATTGGGACATCCCAAAGTACTTTACAGCCAATGATGTAATTTGTAGTTACTATTGCAGTGTAGGTGAACAGCAGCCAATTTGCACATAGCAACTTCCCACAAACAGCAATGAGAAAAATGTCCAGATAATCTGTTTTTGGTGGTGATGGTTCTGAGATAAATGTTGGCTAGGACATCGAGAGAACTCTCCTGCTCTTCTTCAAATAGTGCTATGTGATCGTTTACATCCAACCTGAGAGGGCAGATGTGGCCTTAGCTTAACATCTCATCCGAAAGATGGCACTTCCGAATGTGCAGCATTCTCTCAGTACGGCATTGAAGGGCCAGGCTGGATTCTGTGCTCAAATCTCTGGAATGGGACTTGAACCCACCACCTTCCGACTCTAAGGGAAGAATGCTACCACTGATTAACGGCTGACATTTACAAAAAATAATAGCAGCTGAGAATGCCTTTTTTCCTAATTTATGTATAGCGATAGTCCTATTGGAAAAGGCCATATATAGTCTCAAATAATTTATATCTTTGCCATTTGGGTATGCCATTTAAAACAAACCGAATTACTTGCCATGTGTTTGAACTAATTCATATGTCTGATTTGGGTGCACTATTATTAATAAATACTTCAATACCAAAAGACCAAATAATTGGAAAAAGAAACTGCATTTATTTATAAACTTAATGGCCCAGAATTTGCTGAAAAGGGGCATCTCACGTGAACACTGAGTTGGATTTTTTTATTCGCCCTTCGGCTTCAATTAATTCTGCGCCGCAAATTGCTGGAAATACAAGGGCAACAGGGCATCTAGGACCTTGGTGAATGATGGGACCAACAGTATCTCCTTAACCAATGAGATTTAAGGATAGATAAACAGAGGAACGACGGAGAAGGAAATAGGATAAATTAGATATATAAAGAGAGGGAAAGAAAGATTGGATTAAGGGACAGAGAAATAAAGACAAAGGAAAAAAAAAAAGATTTTTTTTTAAAAGAACTGAACAATTTACTATATGCAGGAGTGTGACTCCACAGTTTCAATTGTTCCCTTTCTGGGGCTCTGAGGTTGAGTGGCATTGCACGAACATAAATCTCGTTATTAACAGGGTCCTTATATTGTGAAGTACCAGCCCCAACATTCTGCGGCAAGTTTAATTTGTATTTACAGTGCAAATCCGGCAATTTTTTAAACTCATGAGATTGACGGTGTGACCCCATTTTTGCAAGGCTAACAGCAGAGCAAATCGGCCAGCAATTTGTGGGTGATCCGCAACTCATAGCATAATTCTTCCTCGCCACAAATCGTTGGATTTTTTACATGCTTTTAATAGTGTGCGCCTTTTAAATCGCCATTATTTTGACAGCAAATTCTGGCCTCTTATTTGGCTCCTGATTGGAGACATCAGTGGCGGCGGAACATAAAACAGCGCCAATCTGATTGGAGACACCAGCGGCGGCCGAACCGTCGACGTTTTCCAAAAAAAACGAAGAGTGACGTCTCAGGACAGCAGGTAGGTGATTGGTTGGTAAGTATTAAGGTTTTTTTTCTCTTACCTAGGACAGTGGTTTTAACTTGGACCGGGAAACTATAACGTACTGTATTAAATTTATATAACTAGTTAAACTACTTAATATAACTATAAATAATCATTGAATAAAGACTTTAACTAATTAAATAAATAAAATAAGGCTAGACTAAGATATGGCAGGGCAGGTTGTGTGTCTGAACTGCAGTATGTGGGAATTTGTGGACAGCGAGACTGTCCCGAGCAAACACGGCTGCAGGAGGTATCTCCATCTCAAATCTCTCCGGCTCAGAGTCATTGAACTGGAGTGCGAGTTGGCGACACTCTGACACATAAGGGAGGGGGAAGAATTTCTGGACAGTTTTATCCAGAATGCAGTCACAATCCAGAGGAAAGCACAGGTTCAGGAATGGGAGGGTGTGACTGTCAGGGAGCCGGTAGCAGGAATTTACGAGAGATTGAGAAGGAGGACCCGCAGACACTGGTCCTGTCCAACAGGTACGATGTACTCGCTACCTGTGAGGACAAGGAGAAAGACTGCAGGGAGGACAGCCACAATGCAGACCAAAGCACCGTGGCTCAGAAGGCTGTCCAAGGGGGGGAGGGAAGAGCAGAATAGAAATGTGGTAGCAAGAGGGGATTCTATAATTAGGAGGACAGACAGCGTCCTCTGCAGCCAAGAACGAGAATCCCGAAGAGTGTGTTGCCTTCCCGATGCCAGGGTAAGGGGTATCTCACGGCAGCTGAAGAGGAACTTGGAAAGGTCGGGGGTAAATCCAGTTGTAGTGGTCCATGTTGGAACAAACAACATAGGTAGGGTCAGGGAGGAGGTCCTGCTGAAAGAGTTTGAGGAGTTAGGCTCTAAATTAAAAAGCAGGACCTCGAGGGTAATAATCTCTGGATTATTGCCTGAGCCACAGGCAAATTGGCATAGAAGCAGACAGATCATCAGGAGAATTAACATGTGGTTAAAGGTCTGGTGTGGGAAAGAGGGGTTCCTTTTCATGGGACACTGGCACCAGATCTGGGACAGGAAGGAGCTGTACCGATGGGATGGGCTCCACATGAGCCGGGATGGGACCCGTGCCCTAGCAGAAAGGGTAAATAGCGAGGTGGCAAAGGCTTTAAACTAGTAAGAATGGGGGAGGGATCTACAAGAAACATAAGCAGCCTAAATATAAACCAGACAGGAAAAGTGAGCATAACAAAGAATAAAGTAAGGGAGGACATTGATGGCAAGGGAGCAAATAGAGTTATAGAACAGGAGTCTAAAAAGATGGTTAAACATAAAGTGAGAGGAGATCCTATTTAAAAATAAGTTAAACCGTCTGTACAGCAATGCACACAGTGTCCGTAATAAAACAGGGGAGTTGGAGGCAATCATGTGTTGGGAGGAACCAGACATAGAGATTACTGAGACATAGCTACAGAAAAATCAGGACTGGGAATTAAACATTGCAGGGTATAACGTATTTAGAAAAGATAGAGAGGGTAAAAGGGGAGGTGGAGTAGCTGTACTTATTCGGGATAACATAATAGCAGTAGAAAAAAGGGACGTAGATATCAGAAAGACAAAAATATAATCCATATGGATAGAGATAAAAGATAATAAAGGATCAATCACACTAATAGGCGTAGTCTACAGACCACCTAATAGTGGAAGGGAAGTGGAGGAAGAAATGTACAGACAAATTAGAGAAATGAGTAAAAAACATAGAATAATAATCATGGGGTATTTCAACTACCCCGATATTAATTGTACAGAAGTGGTAGGTAAAGGGGATAAAGGGAATGGAGTTCCTACAATGTCTACAGGACTCCTTTCTAACCCAATATGTAAATAGCCCAACAAGGGATGATTCGCTAGGAACTAGTTATGGGGAATGAGCCAGAGCAGATAAGCGAAGTTAAAGTAGGGGAACATCTAGGCAATAGTGACCATAATATAATACGCTTTAAGATGATAATAGAGAAGGACATAAGTATGACAAAAACCAGGTTAATAGATTGGAGAAAAGCTGATTTTGAGTAGCTGAGAATAGAACTTGGGAAGATAAAATAGGCAATAATATTGGCAAACAATGATGTAGAACGACAATGGGAAACATTTAAAACTGTTCAACAGAGTGCAGGAAAAATATATTCCGCTAAAAGGAAATAACAAACTAAACACTAATGAGACTCCATGGATGAATAAAGACCTAAGGGAACAATTGAGGGCAAGGAAAGAGGCATACATTAAGTACATAGACAGCAGAGGAGTGCATGAAAAGAGAGAATACAAAGGGATTAGAGAAGTCAAAAAAACAATTAGGAAGGCAAAGAGGAACTATGAAATTAAATCATCAAGGAACATAAAACAAAATAGTAAAATATTTTACAGGCACATCAATAAAAAAAAAGGAAGGTTGGAATGGGAATAGGGCCCATAAGGGATAGACAGGACAATACTTCAGGTAATGACAGGGAGATGGCAGAAAGATTAAATCATTATTTTGCTTCAGTAGTTACCAGGGAGATAGAACAGGTGGACATAACATTGGATGATGAGATGAGTAATCAGATAAGTGCATTTAAAATAAAAAAGGGTTTATATTAAATAAACTAATCAAACTCGAAGAGGATAAAACCCCTGGTCCAGATGGATTACATCCACGCATTTTAAAAGAATCAAGGGAAGAGCTAGCAGAGGCATTACTACACATATTTAATAATTTGTTAGAAAAAGGTGTAGTGCCAGAGGACTGGCGGATAGCTAACGTAATACCCATATTTAAGAAGGGGGATAGAACATGTCCAGGGAATTATAGACCAGTCAGCTTAACATCGGTGGAAGGAAAAATAATGGAATCCCTGCTAAAGGAGAGAATAGAAGAACATCTAGAAACGAAAAGTATTATAATGAATAGTCAACATGGATTCCAAAAGGGAAAATTTTGCTTGACCAACCTTATTGAATTTTTTGAAGAGGTAACAGAGAGAGTAGACAATGGTAATGCAGTAGATGTAATTTATCTAGATTTTCAAAAGGCCTTCGATAAGGTACCCCATAATAGACTAATGAATTAGGTCAGAGAATGCGGAGTCAGGGGACAAGTAGCAGAATAGATTGCTAGCTGGCTTCAAGACAGAAAGCAGAGAGTGGGAGTAAAGGGTAGCTATTCACAGTGGCAGAAGGTAAGTAGTAGTGTTCCATAAGAATCAGTGCTGGGACCACTGCTGTTCATAATTTACATTAACGATTTAGACTTTGGAATCAAAAACGCAATTTCTAAATTTGCGGGTGATACCAAATTGGGGGGGATAGTCAATACTGAGGAGGACTGCAACAAATTACAGGAGTACATTAATAAACTTGCAGAATAGGCAAATAATTGGCAAATGAAGTTCAACACAGATAAATGTGAGGTACATTTTGGTAGGCAGAATAGGGAGGTCACATCACTTGGAGGGTGCGAGTTGAGGTGGGGTAGAGGAACAAAGGGATCTAGGAGTACAAATACACAAATCACTAAATGTTGCGCCACAGGTTAGCAAGGCCATAAAAAAAAACAAGCACGAGGGTTTATTTCTAGAGGATAGAATTGAAAAGTAGGGAAGTTATGCTAAACCTGTATCGAACCTTGGTTAGACCACACTTGGAGTACTGCGTGCAGTTCTGCTCGCCATAGTATAAAAAGGATATAGAGGCACTGGAGAGGGTGCAGAGAAGATTTACAAGGATGATACCAGAAATGCGAGGGTATCCATATCAGGAAAGGATGAACGGGCTGGGTCTCTTTTCTCTTGAAAAAAGAAGGCTGACGGGTGACCGAATAGAGGTCTTTAAAATTATGAGAGGTTTTGATAGAATGGATACAAAGAGAATGTTTCCACTTGTGGGGAAGAGCATAACTAGAGGCCATTAATATAAGATAGTCACCAAGAAATCCAAAAGGGAATTCAGAAGAAACTTCTTTACCCAAAGAGTGGTGAGAATGTGGAACTCGCTACCACAGGGAGTGGTTGAAGTGAATAGTAGAGATGCATTTAAGAGGAGACTGGACAAGCATATGAGGGAGAAGGGAATAGAGGGTTACGCTGATAGATTTAGATGAGGAAAGACAGGAGGAGGCTCAAGTGGAGCATAAACACCAGCATGGACTGGTTGGGCCGAATGGCCTGTTTCTGTGCCGTATATCCTATGTATTTATTAATACCTCATCAATACCAGCTGGAAGCATCAGCGGCCGACAACAGCCTAACACCAAGCATTCAGCTCTGATAAATTCCGACCACGGCAAGGAGCAATGCTGATCCACAACAGGGCATGGAAAAAGTGGGGTGGTATAAATCAGGGGCCTTGGAGCTGTGGTAGACACAGTAATATGGTGTGAGGGAGACAGGCAGACCTAGATCTCAACTGGAAGCCCCGCTACTTAGGACAAAAACATGGGGCTGATGCAGTGGCAGAGTCAAATAGCAAGAAAAACTTAAAGAAATAACAGTGTAAAATTTTTAACTAAAATAAAATACATTAAAGTTGTCAGAAACATAATTAGTAGTCTAATTCAGCTGCCACCCAATGGCTAGAGCACGCAACTGCATGCAGAATGAAAGATTTTTTAACCACATACTTTCAGTATAAAATAGCAGCTATTACTGTATGTGACACCAGCCGTGAGTGATTCTATGATATGCACTCGTGACACCTTTAACATTGAAAACTCTGATGTTCTCAGTGTTAATGACAGGAGTGTATGTCACCTGCGCATGCCTGGTGTCATATAATAGCCACCTACAGGCATAAAAAGTATTGCAGATACATAAGAGCTTTCAACACACGTCCAACATACCAAATTTAATATAATAGATATTACACTGTTGCAGGGATATAACGTTCTTCCATACATTATTTAATATCATACTATGTATTAACAGTTCCAGGACTTGTGTATTTACATAGGAGTACATAGGATATACAGCACAGAAACAGGCCATTTGTCCCAACCAGTAGATGCCGGTGTTTATGCTCCACTTGAGCCTCCTCCCATCTTTCCTCATCCAACTCTATCAGCATAACCCTCTATTCCCTTCTCCCTCATAAGCTTGTCTAGTCTCCCCTTAAATGCATCTATACTATTCGCTTCAACCACTCCCTGTGGTAGTGAGTTCCATATTCTCACCACTCTCTGGGTAAAGAAGTTTCTTCTGAATTCCCTATTTGATTTCTTGGTGACTATCTTATATTGATGGCCTCTAGTTTTGCTCTTCCCCATAAATGGAAACACTCTGTATCTACTCTATCAAAACCGTTCATAATTTTAAAGACTTCTACGTCTATTAGGTCACCCCTCAGCCTTCTCTTTTCAAGAGAAAAGAGACCCAGCCTGTTTATCCTTTCCTGAAAAGTTTACCCTTGCATTTCTGGTATCATCCTTGTAAATCTTTTTTACACCCTCTCCAGTGCCTCTTTATCCTTTTTATAATATGGTGACCAGAATTATGTGCAGTACTCCAAGTGTGGTCTAACCAAGGTTCGATACAAGTTTAGCATAACCTCTCTACTTTTCAATTCTATCCCTCTAGAAATAAACCCTAGTGCTTGGTTTGCATTTTTTATGGCCTCATTAATCTGCATTGCTACTTTTAGTGATTTGTGTATTTGTACTCCGAAATCCCTTTGCTTTTCTACCCCATTTAGATTCCTATTTTCCATATAATGCGTGTGACCTCCCTATTTTTCTTACCAAAATGTAATACCTCATATTTATCTGTGTTGAAATTCATTTGCCAATTATATGCCCATTCTGCAAGTTTATTAATGTCGTCTTGTAATTTGTTGCAGTACTCTTCAGTATTGACTATCCCCCCAATTTGATGTCATCCACAAATTTAGAAATTGTGTTTTTGATTCCAAAGTCTAAATCATTAATATAAATTGTGAACAACAGTGGTCCCAGCACTGATCCTTGTGGAACACCATTTCTACCATCTGCCACTGTGAATAGCTACCCCTTACCCCTACTCTCTGCTTTCTGTCTTGAAGCCAGCTAGCTATCCATTCTGCTATTTGTCCCTGACTCCACATTCTCTGACTTTATTCATTAGTCTATTATGTGGTACTTTATCGAAGGCCTTTAGAAATTCTAGATAAATTACATCTACTGCATGGTCTGCACAGAGTGATCTTAAATGGAGTGTTTCTAAACAGAGTTGGGAATTTGGAGAGAGAGGGAATTCGGAGCAGAGGGAGAAGGAGGTGCTGCTTTTTACCTCCAATACATGTAGTGCTTTGTGTTACAGGTAAATACTTAACTTAAACTAAAATGAGAAGTCGCACAACACCAGGTTATAGTCCAACAGATTTATTTAAAATTACAAGCTTTCGGAGCTATCCTGCCCCTTCTTCAGGCTTTACCTGACGAAGGAGCAGCGCTCCGAAAGCTTGTAATTTTAAATAAATCTGTTGGACTATAACCTGGTGTTGTGCGACTTCTCATTTTTGTCCACCCCAGTCCAACGCCGGGATCTCCGCATCATAACTTAAACTAGATCAAGTAATTGGTTAAAAACTAAACTATAAGCTAAGTTAATTAAATACATAAACTCTAATTAATTAAATAAATAAAACAAGCTCATATAGGGATGGCAGTGCAGGTGGTGTGCCACAACTGCAGCATGTGGGAGTTTGTGGAGAGCATCATGATCCCGGACGACCACATCTGCAGTAAGTGGCTGCGTCTCGAGGAGCTTCAGCTCAGAGTTGTTGAGCTGGAGTCCGAGGTGCAGACATTGCTGGGCATCAGGGAGGGGGAGAGTTACCTGGACTCTTTGATCCAGGAGGCAGTCACACCCCTTAGGTTAAGTAGTGGTACTGGTCTGGTTAGTGGTCAGAGTCAGGAGGGTGTGACTGCAGCTCAGGCAGGTAAGGGGACCCCAGGTGCAGTGCTGGAGGAGACTCGGCCTTTGCCCGTGTCCAACAGGTATGAGGATCTTGCTGCCTGTGTGGATGAGGGCAAAGTCTGCAGGATGGATGAGCAAACTGACCACAGCACCATGGTACAGGAGGCCTTTCAAGTGGGAGGAGTGAAAAGGAATGTTGTAGTGGTAGGGGGACAGTATAGTCAGGGGGATAGATACTTTTCTCTGCAGCCACGACCGGAAGTTCCGAAGGCTGTGTTGCCTGCCCCGGTGCCAGGGTTAAGGATATCTCCTCGCGGCTGGAGAAGAATTTGGAGTGGGAGGGGGAGGATCCAGTTTTCGTGGTCCACGTAGGAACCAACAACATAGGTAGAACTAGGAATGATGTTCTGCTGAGAGAGTTTGAGGAGCTAGGGTCCAAATTAAAACACAGAACCTCAAAGGTAATAATCTCTGGATTGTTACCTGAGCCACACGCAAATTGGTATAGGGACAAGCAGATCATAGAGTTAAATACGTGGCTCAAGAGTGGTGTGGGAGGAAGGGGTTTTGATTCATGCGGCACTGGCACCTGTATTGGGAAAGAGGGTGCTGTTCTGTTGGGACGGGCTCCACTTAAACCAGGGCTCGGACCAGTGTCCTGGTGAATTGAATAACTAGGGCTGTAGATAGAGCTTTAAACTAAAAAGGGTACGGTGGGGCGGGGTAGGGGTCAGGTGAGGGGAAATTTAGAAATCTAAAGAGAATAGTCAAGGCAATGTAGCAGTGTGGCGATTTGGGTAAAGATAAGCAGAGTGTGACAGAGAGATTAACGGTAATAGTGCATCAGCGAATAAGGTGAAAGCAGGTAATAATGGTAAAAAGTTTAATTAAAAGGCTCTTTATCTGAATGCACAAAGCATTCGTAACAAGATAGATGAATTAGTGGCACAAATGGTTTTGATCTAATAGCCATTACAGAGACGTGGTTGCAAGGTGACCAAGGTTGGAACTAAATATTCAAGGGTCCAGACGTTTCGAAAAGACAGGCAGAATAGAAAAGGAGGGGGTAGCCCTGATAATAAAGGATGACGTAAGAAAGGATCTCGGCTCGGAAGATCAGGAAGTAGAATCAGTATGGGTGGAGATAAGAAATAACAAGGGGCAGAAAACACTGGTGGGAGTAGTTTATTGGCCCCCAAATGGTAGCTATATCGTTGGACAGAGTATTAATCAACAAATAATAGGAGCGTGTAACAAATGTAATACAATAATCATGGGGGATTTTAATCGACATATAGACTGGGCAAATCAAATTGGCAAAGGTAGTCTGGAGGACGAGTTCATGAAATATATTCGAGACTGTTTCCTTGAACAATACGTAGTGGAACCAACCAGGTAACAGGCTATTTTAGATCTTGTATTGTGTACTGAGACAGGGTTAATTAGTAATCTCATAGTAAAGGATCCTCTGGGGAAGAGTGATCATAATATGATAGACTTTCACACTGGGTTTGAGAGTGAAAGTACAAAACTAGAGTCTTAAACTTAAATAAAGCCAATTACATAGGTATGAGGGGTGAGTTGGCTAAAGTAGATTGGGAAATTAGATTAAAAGGTATGGCGGTAGATAAGCAGTGGCAAACATTTAAAGAAATAATCCAAGATTCTCAATGAATATACATTTCATTGAGAAATAAAAACTCCACAGGAAAAGTGATCCATCCGTGGCCAACTAAAGAAGTTAAGGATAGTATTAGATTAAAAGTAGTGGCTTATAATGTTGCGAAGAATAGTAGTAAGCCTGAGGATTGGGAGAGCTTTAGAAACTAGCAAAGGATGACCAAAAAATTGATAAAAAGGGAGAAAATAGAATATGAAAGTAAACTAGCAAGAAACTTAAAAAAGATTGTAGAAGCTTCTACAAGTATGTAAAAAGGAAGAGAGTAGCAGAAGTAAGCATTGGTCCCTTAGAGGCTGAGACAGGAGAAATTATAATGGGGAATAAGGAAATGGCAGAGACTTTAAACAAATATTTTGTATCTGTCTTCACAGTAGAAGACACAAATAGCTTACCAAAAATAGTGGGGACCAAGGGGCTAATGAGAGTGAGGAACTTAAAGTAATTAATATCAGTAGAGAAAAAGTACTTGAGAAACTAATGGGACTAAAAGCTGACAAATCCCCTGGACCTGATGGCCTACATCCTAGGGTTCTAAAAGAGGTGGCTGCAGAGATAGTAGATGTATTGGTTGTGATCTTCCAAAATTCCCTAGATTCTGGAATGGTCTCAGTGGATTGGAAGGTAGGAAATGTAACCTCGCTATTCAAGAAAGGAGGGAGTGAGAAAGCAGGGAACTATAGGCCAGTTAGCCTGACATCAGTCTGCTGGAATCCATTATTAAGTAAGTAGTAACAGGGCACTTAGAAAAACATATTAGGGGAAAAATTCGGTATCGACCATTTTGGGACACTAACATCGGCCAGCCGCAAACTTTAGTGCCGGCGACCACGAAATTCGTCTCCAGCGCCCCTGGAGGTGATTGGAGCGCTAAATCAAGCGCTACACACTTCTCTTAGGCCGCTAACGTCGGGGAACGGGGCGCTACTCAAGCTCAGGCGCTGTCAATTACCTAGCACTCAGACAGACTGGCGCCTTCCAGTTCTTAAAGGGGAGGTTCAATCCTGCTACACAGCCTCACCCTGATCATTGCTGCTTTTGACCTGGGCCTGCAAGGAGGTGCAATTCTTCATCCAGGAATATCATGGCTGCTCAGAGGCCCAGGGAAAGAGCTCGCCAGTTCAGCGACCAGGCATTGGAGGCTCTAGTTGTGGCTGTGGAACGCCGATAGGCAGTGCTGTTCCCAGACACTGGCAGGAGGCCATTGCCCCGGGAGTTTACAAGGATGTGGAGGGAGGTTGCCCATTACGTCTCGTCCAGAAGCCTGGTCCAAAGGACTCACACCCAGTGCCGCAAGTAGTTCAACAACCTCACTCGGGTGGTCAAGGTGAGCAGATGCTTGAAACACCTCTACATCCCACCATCACAATCTCACTGTGCACAGACGGTATAAACTGCCAAATCCCCAACTCTCACCCAACAACTATGCGCATCTACTAAAAGCCACATCCATATCTCACACCTTGCAGACATTAACGGCTATTCAACTATGGTAGGCACATCTGCCAAACACATGGCTGCACACTCACTCACGCTGTCCTTTTTCTTGCAGGCCAAGCTTGCTCATAACAGGAGGGAGCAACAACGCACGGGAGAAAGTCAGGAGGAGCTGCACCCCCTCACACAACTGGAGGAGCAAGTGCGCAGCATCATCGCGGCCCAGGTCGTGGGCGCTGTGGAAGTCGGAGAGGTCGACCCCCTTGGGGACAGCAACGGTATGTTCATCACCTCTCCCTCCTCTCTCATACCACGTCCCCCTCACAACACGAGCCCTTCCCACTTTCCATCTAAGTATACTGTCTCCTTTCCTTGCTCCCTTCCTGCCCCCTTCCCCTCACGTTAAACCCACTCTTGTGCCTTCCTGCTTTCAGATAGTAAGCCACCATCTGAACAGCCTGTCCCTCAGCCTCCCAGTGGCAGCGATGCAAGAGAGGATCAGGAACACCAAGCCGGAGCCTCACTGCCTGCGTCTCCCGAGGGCGAGACATAGTGGGGCCACGCATTCACTGGAGGGGAGCAGAGGAATTGGCTCTGATGTGGGTGAATCTCTGGGACCCAGTGGGCTGCAGCAACGCCATGGGGAAAGGGAAGCTCGGGGGCCATCTCCCCAGAGGGTGAGTGCGCGCACGAGTTCTGCTGCACAGGACTTGGATGAGGACCTCGATATCGCAGCGATGAGCATGCATACTGAGCTCATGGGTGCAATGGCAAAGGGGCCCGAGAGCATGGATGCACTGGCTAGGAGCGTGGAGGAGTCCGCCACCAGCACAGCTGTCATATGTGCGCAAACCCTCGAGCCCATCCTTGCCTCTTTGCAGAGGATGGTTGACTTGCAGGGAGACCGTGGGAACCCAGACCTCATGCCACGTGCAATGGGTGAGGTGGCAGCATCTATTGCAGCACAGGCCGAGGCAATGCAACGGCTTAGTGCTGGAATTGAGTCATTGGTTGGTGCCATCAATCTCAGACTGCTCTGATGCAGTCTCAGATTGATGCCAAGCAAGCGCTGACTGCTGCCATTGGAGCTGGGGCAACCACTGTCCACCTGGGAGGTGATGGTGCCGCAGCAGGCCAGCAATCTGTGCTTGAGCAGATTGCTCCGGATGCTGTGGTTCTGCCCTGGGGGGACTGGCAATGTGCTGATCGAGCAGGAAGGTGCTGTCCTCTCTCAGGATGACAGCATTCCTGCTCCCACCACTGCCATTCCGCCATTGCACTTGCCACAGCCTGTAACGCAGCCAGCCCAGACTGCTGCCGCCCAAGCAGAGTTGGTGCAGTCTGCAGCCAGGCCCTCCAGGCCCAGAGCTGGTCGAGGGCGTCCTGCAAGGGCATCTGCAGTCTCTGGCTCCCAGATTTAGCAGCCTTGCTGCAGCCTCTGGGGCCACATTATGGAGGAGCAGTAGGGTTGGGAGGGGGAAGTGCGAAGGGGTGGGAGATCATTGAGGAAGGCCCACTAACTAAACTTTTTAGACCAAATGGGGGGAGTGTTTGTACCAAAGTTGGATGTGTTTGTAAATATATTGTTCACTTTAAGAATTATTTCGATGTGCTAAGAACCAGTTGTGTTTGTTAATAAATTGTTGTGTTTGTTTGTTCTTGGTTGTGCTTAATAAGACACAGTTGTTCAGAATAATAAAAATGTTTATTTCAACGTTACAAATTTCCTCATGTTTCTCATTGGAACTTTGGCCGGTCATAGGGGCTGCAGGCTGCCTGTAATGATGTGGTTGTTGAGCCCAAATGCCATCTGCTCTCAGTCATTGGAAGCGCTGTGTAATGAGGCGTTCACGAATGGCCCTTGCAGAAGCAACATTGAGTACCTCCCTCCCAAGTTGCTGCTCTTCCTCTGCCTCCTCCTCCTGAGATGGTCCACCAATCTCAGGAGGAGGAGGCAGAGGAAGGTCCTCAGAATGGCGAGGTTGTGCAGCATGCAGCACACAACTATGAAAACCAATACTCGATCAGGAGAGTATTGCAGGGCTCCTCCAGAGTGGTCAAGACACCGGAACCATTGCTTCAGCACGCTGATAGTCTGTTCAATGAGGTTCCTGGTGGCGCTATGGCTCTCATTGCAGGCGAGCTCAGCAGGAGTGTTGGGGTTACGGAGCGGTGTCATCAGCCAGGTGCAGAGTGGATAACCTTTGTCTCCAAGGAGCCAGCTGCGAGCTTGATGCGGTGTTGGAACAGGTCTGGGACACCAGTCTGGCACAGGATTAATGAATCGTGGCTGCCACCAGGATAACGGGCATTGACGGCAAAGATGCGCTGTCTGTGGTCGCACACCAACTGCACATTCAGAGAGTGGTAGCTTTTGCGGTTGCGGAACACCTCTGCATTTTGATGAGGTGCCCGCAATACCACGTGCGTGCAGTCAATGGGGCCCTGAACCTAGCGAAGCCACATGCGCGTTCATGCTGTTTGACTTGGGGCCTTCTGTAGAGAGCTTTTGTGACCTCCTGGATGCAGCAATGGACAGCGAACTGGGAGATGTTCGTAATATCCCCTTTTGAAGCTGGCATAGAAATTGAGAGCCACTGTCACTTTCACTGCCACCGACAGAGATGTCCTGGTCCTGAGCTGAGGCAGGAGGTGGCAGAGCTCTGTGACCACCTCCTTGCTGAAGCGGAGCCTTCTAATACACTGCTCCTCGAACAGATGAATATATGAGAACTGCTCCCGGAATACCCTGGGAGGGTAAGGTCTCCTGTGGAGAGCCCTGTTGGCCCTCCTCCCTCTGGCCACGTTTTCCACTCTCTCTCGCTGCCTCCGACGGTGAAGCTGGAGGGCGAGGCCCCGTGCCAGTACAGCCCCCATTAGCTCTTCTAAATGTGGTAGTACCAAAGGTAACAAAAATGGGAACCTGATAAGTCTTGCTGACGACCAGAACTCCTTCAAGTAGGAAACCATTAAATCTCTCCAAACGCCTCTCTCACTCTCTCAACGTGTGTAGGCAGAATTGATTGCCGACAGGAAAAAACAGGAAGGGCACGCCTTTAAATAGCGCTTCCCCAGCTCCCAGCCGACTGCAAACCACCCCCCTCTACTTGTCGTTCCTAGCGGCAGGCGCTGAGGCAGGGGCTGAGAATCAATAACTGGAGGCGCTAACCAACCAAATTTTTCCCCCTATATGATTAGGCAGTCAACATGGTTTTATGAAAGGGAAATCATGTTTAACAAATTTATTAGAGATTTTTGAGGATGTAACTAGCAGGGTAGATAAAGGGGAACCAGTGGATGTAGTATATTTGGATTTCTAAAAGGCAATTGATAAGGTACCACATAAAAGGTTGCTACGCAAGATAAGGGCTCATAGAGGATTGGTTAACGGACAGAAAACAGAGAGTAGGGATAAATGGGTCATTTTCCAGTTGACAGGCTGTAACTAGTGGGGTGCAGCAAGGATCTATATTAATGACTTGGATGAAGGGACCGAGTGCAATGTTATCCAAGTTTGCTGACGACATAAAGCTAGGTGGAAAAGTAAGCTGTGAGGAGGACGCAAAGAGGCTGCAAAGGGAACATAGTCAGGTTAAGTGAGTGGGCAGTAAGATGATAGATGGAGTATAATGTGCGGTTATTCACCTTGGTAGGAAGAATAGAAAAACAGAATATTTTTTAAATGGTGAGAAACTATTAAATCTTGGTGTTCAGAGAGATTTAGGTGTCCTCGTACAAGAAACACGGAGCATTAGCATGCAGGTACAGCAAGCAATTTGGAAGGCAAATGGCATGTTAGCCTTTATTACAAGGGGGTTGGAGTATAAGAGTAAGGAAGTCTTGCTACAATTGTACAGGGCCTTGGTGAGACCATACCTGGAGTAATGTGCACAGTTTTGATCTCCTTATCTGAGGAAGCTTATACTTCCCTTAGAGGCGGTGCAACGAAGGTTCACTAGATTGATTCCTGGGATGAGAGGGTTGTCCTATGAGGAGAGATTGAGCAGATTGGTGAATATTTGGAATTCTCTACTACAAAAGGCTGTGGATGCTGAATCGTTGAGTATATTCAAAGCTGAGATAGATAGATTTTTGGACTCTTGGCAAATCAAGGGATATGGAGATCGGGCGGGAAAGTGGAGTTGAGGTTAAAGATCAGCCGTGATCTTGAATGGTAGAGCAGGCTCGAGAGGTTGTATAGCCGACTCCTGCTCCTAATTCTTATTCTTATGGTACCCTTGTCTACTCACTCTGTTACCTTTTCAAAAAATTCCATGAGGTTGATCAAGCAATACTTTCTTTTTTGAAATCCATGCTGACTATTTATTATATTTTTGGTTTCTAAATATTCTCCTATTTTCTCCTTTCGTAGGATTCTAATATTTCTCCTACCACCGATGTTAAGCTGATTGGTCTATGTTCCCTGGACATGTTCTATCTCCCTTCCTAAATATAGGTATTACATTAGCTATCCACCAGTCCTCTGGCACTAAACCTTTTTCTAAGAAATTATTAAATATATGTAGTAATGCTTCTGCTATCTCTTCCCTAACTCTTTTAAAATGCACGATGTTATCCATCCGAACCAGGGGTTTTATCCTCTTTGAGTTTGATTAGTTTATTTAATATTGCTCCTCTTTATTTTAAATGCAGTTATCCCATTTCTAATCCCATCATCCAATGTCATGTCTATATGTTCTATCTCCCTGGGAAATACTGAAGCAAAATAATTATTTAATATTTCTGTCATTTCTCTATCACGACCTGTGATATTATCCTATCCATCCCTTAGTGACCCTATTCCCATCCCAATTTTCCTTTTTTTTATTTATGTGCCTGTAGAATATTTTACTATTTTGTTTTATGTTCCTTGATCATTTAATTTCATAGTTCCCCTTTGCCTTGCTAATCGTTTTTTTGACTTCTCTCCTAATCTCGTCGTATTCTCCCTTGCCATGCTCTCCCCTGCTGTCCATGTACTTAGTGTATGCCTCTTTCCTTACCCTCAATTTTTCCCTCATGTCTTTATTCATCCATGGTGTCTCATTAGTGTTTTATCTTGTTCTTGTTTTTTAGCGGAATATATTTTTCCTGGACTCTGTTGAACACCATTTTAAATGTTTCCCATTGCTGTTCTTCATCATTGTTTGTAAATATTGTTGTCCATTTTATTTTCCCAAGTTCTATTCTCAGCCCCTCAATCGGATTTTCACCATTCTATTATCCTGGTCTTTGTCATACTTCTGTCCTTCTCAATTATTATGTTAAAGCATATTATATGGTCACTATTGCCTAGATGTTCCCCTACTTTTACTTCTCTTATCTGCTCTGGTTCATTCCCCATTACTAGATATAGTAGCGAATCCTTCCTTGTCGGGCTTCTTACATAATGGGTTAGAAAGGAATCCTTTACACATTGTAGGAACTCCATTCCCTTATCCCCTTTACCTTCCACGTCTGGCCAATTAATATCGGGATAGTTGAAATCCCCCATGATTATTATTTTATGTTTTTTACTCATTTCCCTAATTTGTTTGCATATTTCTTCCTCCACCTCCCTTCCACTATTAGGTGGTCTGTAGACTACCCCATTAGCGTGATTGATCCTTTATTATCTTTTATCTCTATCAACATGGATTCTATTTCTGTCTAACTGATAACTGCGTCACTATTTTCTACTGCCATTATGTTATCCCGAATAAGTACAGCTACTCCACCTCCCCTTTTTCCCTCTCTATATTATCTAATTATGTTGTACCCTGCAATGTTTAATTCCCAGTCTTGATTTTTCTGTAGCCATGTCTCGGTAATCGCTATTATGTCTGATTCCTCGCAACATATTGGCCCAAAAATTAGTGCTGCTACGCGAGAGAACGCATTGCGTACTCTCGCGTATTCTGTCTCCAATTGCCGGTTTTCTGCATGCACTGCGCATGCGCTGAAAACCGGCACTTGGTGAATGGAAAAGGGGGCGGGTCCTAGGTGAACCGCGTGCGCGCTACAGGCTGCGCGCATGCAGTGCACTTAGTGGTTTCAACGCGCAGGTAAGTACGGAAGATTCTACACACAAAAAAAGGAGGAGTAAGACCCACTTTTAACAAGGTAAGTAATGAATTAAGTATTATTTTGAATTTTTTTTAGAGACTTTAAAGACAGGTAAGTTTATTTTTATAACTTTTTAAAAGATTTTAAAATTTTTCAAAAATTTAATTTTTTATTTAAAATGGTTAATTTATTTAACTATACTTATTTTATTAATGTGATGTTTTTTTTAAATTTAATTGAGGTTTAGCGGTTCTTTTGGGGGGCTATAGTATTCATAGCTTTCACAGCACTTATGTGAAAGTTATGAATGGAAGATGGTGTGCTGCCATTGGCTCTAACTGAGTCACGTGATCCCACAGCTCGCACGAATTAACTACGCCGGTGGGATACGCAAGCCCAGCACAGCAGCTGTCCAGAACATCAAGTTCGTGCGAGCTGGAACTGAAAAAGCCAACGCGCAGTGAGAGATCGCGGGGAGGCCTTACCCTCGCACGAAGGCTTCCTCACGAATTTTTGGGCCATTATTGCTTCCAGTTTCCCTGTTTTATTACGGACACTGTGTGCATTACTGTACAGACAATTTAACTCATTTTTAAAGCAGTCCCTTTCACTTAATTTTTAACCATCTTTTTACACTCCTGTTCTATAACTCTATTTATTCCCTGGCCATCTATGTCCTCCCATAGTTTAGTCTTTCCTATGCTCTCCTTTCCTGTTTCATTTATATTCAAGCTGGTTTCATTTCTTGTAGATCCCTCCCCCTGTATTACTAGTTTAAAGGCTTTGTCACCTCCCTGTTTACCCTTTCTGCTAGGACACGGGTCACATTCTGGTTCAGGTGGAGCCCATACCATCGGTACTGCTCCTTCCTGTCCTAGTACTAGGCAACACACCCTTGGGGATTCTCGTTCGTGGTTGCAGAGGATGCTATCTATCCCCCTAATTATAGAATCCCCTATCACTACCACATTTTTATTCTGCTCTTCCCCCACCCCCCTTGGACAGCCTTCTGCGCCATGGTGCCTTGGCCTGCATTGTGGCTGTCCTCCCCAGTCTTTCTCCTTGTCACAGGTAGTAAGTACATCGAACCTGTTGGACAGGACCAGTGTCTGTGGGACCTCCTTCTCAACCTCTCCTAAGTCTCCGTTACCAGGCGCCCTAGCAGTCACACCCTCCCATTCCTGAAACTATTTTTTTCCTCTGGGGTGTGACTATGTTCTGGATAAATCTATCCAGAGATTTCTCCCTCTCCCTTATGTGTCTCTAACTCGCACTCCAGCTCAATGACTCGGAACCGGAGTGACTGAAGGCAGAGACATTTCCTGCAGATGTGGGAATCCAGGACAGTTTCGCTGTCCACAAACTCCCACATACTACAGTCCTGACACATAGCCTGCCCTGCCATCTTTAGTCTTTTTTTATTTGCTTATTGATAGCCTGAATTAATTTAATTAGTTCAAGTTTTTATTCAAATGATTATTGATAGTTATATTAATGAATTAGTTTATCTAGTTAAGTTATTAATTTAATAAAGTAATAGTTATAGTTCCTCAGCTCTTAGTTTTAAACCATTGCTCTAGCTTAGAAAGATTAAAAAACATTGTAATACTCACCAACCAATCACCTACCTGCTGTCCTGTGACGCCACTCCTTGATTTTGATTTTTTGCTCTCTCTCCGCCACTCCTTTTATCCCCGCCTCTCCTGCCTCTGGTCTCACTCTTGCCGCTGGTTATTGGATATAGCAGTCCTGTATATCGATATAATTAAAACAAAATACGTCTACGTGTATTTGTATGAAGATGTATGAAGCATGCTGAGTGGCTCATAGTTCACATTCACCAAAAGGAAACCAGTCAAGTAATACTTAAATGGTTATTTCACTATCTCCCAAAAGATGCCATTCATTAAAAAAGGAACCAGTCACATCCTTGAAAAGAATGTTGGTCCTTTCGAGTGCGTTTACTATGCACCCCACTATAGAGACCTAAAAATAGCATTATCACATAAGGAACACATAATGAAATTCTGCTAAATTACTCATCAACATACGCATTCCACCTTCGAATTGTTCCCAGATCTTCCAGATGCATGGTTGGATGCACAGTGTCTCATAAACAACGCTGATCTCAGTCCCATCTCCAGCTGAGCACAAGTCAGTTCTGCCATGCATGAAATATTAAGAGAAAGCGAGCCCATCCGGGGTCCTGAGAATTGTGCCGAGGAATTTCACTGCAACTGCCAGGAGTCAGCTCGTAGCCTGCCTTCCACCCCTACGCTGGTGTAGACCTCCAGCTCTGCACATGCATACTGTTTTTAAAAAAAATGTTTATTCCCGTCTGCTCTGAATCCCATTGTGATGCATGCCTCGCCACTTCCCCTCCACACTACTGCTTGCTGGCCATCCAAGCCCAAATGACGCCATCGAGGTCCGATCTGCGATTTTAACCTGAGGCCGGAGCAGTGGTAGCTTCTCCTTTATGCGAAACCTGCTGGGAGCTGGATCGAGGACCAGAAGATGCCCAGTGAGGTAAGTTTGGGCCCCACAAGGAAACCTTGGGCCTCCCTTGCCCTCGGCTTCCCCCCTCCTTCCCCGATCGCGATCACCTCTGGACTCACCCCCCTTCACCACTTACTTGACTGCTGGGGATTGTTCCCTGTGGTGGAAGCATGCCACCCGAATTTCACCTCCCGCCTGCCGGCCAGGCAGTGATTCTGGACAGGTTCGGGCGTGAGTCAAAATCTGTTTATAATGCACTGGAATGAACTGCTGATGATAAAATGAAACAGAACCGAGCCGATGCGGGTTTGGCTGACGTGTGGCACGCAGGAGGAAGCCACAGAGCAGCCACACAAAAGAAGTAGGATACATCGTCTATTTGGAGTGCTGACAGAGCAATAAACTCTTGGGACGTGGCATGGAGGGGAAGGAAGAGAGGGGACCCCAGCGGGTACAATTGCTTCCCTGGGTCTACCGCCACCATGCACACTTCATTCCGGGAAGTGGTGATAACTAGGGTGGGTTCTAGGAAAATCCATCCAGGATCCACCAACCCCCCCCACCCCCCCACTGCTGTTTGCATGTGGGGGACGGAGAAGGCGTGACCAGCGGTAATACCGGCTGAGATGTGGTGGGGGGGGGGGCGAGGCGAAGGAAATGCAAGTCAACCGGTGAGGTTGTGGTAGGCCTCACCGCCCGAATCTTCCAGCATTTTCCGCCACTATCCACCTGAAAAGACAATCCAGCCCTACATCTCAAACATTATCTGTTTCGCCACCTGATCAATCATGAGACTTTTCCACAATGCTGAACTAGGTAACATTTTACAAAAAACGGCTTGAGTCTTTCCAAGTTTATTAACAAATTCGAAGTAGAGTCATAGATTTATACAGCACAGAAAGAGGCCCTTCAGCCCATTGTGTCCGCGCCGGCCATCAAGCCCTACCTATTCTAATCCCATTTTCCAGCACTTGGTCCGTAGCCTTGTATGCTATGGCGTTTCAAGTGCTCATCTAAATGCTTCTTGAATGTTGTGAGGGTTCCTGCCTCTACCACCTTTTCAGGCAGTGAGTTCCAGATTCCAACCACCCTCTGGGTGAAAAAGTTTTTCCTCAAATCCCCTCTAAACCTCCTGCCCCTTACCTTGAAACTATGCCCCCTGGTTATTGACCCCTCTACTAAGGGAAAGGTTCCTTTCTATCTACCCTATCTATGCCCCTCATAATTTTGTACACCTCAATCAGGTCCCCCCTCAGCCTTCTCTGCTCTAAGGAAAACAACCCCAGCCTGTCCAGTCTCTCTTCATAGCTGAAGCACTCCAGCCCAGGTAACATCCTGGTGAATCTGCTCTGCACCCTCTCCAATGCAATCACATCCTTCCTATAGTGTGGCGACCAGAACTGCACACAGTATTTCGCCTAACTAACGTTTTGTACAGCTCCATCGTAACCGCCCTGCTCTTATATTCTATGCCTCGGCTAATGAAGGCAAGTATCCCATATGCCTTTTTAAACACCCTATCTACCTGTCCTGCTGCCTTCAGGGATCTATGTACATGCACACCAAGGTCCCTCTGATCCTCTGTCCTCCCTAGGATCCTACCATTCATTGTGTATTCCCTTGCCTTGTTAGTCCTCCCAAAATGCATCACCTCACAATTTTCAGGGTTAAATTCCATTTGCCACTGTTCTGCCCATCTGACCAACCCATCTATATCGTCCTGTAGCCTGAGGCTTCCCTTCTCGCTATTTACCACTCCACCAATTTTCGTGTCATCTGCGAACTTACTGATCATACCTCCTACATTCATATCTAAATCATTAATGTGCACTACAAACAGCAAAGGACCCAGCACCGATCCCTACGGTACACCACTGGACACAGGCTTCCAGTCACAAAAACAACCTTCGACCATCACCCTCTGCCTCCTGCCACTAAACCAATTTTGGATCCAAATTGCCCTGGATCCCATGGGCTCTTACCTTCTTGACCAGTCTCCCATGCGGGACTTTGTCAAAAGCCTTACTGAAGTCCATGTAGACTACATCAACTGCACTGCCCTCATCCACACACATAGTCACCCCCTCAAAAATTCAATCAAATTGGTTAGACATGATCTCCCACTGACCAAAGCCATGCTTACTATCCTTGATTAATCCTTGCCTCTCCAAGTGGAGACTAATTCTGTCCCTCAGAATTTTTTCCAATAATTTCCCTACCACTGATGTTAGGCTCACTGGCCTGTAATTCCCTGGTTTATCCCTACTACCCTTCTTGAATAATGGTGCTACGTTAGCTGTCCTCCAGTCCTCTGGCACCTCCACTGTGGCCAGAGAAGTTCTGAAAATTTGTGTCCGAGCCCCTGCAATCTCCTCCCGTGCCTCACACAGCAGCCTGGGATACATCTCGTCTGGGCCTGGGGATTTATCCACTTTTAAGACCACTAAAACCGCTAGTACCTCCTCCCTCTCAATGCTAATTTGTTCAAGTATATCGCAATCCCCCTGCCTGATTTCTATGCCTACATCGTCCTTCTCCATAGTGAACACAGATGCAAAATATTCATTTAAAACCTCACCCACATCTTCCGGCTCGACACAGAGATTGCCACTTTGGTCCCTAATGGGCCTTACTCTTTCCCTGGTTATCCTCTTGCCCTTAAAATACCTATAAAACACCTTGGGATTTTCCTTTATATTGCCTGCCAGTGTTTTTTCATGCCCCCTCTTCGCTCTCCTAATTTCTTTTTAAGTACCCCCCCTGCACTTTCTATACTCCTCTAGTATTATTAATGTTCATTCCCATTGTGGCATTTTAAAGTCACATCAAACAATTACAAAACTATCTGCATTCATGAACGGTAAATGCAGTGCATCATGATTCACTGACCCCTTCAGCAGAGCCATGGCCCTGTGCCTCACCATCTGACCTTAATCAGATGTAAACTGTTGTCATATGGAGCCACATAATGGAACCACACATAGACTATCATTAACCTGCCGATGTACGTGTTCATTTCTTTCAGTACAGATGGACTGTTTTCAGAAGTACGGCTATCAAGAAGATTTTTTCTCTCCTTCCCCATGTATCCTGCAGGTGTTGACTCCTTCCCAGGATATGGCTCCATGGGTGTCCGCTGGTTTCTAGCACCTCGCCTGATTGGCTGGTCTTCATTTGTGAGTCTTGACATTTAGTGCCAACAGAATATCCAATCGATCAACATCTTATCAAAATCTCAGTAAAGTGGTATAATTTTTGGCAGTTAATGGGGCTCGATATTAACCATCTTCATGACGGGTAGGAGAGGGTTTCAGGGTGGGGGTTAAAAATGAAAAGCACGGGAACGTGTTCCCAACCCGCCCTGTATATGCCTATTGCCATTTTTACAGCAGCGGGATTTGTGGCGTCCAAGTGTCTCGCCATAGAGAAGCGGGACACTTCATTAACATGTGTAAATCAGGAGCCCACAGTACAGTTGGGAGCCCGATTTAAATTTTACAGTTGCTGTGCAGGTTTCCCAGGGAAACCCGGCAGTGAACTGGAGACGGGAGCAGCCGGCTCCCCAAGGTGGGAGCGCTCCCCCCAGCCCCTCAAGTAAGCCAACGGCCTCTCCCCCGCTGATTGCGGCTTCTCTCTCCCCCCCGCCACGATCACCGCCCTCTCCCCGCCTCCACAAGCCCCGATGCCTCTCTCTCTGTGCCGCCATCATGGCCAACCTTCCACCCGAGCCCTGATGCCTCTCTCTTAATGCTGCGATCGTGGCAGAACTCGCCCTCCCCTGATTGCTGGGGGCCCTCCCCAAGGGTTTTCCAACCCGACAGCTGGCCAGGCGGTCAATTTGGCTGGCTGCCAGGCGGGAAACAGAAGGAGATCCTGCCGTTAAGTTCAGCAGGGCCTCCGCATCCCAGGTTTGCCGGCTTCCTCGGCCATTTCCGGCCTCCCCCGTACCCTCCCCGCCTCCCCGGAAATATCGGGGCAATGATCTTTCTTTTGAAAAGTGTGAATTTCTTGTTGCTGAATTTAGTTTTTATGCAGTTCCTGACTAAAATTTAAAAAATATTATTCGTTCATTAGATGTGGGCGTCGCTGGCAAGGCCAGCATTTATTGCCCATCCCTAGTTGCCCTTGAGAAGGCGGTGGAGAGTCGCCTTCTTGAACCGCTGCAGTCCGTGTGGTGAAGGTACTCCCACAGTGCTGTTAGGGAGGGAGTTCCAGGATTTTGACCCAGCAACGATGAAGGATCGGCGATATACTTCCAAGTCAGGATGGTGTGTGACTTGGAGGGGAACTTGGAGGTGGTGGTGTTCCCATGCGCCTGCTGCCTTTGTCCTTCTAGGTGGTAGAGGTCGCGGGTTTGGGAGGTGCTGCCGAAGAAGCCGTGGCGAGTTGCTGCAGTGCATCTTGTAGATGGTACACACTGCAGCCATGATGCGCCGGTGGTGGAGGGAGAGAATGTTTAAGGTGGTGGATGGGGTGCCAGTCAAGCGGGCTGCTTTGTCTTGGATGGTGTCGAGCTTCTTGAGTGTTGTTGGAGCTGTACTCATCCAGGCAAGTGGAAAGTATTCCATCACACTCCTGACTTGTGCCTTGCAGATGGTGGAAAGGCTTCGGAGAGTCAGGAGGTGAGACACTTGCCACAGAATTCCCAGCCTCTGATCTGCTCTTGTTGCCACAGTATTTATGTGGCTGGTCCAGTTAAGTTTCTGGTCAATGGTGACCCCCAGGATGTTGATGGTGGCGGATTTGGCGATGGTAATGCCGTTGAATGTCAAGGGACGGTGGTTAGACGCTCGCTTTTTGGAGATAGGCACTTATGTGGCGCGAATGTTACCTGCCACTTATCAGCTCTAGCCTGAATATCGTCCAGATCTTGTTGCATGCAGGCATGGACTGCTTCATTATCTGAGGAGTTGCGAATGGCACTGAACACTGCAGTCATCAGTGAACATCCCCATTTCTGACCTTATGATGGAGGGAAGGTCATTGATGGAGCAGCTGAAGATGGTTGGGCCTAGGACACTGCCCTGAGGAACTCCTGCAGCGATGTCCTGGGGCTGTGATGATTGACCAACAACCACCACAACCATCTTCTTTTGTGCTCGGTATGACTCCAGCCAGTGGAGAATTTTCCCCCCGATTCCTATTGACTTCAGTTTTACTAGGACTCCTTGATACCACACTCGGTCAAATGCTGCCTTGATGTCAAGGGCAGTCACTCTCACCTCACCTCTGGAATTCAGCTCTTTTGTCCATGTTTGGACCAAGGCTGTAATGAGGTCTGGAGCTGAGTGGTCTTGACGGAACCCAAACTGAGCATCAGTGAGCAGGTTATTGGTGAGTAAGTGCTGCTTGATAGCACTGTCGAAGACACCGTCCATCACTTTGCTGATGATTGAGAGTAGACTGATGGGGCGGTAATTGGCCGGATTGGATTTGTCCTACTTTTTGTGGACAGGACATACCTGAGCAGTTTTCCACATTGTCGGATAGATGCCACTGTTATAGCTGTATTGGAATAATGCTACAGTAATTTGTTGCATCTGTTGTTAACAGGATTTCAGTGAGTTGTATTTGTATAATTTAGACTGTAGCCTCTGGACACTAATGAGTGATACCAGTTGCCAGTATCTAGGAAACAGTTGCTGATGCCTGGATCACAGAAGCTAGAGCCTTTATTAATAGAAACCAAAGAGATTTGGGGATAGATTTTAGTCTGGGTCTGTTTTTGGGGCAGGCCAGATGACTGCTCTGCTCATCAACAACAAATTTTGAAAAGGGGTCCTTCAACAGGTGTTAGGCTCCTAATTTACATAGTTAAGGAGTTTACTGACTGTTTTAGGCATTGGCCCGGAACGCCTAAAAAAAAATTGTCCCACGAATTTAGCAGTGGAACCAACGCCTGCACAAACTGGGCGTAGGCCATCCCAGTGCTATATTGGTATGTTTCGTACCCAAAAACGGGCACAACGCATATGAATTTCTAACCCATTTATGTGTAAAATGGACATTAATAGAGCGTGGATTGTACATGTCTCATTTAACTCAACTAATAGTTTGCAATTCTTAAGATTGTCTACAGGCAAAGAAAGAAAAACTTGCATTTATATCATGTCTTTCACAACCTCAGGACATCTGAAATTGCTTTACAGCCAATTAAGTACTCTTTGAAGTGTAGTCACTGTTGTAATGTAGGTAATGTGGCAGCCTATTTGCCCACAGCAAGGTCCCATGTGATAATGACCAGATTAACTTTTTTTAATGATGTTTGTTGTGAGATCAATATTGGCCAAGGCAGGAAGTTCCATCTATTTAAAAATAAAAACTTAACTAATATAATGGTGAATATTGGATCAATTAGATTGTCACCTTTAACAATGACTTAATATATCAAGTTATTTCTTGTAAAGAAAGGCACCAACGCAGACATGTTACTGTTGGTGAAGTAAATGCTGAAGGACAAATAAATAAATCTTAATTTCTGCATAATCCCTAAAGGTTACAAAAGGCAGTATCTGCATACCTATTGAAAACATGCTTTTGGTCAGAACCATTATTTTGTGTAGGATCCCATCTTTCTGCTCCAGGGTTAGGAACATAGGAACAGGAGTAGGCTATTGAGCCCCTCGAGCCTGTTCCGCCATTCAATGAGATCATGGCTGATCTATTACGAAGAGGGATACTAGGCTACGTGCAAAACATTCTCAACTTCAACTTGATACAACAATCCAACAACAGTAATCAAGTCTGTCCAACCACATAAAACTGTCACACCAACTCAAGTTACCACCATTCTGACATACACATGTAAATATATAAATCAAAGAATACAATCATATAAGATGATATCCAAAATGAAGTCTTAACCAAGTTTAAGAAACTTTAGGAATTGTATAGCTCCTCATCTTGAACTACTGACAATGAAAATGATACCCCCGCCCCCCACCTTCTTGGATTTTGGGTATCAACAAACCCTGGGCAATAACTATGGGAAGACACCGTCGGAGCTGCACACCACATCTGGCATAAAAAAGTAAGTTGCACATGAAGAGCTTCAAAGCAGTATCTCCCCAGGAGGTGGGAAGACCTGTCTGGCTTCACTAGCACGATCTAGATGTTGGCACTAAAAATAATTGGGCTTGTTTTGGACTGTGCGATCTGGAATTTCTTCTGGTAAAATGCTGGTTTTCATGTGGTCCCGGAGTGGTGCAGCGCGGAAAATGGGACAGGGAGGCCGACCTCTGAACCCCTGGCCCAACCCTAAATTGACCCTCATTGCCGAATCTCGGGCCCTAAATCAGCCATATGAAATTATCCTCTCCCCAGTAACTATCTACCAAGAATATGACAGTGTCTTCTTATCCACATGACGGACATTCTGCATTGTTTGGTGTGATGGTTATTTTTATAATCACCTCTTGGTTTTCTCCAGAGTTTAGAGACCTTTCTCGGACTTCATGTTTTATTTCTGCCAATTTCCCCCCCTCCTTCCTCTCCCAAGGAGACTTCTTGATTGGCATTGGGCAAGCTGCGGTGTCTTGCTTAGATTATCATTCTTCATTATTGAGCCATACTAGTGATTTGGTGCAAAGTTGATGGGCTGGATGTAACATTCATTGATTCTATTCTGTAAGTTTCACTCTCGTAGTTTAGGACTTTATCTGAACCCTGTGGTTGGAGTAGTCTTGTAATTTACTAATAGTAATCCATTATATATTGTATAGTCAATCTTCTGTGGCATTGCACACAGACAATCAAGATCAAGTGTAATCTTCAGGTGAAGCATGGTTAGAGCCCAGTGGATAATTAGACCAAGGCGTATAGACATAATTCACTCCTCCATTTTATCCTTATTTTTATATTTCCATTATAAATTCCTATGTCCACATTTAGAATAAAAACTGCCCATGTAAACTTGTCACGCTGCAATTATACCCTTCTTCCATTGGAGCCACTGTGCCTCACAGGGGGAGGGGGGAGTATAATTACAGCGTGACAAGTTTACATAGGACGTTTCCATTATAAAAGTGGACATAGGAATTTAAAAGGGTAAAGGTTGACAGGAAGTGCGAGCAGATGTAAATTTTTAATATATAATGGATATCAGTTAGAGATTTTTTCTGCACTGTGGTCTTTCAATATACCTTCAAATCTTACATTAATTACAACATGTGACAGTACTCTCATCTTCAAACAGCATTGAAAAGTCTCCACATCAAAGAAATGGATAGCCAGTGGTTGGAAAGAGAATTTTAAATGCGTATTCACCATCTGCTACATGTTATGCATTATAATTAAAACCTGAAAGTCAATTTAAAGCAGTCACACCATTTTCCTGTTTGTGATGATAAACTGCCAGAACTTACACACATGCACAGAACTTTTCTCTCAGCAGTTAAAATTTAAATGTTCTGACAGGGCGAGCGGGAGCATCTACATTCTTCATTACTTGCATGTATCCCAGGTACTGTTACATCCGGTTTGACACCACAGTGGAAATACTATACCTCCCAGCTCAAGGAGTGCAGAGACAGGCCCAGCTCCAGATTTAAAAAATTCATTCTGAGGATGTGGGCATCACTGGCAAGGCCAGCATTTATTGCCCATCCCGAGTTGCCCTGAGAAGGTGGTAGTGGGCCTTCTTCTTGAAGGTTCAATACAATTGAATGGCTTGCTGGACCACCTCAAAGGGCAGTTAACAGTCAAGTACATTGGTGTGGGGCTGAAGTCACATATAGGCCAAACTGGGTAAGGACAGCAGGTTCCTTCAATAAAGGACGTTAGTGAACCAATTGGGTTTTTATGACAATCCAACAGCTTCATGGTCACTTTTACTGGTACCACTTTTTTAAGATTCCCAGATATTTAAACTGAATTAAATTCACCAAACTGAGATGGTGGCATTTGAACTCACATTCACTGGATAATTAGTCCAGGCCTCTAGATTACTGGTCCAGTAACATAACCACTACACTATCGTATGTACCCATTTACACTACAATTTCAGCTGAAACGCTTTGCACCAACGCTAATGTTGCACTGAAATCACATCCTTAAAAACAATGGCTAGGACTTTCCACTGGAGTTATACCGGCTATACGGAGTGCAGATCGGAACAGAGTGTTAAACTGCGAGTTTGGTGAGTGAGGGAGTTCGGGGAGGGAGGTGTTCCTTTCTTTTTCCATCTTTGTCAGCTTCCAGGAGAGCAGCAGCTAAAAAGCTGCACAAGAGGGGACAGAGATCCAGCGGTGAGTATTTCTACATTCCAGTCATTAAAGTAAAAGTAAGGTCTCTAGTTTAGAGTAAGTAGTGTTTAAAGGGAAGTAAGGTCCCTAGTGTATTTAATATTCTTTAATTTAAAGGGAGTAAATTAAGGGTAGGACATGGCAGGGCAGCTCGGCAACGTGGAGTGCTCCTCCTGTGCTATGTTGGAAGTCAGGGACACTTTAGGTGTCCAGGGCGAACACATGTACAGGAAGTGTCTCCAGCTGCAGCTACTCGAAATCCGCGTTTCGGAGCTGGAGCTGCGGCTGGAGTCACTGTGGAGCACCCACGAAGCTGAGATCTTCGTGGATAGCATGTTTAACAAGGTGGTCACACCGCAGGTAAAGAGTGCACAGGCAGACAGGGAATGGGTGGTCGCCAGACAGAGTAAAAGAACTAGGAAGGTAGTGCAGAAGTCCCCTGGGTCCATCTCCCTCTCCGACAGATTTTCCTTTTTGGATACTGATGGGGGAGATGGTTTCTCGGGAATGCAGCAAGAGCCAAGTCCGTGGCACTACGAGTGGCTCAGCTGCACAGGAGGGGAGGAAAAAGAGTGGGAGAGCAATAGTGATAGGGGATTCTATCGTAAGGGGAACAGATAGATGTTTCTGTGGCCGCAGACGTGACTACAGGATGGTATGTTGCCTCCCTGGTGCCAGGGTCAGGGATGTCACTGAACGGCTGCAGGGCATTCTGAAGGGGGAGGGCGAACAGTCAGAGGTCGTGGTTCACATTGGTACCAACGACATAGGTAGAAAGAGGGATGAGGTCCTGCAACAAGAATTTAGGGAGCTAGGTAGCAGATTAAAAAGCAGGACCTCAAAGGTTGTAATCTCTGGATTACTCCCGGTGCCGCGTGCTAGTGAGTATAGGAATAGGAGGATAGAGCAGATGAATGCATGGCTAAAGAGTTGGTGCAGGAGGGAGGGCTTTAGGTTCCTGGATCACTGGGTCTGCTTCTGGGGAAGGTGGGACCTATACAAGTCGAACGGGCTGCACCTGAACCGGAACGGGACCAACATCCTTGCGGGGAGATTTGCTGGTACTGTTGGGGGGGGGGGGGTTTTAAACTAACTTGGCAGGGGGATGGGATACGGAGTGGAGCTATAGTAGGGGGTGATGCACAGCCAACTATAGAGGAAACAACAAGTCAGCCTGAAAGGCAGAGCAAATATGTAACGGCACAAGGGAGTATGGCAAGGCTGGATGGCATTTATTTTAATGCAAGGAGTCTTGCGAGTAAGGCAGATGAATTGAAGGTGTTGATGAACACATGGGAGTATGATATTGTTGCTATCACAGAGACATGGTTGAGGGAGGAGCAGGACTGGCAGCTTGATATCCCGGGGTATAGAATCTTCAGGCGAGACAGAGGGGGGTGTAAAAGAGGAGGGGGTGTCGCAATATTAATCAAGGAGTCAATTACTGCTGTAAGGAGGGATGATATCTTAGCAGGTTCCTCTAATGAGGCCATATGGGTAGAACTTAAAAACAAAAAGGGGGCAAGCACTTTGCTGGGAGTGTACTATAGGCCCCCAAACAGTCAGGGGGAGATAGAGGAACAGATATGTCGGCAAATCTCAGAGAAGTGTAGAAATAATAAGGTAATAATAGTAGGGGATTTCAACTTCCCCAATATTAACTGGGATAGTCAGAGTGTGAAAGGCTTAGAGGGTGCGGAATTCTTAAAGTGCATCCAGGAGAGCTTTTTGAGCCAGCATGCAGAAAGTCCTACAAGAGAGGGGGTGGTACTGGACCTAATTCTAGGGAATGTAGCCAGGCAAGTGGTAGAGGTGTTAGTAGGAGAGCATTTTGGTGACAGTGACCATAATTCGGTGGGATTTAAGGTAGTCATGGAAAAGGACAAAGATGGACCGGAAATAAAGGTTCTAAATTGGGGGAAGGCCGATTTTAATATGATAAGGCAGGATCTGGCCAAAGTGGACTGGGATCAGCTACTTGTAGGAAAATCCACATCAGAGCAGTGGGAGTCTTTCAGAAAGGAAATAGAGAGAGTACAATGGCAACATGTTCCTGTAAAGGTCAAGAGTGGGACCAACAAGCCCAGAGAATCCTGGATGTCAAGGGATATACGAGAATGGAGTAGGAAAAAAAGGGAGGCTTTTGGCAGATACAAAGGACTAAAAACAGTGGAAGCCCTAGAGGAGTATAGAAAGTGCAGAGGGATACTTAAAAAAGAAATTAGGAGAGCGAAGAGGGGGCATGAAATAACACTGGCGGGCAAAATAAAGGAAAATCCCAAGGTTTTTATAAGTATATTAAGGGCAAGAGGATAACCAAGGAAAGAGTAGGGCCCATTAGGGACCAAAGTAGCAATCTGTGTGTAGAGCCAGAAGATGTAGGTGGGGTTTTAAATGAATATTTTGCATCTGTGTTCACTATGGAGAAGGACGATGTAGGCATAAAAATCAGACAGGGGGATTGTGATATACTGGAACATATTAGTCTTGAGAGGGAGGAGGTACTAGCGGTTTTAGCGGGCTTAAAAGTGGATAAATCCCCAGGCCCAGATGAGATGTATCCCAGGCTGCTGTGTGAGGCAAGGGAGGAGATTGCAGAGGCTCTGACACAAATTTTCAGAACCTCTCTGGCCACAGGAGAGGTGCCAGAGGACTGGAGAACAGCTAACGTAGTACCATTATTTAAGAAGGGTAGTAGGGATAAACCAGGGAATTATAGACCAGTGAGCCTAACATCAGTGGTAGGGAAATTATTGGAAAAAATTCTGGGGGACAGAATTAGTCTCCACTTGGAGAGGCAAGGATTAATCAAGGATAGTCAGCATGGCTTTGTCAGGGGGCGATCATGTCTAACCAATTTGATTGAATTTTTCGAGGGGGTGACTAGGTGTGTGGATGAGGGTAGTGCAGTTGATGTAGTCTACATGGACTTCAGTAAGGCTTTTGACAAAGTCCCGCATGGGAGACTGGTCAAGAAGGTAAGAGCCCATGGGATCCAGGGCAACTTGGCACATTGGATCCAAAATTGGCTTAGTGGCAGGAGGCAGAGGGTGATGGTCGAAGGTTGTTTTCGTGACTGGAATCCTGTGTCCAGTGGTGTACCGCAGGGATCGGTGCTGGGTCCTTTGCTGTTTGTAGTGTACATTAATGATTTAGATATGAATGTAGGAGGTATGATCAGTAAGTTCGCAGATGACACGAAAATTGGTGGAGTGGTAAATAGTGAGGAGGGAAGCCTCAGGCTACAGGACAATATAGATGGGTTGGTCAGATGGGCAGAACAGTGGCAAATGGAATTTAACCCTGAAAAGTGTGAGGTGATGCATTTTGGGAGGACTAACAAAGCAAGGGAATACACAATGAATGGTAGGACCCTAGGAAGGACAGAGGATCAGCGGGACCTTGGTGTGCATGTACATAGATCCCTGAAGGCAGCAGGACAGGTAGATAAGGTGGTTAAGAAGGCATATGGGATACTTGCCTTCATTAGCCGAGGCATAGAATATAAGAGCAGGGAGGTTATGATGGAGCTGTACAAAATGCTAGTTAGGCCACAGTTGGAATACTGTGTGCAGTTCTGGTCGCCACACTATAGGAAGGATGTGATTGCATTGGAGAGGGTGCAGAGGAGATTCACCAGGTTGTTACCTGGGCTGCAACGCTTCAGCTATGAAGAGAGACTGGACAGGCTGGGATTGTTTTCCTTAGAGCAGAGAAGGCTGAGGGGGGACCTGATTGAGGTGTACAAAATTATGAGGGGCAAAGATAGGGTAGATAGAAATGAACTTTTCCCCTTAGTAGAGGGGTCAATAACAAGGGGGCATAGTTTCAAGGTAAGGGGCAGGAGGTTTAGAGGGGATTTGAGGAGAAACTTTTTCACCCAGAGGGTGGTTGGAATCTGGAACTTACTGCCTGAAAGGGTGGTAGAGGCAGGAACCCTCACAACATTCAAGAAGCATTTAGATGAGCCCTTGAAACGCCATAGCATACAAGGCTACGGACCAAGTGCTGGAAAATGGGATTAGAATAGACAGGGCTTGATGGCTGGCGTGGACACGATGGGCCGAAGGGCCTCTTTCTGTGCTGTATAACTCTATGACTCTGTCTATGACTCCCTGGAGCAACTCCAAGGGGCAAGGTCAGTAAATTCTACAGGAGTGAGTCGGCCATGTTCCTACTCTCTCCCACTACTTCCGGGACTGTCCATCAGAAGTGATGGTGGGTGTAGAAAACGTTTGGGTAGGTATTTCCAAAGGCCGTGCAAATAACGGGAAATCGCCATTCGGCTTATTGTCAATGATTTGCACCTTAGCAGCACAGGGCGGCAGGAATGCCAGTGTGTTCTGCTATCAAGCATTGCTATGGTATGTGGAGGTGGAGTATTTAAATTTCAAATGTCCCGACTGGAGTAGAATCAATTGCAGGGCATTTAATTTAACTGCCCAGCCTAATGAATTTTATATATATTTTTTTAAATTGCCATCCTCTTCAGCCGCTCCAGAGGTAGTCAGCTCTGTTACGTAATGATTGTCCTTCCTCTCCCGAGATGGGCTCCCTATAAGAGGTAGGATTCCTGCTGGGAGCCCGCCAACATTACTTAAATTGTCCTGACTCCCAAAAGACTGGCCAGGATCAGGGGTGGGCCATTGTGGTGGGTAGAACTCCTACCCGACCTGCCTGAATCCTGACAAAGGATCCTGAGAATGAAACTAGGATAGGTTCACGAAGAGTTAATTGGATTTCTTACGCATGACTATGCAGATGCGAGTAGTAAATTCCTCCTTAGCCATATCAGACCTTGCAGGTTGCTTGACAAACTTTCTAATGACAGGAAGCAACATTTGCTGCTCAGATAGAATTCTTTCTTTACATACAGGCCCTATGAGGTCTGAATCTCAGGACTCTGCAGCTGAGGGAGGATCGGAGCTGGCCCTTGGCCATCAGGTTCATACTCCTCCTCTGCCACTGCCACCTGCTTCTGTTCATTCTGTCATACAGAGTCAGATAAGCAAGAGAACTTTTGGATGAAACAATCAGGTTTGTTTCTCAGTAGATCTTCAGGATGAGACACTGCACATGAATGGTGCAACTTCCAGTTCACCCATGGAGTTTGGATCCCTTTTCTGGAGCTGAAGTTTATCAGCCCAAGCTATGACTTTTATCTTCTTTGTTGTCTGGAGGTTTGCCCTCGCACATCAGTAATATGTCAAACAGCTGGGCTCTAGCTGGAATAGGCATGGATATAAGGCTGCCGCCACTCAGGTCTAAGCCACAGTTAGCCCATCCATGTTCTGTCCCACTCACATGATTAAAGAAATGTGTCAGAAAATGGCAGGACCAGCCAGCAACTGTAGCATTGGATAGCACGGCACCAGTTGCAAGGTCGTCTCCTGACCTTGGACAAGGAGGTACAGGGCCAGCAGCCGGCCTCCTCACTTACTCCAGTGCAACCACTGAGAAAGAATGTAGAAGGAGTACAAGATTAGGATGCAGAGTACACAAAACACACACTATCACCAAGGGGAAGCACTGGGCCAAAGAACATTAGCCTCATGCATTCATCACTTGTAGGGGATTTACATTTGGTTGTACATTATTTCAACTGTGCCTAGAGAGTTTCCTTCTGAAAGTGTAGAATAGGGTATTAGCAGATCAATGGATTGACATCGATTGTAAGTGAGTTAGTGCAGAGGCTGATGTTGCTGAAAGTGTTTTGGGCCATTATATTGTGCGTCGTTTGGCGAGGACTATTAGCGCATTAGGTGGCACTTAGCTAAAGTTTCTATAACAGCCTGTTGTATGCCTCTTACTGCCAGAAATGTGTTGCAGCAGGGATATCTTCTCCCCGATCTTCATCCTCTTGCTCTGCCCTTTTCTGCAGGTGGACCTTTTCCTCTTCAACCTGCTCTATTGTTAGGATCTTCTCGGGACAGCAAAACTGTAAACCATGCAACGGATAATCTTGGAGACCCTGGTGAAGTTGTATAGCAAGACATCCCTGATCTATTAAGGCATTTGAAGCATTGCTTCAAGATGCCTATAGTATATTTGATAATTTTCGAGTGGCTGCACGGGCATCAATGCAACTTTGCTTTGCTGCTGTTCATGGCCGTATCAATAGTGTTACAAGCCAGAGCTGAAGAGGGTAGCCTTGGTCTCCAAGAAACCATACTTGCTTTCTCCTTTAAAAGGCCCGAACGCAGAAGATTGTCTTTGCATGTGAACATCATGACTGCTGTCTGGGAAGTGAACATTGACCTGTGTGATCCTGTGACCACCTGGTCATTATTGGAGTGGAACTCCTTGTGGTTCATGAAGGCCATCTTGTCTTCTCCTCTTCTTCTTAGGCAGTCCCTCGGAACCGAGGATGACTTGCTTCCACATTAAAAATGAGTTCTCAGGTGACTGATGAGTCCAATGCGGGACCTACCGTCTCTGTCACAGGTGGGGCTGACGGTGGTTGAAGGGGCGGGTGGGTGGGGTGCTTGGGTTGACGTGCGCTCCTTGCACTGCTTGCGCTTGCTCCTGGCGAAGAGACTCGAGGTGTTTGGCGCCTTCCTGGATGCTTCTCCTCCACTTTGTGCGGTCTTGGGCCAGGGATTCCCAGGTGTCGGTGGGGATGTTGCACTTTTTCAAAGAGACTTTGAGGGTGTCCTTGAAGCGTTTCCTCTGCCCACCTGGGGCTCTCTTGCCGTGTCGGAGCTCCGAGTAGAGCGCTTGTTTTGGGAGTCTCGTATCGGGCATGCGGACGATGTGACCCGTCCATCGGAGCTGATCGAGCATGGTCAAAGCTTCGATGCTGGCGATGTTGGCCTGAGCGAGAACACTGACGTTGGTGCGCTTATCCTGCCAATGGATTTGCAGGATCTTGCGGAGGCAGTGTTGGAGTGCGCGCAGACGCAAGCGTCGTCTGCATACTGTAATTCGACGACAGAGGAAGGGACGACCTTGGATCTGGACTGGAGGCGATGGAGGTTGAACAGTTTCCCGTTTGTTCTGTAAATTAGCTCCACTCCAGCGGGGAGCTTACTGAGGGTGAGATGGAGCATTGCCGCAAGGAAGATCGAGAAGAGCGTTGGTGCGATGACACAGCCTTGCTTGACCCCGGTCCGTACATGAATTGGATCTGTTGGTCAGGATCACGGCTTGCATGTCGTCGTGAAGCAGGCGGAGGATGGTGACAAACTTTTGAGGGCAGCCGAATTTGAGGAGGACACTCCATAATCCCTCACGGTTGACAGTGTCAAAGGCCTTTGTAAGGTCAAAGAAGGCCATGTACAGCGGTTGGTGCTGTTCCCTGCATTTCTCTTGTAATTGAGGGCCATGGGATTATGTACACAGCCTGGGTGGTCACAGGGTTTGCCAGTAATAATGCCTGGATTATAGAAAATTCTGCACCGTGATAAAATTGCTCAACCTTCTCAATCTGCTGCCGGGTTTCCAGTGGGAAATGTTGTAAAGTTGTTTGAGCACAGCAGTGGTGTCCTTGATGGATCTGTGCACTCCTGATTGACTGATGTTGCTGGTGTCCCTAGTGGTGGCTTTGCATGAAACTGAGGCATAACTGTTCAGAACCATGACTGTCACTGACAATGGCATTCATGCAGGGAAAGTTATCTGCAGGTCAACTTTGAGCAGATGGCACAATTCTGGCATTGTCTCCTTGGTGAAACACAGGCTGCAAAGGCAGTAATCCTTGAACATTCCCAGGTAGGTCTGCCTAGGTCTACTAGCACAGCTGAGCAAATAAAGGCAGGTGTGGGTAGTCCATCTCTGCAGCAACAAATCTGTTCCATATCATTCCTTTCATCTTCTGCCTCCAGTAAAACCAAAATGAGAAGAATTCCCATTAGCATTTCCATCTCCAGAATTTTGACTAGCAGGCAAAAATCTGGAGGGAAACCTACTAAAATAAACAAAATGCAATTAAATGAACAAACACTGAACAATGCAACTGTCAGAAACTCAGGCCGCGATTTTCCCATTGATGGCGGGTTGGGCACGGGTCAGGTGGTTGGCGGGTTCCGATCCCGCCGCCGCTTTCAGCCGGTAAAAATTTGCGATTTTTGCCCTAATTGGACAATTGAGTCCCTGCGTGTGCGCTCCCCTGGCCAATTAGTGTTTTGGGTCTGTAACTCGCCTCTGCTGACATCTGTGAGCCAGCTGCTTTTAAGGGGCCCATGCAGCCTTGGTTCATTCTCTCATTATTTGCTGCTGGATTTCCTTCTGACAACTGCTGCCATGACTACCTCAAGGGCCAAGGCGCCTCCCCGATTTGATGATGACTCCCTCCATGCTCTTGTGGAGGGATGATGCGGAGATGCCGGTGTTGGACTGGGGTGGACAAAAATGAGAAGTCGCACAACACCAGGTTATAGGCCAACAGTTTTATTTGAAATCACGAGCTTTTGGAGCGCTGCTCCTTCGTCAGGTAAAGGTACCTGATGAAGGAGCAGCGCTCCGAAAGCTCGTGATTTCAAATAAAACTGTTGGACTATAACCTGGTGTTGTGCGACTTCTCATTCTTGTGGAGGGAGTCAGAGGGCACAAGGAGGTACTCTGAGCGGAAGAAGCCACCACAGCAAACCAAAGCAGTCTGGCTGCAAATTGTTCAGGAGGTGAGCTCCAGATCCATGTGCACTCAAACCTGGGTGCAGTGCAGAAAAAGGTTCAATGTCCTGGTCCGCTTAGGAAAAGTGAGTATAACATCACACTTGGCCTCAATCTGCTCCCCATCTCCTCCTCACCAGCACTCTGCATTGTCAACCTACTCCTGCACATCCCACTTTACCCTTACATCCCTTGCACCCTTAACCATCCCTCTCTCTCTATGTACACAATTACTTCACTATTCGACTATGCTGCCCTCACACTCGCTATCACTGTGATGCTATGACAACAACTAACAACGCACAGGGAGGGCCCTTGGTATTGGCACCTCACTCCATCTTTGTCTCCTTCTAAGCATCTATGCTATGGATTCTCTACACTCACTCCATCTATCTCACTCAAACTCCAGTTGTGTCCCTCATTGCAGGAAAAGAGAGCCCACAATAAGAGGGAGAGGGCTAAGACAGGAGGAGGGCCACCTTCCATAGCCAATCTCACCAACGCTAAGGAGGTGGCCCTGGAAATCATTGGAGGTGATGAGGATCTGGAAGTGGGGGACGGTCAGAAAGGCGCAGCAGAACAAGCTGGTGACAGAATAGATTTGCATCTCTCTCATTTACATTGCATGAGTGACTGATATGGCATCTGATGCGCATACAGATTGAGTTATGATCATCTGCACAATTCAATGTGCATGCAACATTTATATCACATGTCTAACTCATGCCTTTACTCCCCCACAGGACCATCGACAGCCCCCGTCCCCACTGTCCAGGAGGAAGAGCCGGAGCCAGAAGACTCCTCAGAGGAACCTGCAACCTCTGAGGGCGCAGCGTCAGCAGAATTAAGCGCACCCAGCACCAGCGCAGGTACGCACACCTCAGATGGACATTTGTGACATATAGTAGTGTTGTCACCTGGTGTATCACAGCTCACAAGTGAGCATCAGCAGATGGTGGAAACAGTGGAGAGTCCTCGTCGGAGGCCGCAGGGCGCTCCCAGCTCTGCTCAGCTGCATGTGGACCCTGTGCCTCCGGGTCCATCCAGAAAGAGAGCGGTGCTGGAACTCCAGGAACAAGTGCAGGGGTCTCTGGCAGGTTTTGTCTCCAGGGTTACTGCAAGTGCAACTGGAACAGAGTGAAAAACTTGGGAGTTTGAGCAGCGACGGACCTGAGAGGGAGCAGACCGAGGCCCGAGAGCGGGGATAAAAGCAGCAGCAGACCTGCAACAACAAGAGACAACTGCAGTGTGACGTCACAGGTAAAGCAGGTAAGTGATTGGTAGTGACTGTGAGCTAAGTTTTAAGTTAACATATAGCATATAACTAAATTTTAAAAACTAAACTTAATTTAATTAATTTAATAAACTAAACGAGGTAAATAATTTGATTAACACTAAACTAATTAATTAATTAAATTAAATAATGGGAGAACAGGAGATGTGTTGCTGCTGCAATATGTGGGAGCTTGTGGACATTTTTGTCCAGGGCGACTACATCTGCGGTAAGTGTCTGCGGCTTGAGGAACTTTGGCTCCGAGTTGAGGAGCTGGAGTCCGAGCTGCAGACATTGCGAGACATCAGGGAGGGAGAAAGTTACCTGGACCTTTTGCTCCAGGAGGCAGCCACACCCCTTAGATTAAACACTTTAGATTTGACACGTGGTCAGGGACAGGAGTGTGTGACTGCGAGTGAGACAGGTACGGGGATCCAGGAGGTAGTATTGCAGGAGCCTCAGTCCCTGCACTTGTCCAATAGATTCGAGGTTCTTGCAACCCTTGTGGACAAGTGCGGAGACTGCGGGGAGGACGAGCAAACTGACCACGGCACCGTGGTACAGGAAGCCATTCAAGTGGTGGGGGAGTAAAAAGGAAGGTGGTTGTAGTAGGCGACAGTATAGTTAGTTCTCTGCAGCCAGGAGCATGAGTCCCGAAGGCTATGCTGCCTTCCCGGTGCCAGGGTAAAGGACATCTCCTTCGGGCTGGAGAAGAACTTGGAGTGGGAGGGGGAGGATCCAGTTGTCGTGGTCCACATAGGTACCAATGACATAGGTAGGACTAAGAAAAAGGTTCTGCTGAGAGAGTTTGAGCAGCTAGGGACTAAATTAAAGAGCAGAACCACAAGGGTGATAATCTCTGGATTATTACCTGAGCCACGAGCAAATTGGCATAGGGTCAATAGGATCAGGGAGATGAATGCGTGGCTCAAAGATTGGTGTGGGAGAAGTGGGTTTCGATTCATGGGGCACTGGCACCAGTCCCGGTGGAGAGAAATCTAGAATGCTAAAGAGAAAAGACAAGGAAGCAGTGCAGGAAAGTGATTGGAGTAAGGATGACCAGATTGTGTCAGGAAGGGACAGAGCGTACAAACAAAAGAGTGCACTAACAATTAGGGTCCGGGTAAGAAAAAATGGTAATAAGACAAATAGGGCCATAGTACAAAAAAATTTTAAGATGTCTAAAAATGTTAAAAAGACAAATCTAAAGGCACTGTATCTGAATTCACAAAGCATTCGTAATAAGGTAGATGAATTAACAGCGCAAATAGATGTAAACAGATACGATATAATTGCAATTACGGAGACAGGGTGACCAAGGCTGGGAGCTGAATATCCAAGGATATTCGATATTTAGGAAGGACAGGCAAAAAGGAAAAGGAGGTGGGGTGGCGTTGTTAGTAAAGGATGAAATCAGAGCAATAGAGAGAAAGGATATTAGCTCAGAAAATCGAGATGTAGAATCAGTCTGGGTGGAGCTAAGAAGCACCAAGGGGCAGAAAACATTGGTGGGAGTTGTCTATAGGCCTCCAAACAGTAGTGGTAATGCAGGGGATGGCATCAAACAGGAAATTAGAGATGCATGTAACAAGGGTACTACAGCAATCATGGGTGACTTTAATCTACATATAGACTGGCCAAACCAAATTAGCAATAATACTGTGGAGGATGAATTCCTGGAGTGTGTACAAGATGAATTTTTAGACCAGTACGTTGAGAAGCCAACTAGGGAACAGGCTATCCTAGATTGGGTATTGTGCAATGAGAAGGGGTTAATTAATAATCTTGTTGTGCGGGGTTCTTTAGGGAAGAGTGACCATAACATGATAGAATTCTTCATCCAATCCGAAACTAGGGTCCTAAATCTAAACAAAGGAAACTACGAAGGTATGAGGAGTGAGTTGGCTATGATAGATTGGGGAGCTTCATTAAAAGGCTTGACGGCTAACATTTAAGGAACAAATGCATGAATTGCAACAGTTATACATTCCTTTCTGGCGCAAAAACACAAAAGGAAAAGCGGCCCAACCATGGCTAACAAAAGAAATTAAGGATAGTATTAGATCCAAAGAGGGGTCATATAAAGTTGCCAGAAAAAGTAGCAAGCCTGAGGATTGGGAACAGTTTAGAATTCAGCAAAAAAGGACCAAGAGATTGATTAAGAGGGGAAAAATAGAGTATGAGAGTAAACTTGCAAGGAACATAAAAGTGGACTGTAAAAGCTTCTACAAGTACGTAAAAAGAAAAAAGATTAGTGAAAACAAATGTAGGTCCCTTACAGTCAGAAACGGGAGAATTTATAATGGGGAACAAGGAAATGACAGAGCAACTAAACAAATACTTTGGTTCTGTTTTCACGGAAGAGGACACAAATAACTTCCCAGAAATGCTAGGGAACCAAGGGTCTAGTGAGAAGGAGGAATTAAAGGAAATTAGTATTAGTAAAAAAAAATAGTGCTGGAGAAATTAATGGGACTGAAAGCCGATAAATCCCCAGGGCCTGATAATCTGCATCCCAGAGTACTAAAAGAGGTAGCCATGGAAATAGTGGATGCATTGGTTGTCATCTTCCAAAATTCTATAGATTATGGAACAGCTCCTGTAGATTAGAGGGTGGCAAATGTAACCCCACTATTTAAAAAAGGAGGGAGAGAGAAAACAGGGAACTACAGACTAACATCAGTAGTAGGGAAAATGCTAGAATCTATTATAAAGGATGTGATAACAGGACACTTAGAAAATATCAATGGGATTGGACAAAGTCAACATGGATTTATGAAAGGGAAATAGTGTTTGACAAACCTACTGGAGTTTTTTGAGGATGTAACTGGTAGAATAGATAAGGGAGAACCAGTGGATGTGGTGTATTTGGATTTTCAGAAGGCCTTTGATAAAGTCCCACATAAGAGGTTAGTGTGCAAAATTAAAGCACATGGGATTGGGGGTAATATACTGGCATGGATTGAAAATTGGTTAACAGACAGGAAACAGAGAGTAGGAATAAATGGGTCTTTTTCGGGATGGCAGGTGGTGACTAGTGGGGTACCGCAGGGATCAGTGCTTGGGCCCCAGCTATTCACAATATATATCAATGATTTGGATGAGGGAACCAAATGTAATATTTCCAAGTTTGCTGACGACACAAAGCTAGGTGAGATTGTAAGTTGTGAGGAGGATGCAAAGAGGCTTCAAGGCGATTTAGACAAGTTGAGTGAGTGGGCAAATACATGGTAGATGCAGTATAACATGGATAAATGTGAAGTTATCCACTTCGGTAGGAAAAACAGAAAGGTAGAGTATTATTTAAATGGTGATAGATTGAGAAATGTTGATGTACAAAGGGACCTAGGTGTGCCTTGTACACCAGTCACTGAAAGCAAACATGCAGGTGCAGCAAGCAGTTAGGAAGGCAAATGGTATGTTGGCCTTCATTGCAAGAGGATTTGAGTACAGGAACAAGGATGTCTTACTACAGTTATACAGGGTCTTGGTGAGACCACACCTGGAGCACTGTGTGCAGTTTTGGTCTCCTTACCTAAGAAAGGATATACTAGCCATAGAGGGAGTGCAGCGAAGGTTCACCAGATTGATTCCTGGGATGGCAGGACTATCGTATGAGGAGAGATTGGGTCGACTAGGCCTGTATTCACTAGAGTTTAGACGAATGAGAGGGGATCTCATTGAAACGGATAAAATTCTGACAGGGCTAGACAGACTGGATGCAGAAAGGATGTTTCCCCTGGCTGGGGGGTCTAGAACGAGGGGTCACAGTCTCGGGATATGGAGTAGGAGATTTAGACTGAGATGAAGAGAAATTTCTTCACTCAGAGGGTGGTGAACCTATGGAATTCTCTACCACAGAAGGCTGTGGAGGCCAAGTCACTGAATATGCTTAAGAAGGAGATAAATAGATTTCTAGACACAAAAGGCATCAAGGGGTATGGGGATAGAGCGGGAATATGGTATTGAGATAGAGGATCAGCCATGATCGTGTTGAATGGCGGAGCAGGCTCGAAGGGCCAAATGGCCTACTCCTGCTCCTATTTTTCTATGTTCTATGTTTCTATGAGTGTGGAGGGGATGGAGGAGTCCATCTCTAACATGAGCAGTGCCTTTGTGGAGGCAATGGCGCATGAACGCACCACCATGGAAAGGATGGCTACCCTCTGGAAAGGATGGCTACGGTAGAGGAGAGGATGGCTACGGCCATGGAGGAAATAAGTCGCCAGAGTCAGGAAAACATGGTGAATGTTCAGAATAGACTGACATCTCTGGAGGAGCGATGGGCAGCTATTGAGCAGAGAAACTAGAGCTTTGTGGAAGTCCTTTTGAGTAGGACTGCCAGTGCAGATACAGGTCCTCGTGGCCCCCCTGATGTGCAGCAAGGTGCTGTCCAGCCACTTGCTAGTACTGAAGTGGGGCTGACCCATGAGAGGGATGTTGGTGGCAGGCAACAAGGAAGTGGGGGCTCCTCTCCAAGCGCTCACACTCCCATGCCTCTGAGTAGCCCTTGGTCAGAGTCCTCACCCAACTGAGATGGGTGTCTTAGCCCCTGCACAGATGCAGGAGGAGCAGACTGTTGCCGAGCCCTCACAGGCTCACAAACCCAGAGGACGCCCGCCAAAGGTGTCGAAGCAGGAGCAGCATACAAGTGAGCAAGATGCCTCCACATCTGAAGCCACAGGGGAAGCACCACGTAGAAGCACGTGTAAGAGGAAGATAAAGCACAATTAGTCACAAGGGTAGTCACTTGGGTGTTCTGTTCTGTTGTCTTTAATTTTTTGCCATTGTCATCCATTTGTGCATTGATTAAACAGAAGTGATGGCAAACAGTTGAAGTTCTGGCCTATGTGATCTGGGAAATGGAAGTTGCACATTGAGGGCTCAGGGCGACTTGCATTTGTAATGATGGCCATCCTCGGCCTGTAAACCCTGTGTTGGGGTATCTCCTGCGGTGAGGTGCAGCCTTGCGCTGACGCCTTCTGCCCTGTGCAGCATCAGCTCCTGCTGTTGGTGCTGCTGTTGTGCTTGGTTCTGCTGCTCCGAATCTGAGGACCAGGATGAAAGGAAATAAATGGTTCCCATGCTGCTGGTAGATATCTCAGTTGAGGAAGCGCTCAGTCAATGTGGGGAGAGGGTTTTCCCAGGAGGTCACAGTGGAGATGGATCTCAGCTTCACCACTTCCAAGATCAGCAGACCTGAAAAAACAAAGTTCTGCCATCTGCAACTGAGCCTTGCTGAGAGCTCCGTTTTTATGCTGGAGCTGCAGCTGTGAAGAAGGCAGCCACTTGTGAACCCGCCACAATCAGCTGGCGTGGTTTGGGAACGGCATGGAACACGCAGAAAAAGTGGTAAAATCTAAAACCGCTGTCAAAATAGCATTATCCAGGCAGTTAACAAGCAGTTAACTGCCTTAAGGGCCTAGCCCGCTGCTTGGTGGCGGGACCGATCGGGAGTCTGGGAGGCCGCCTTTGGGAAAGTTGCACGGAGGTGGGTTAACGGCGGGATCGGAACCCGCTGTCAATATTTGCAATTTTACCACCTGACCCGCCTCTAAACCCGCCCTCTGAGCGCTGGCAAAATCGAGCCCATAGTGTTAAACCCCACTTTCATGCGGGGTCCAAATAAGCTGCTGCCTTTTTAAACAGAGACGTCCTCATCCCAGATAAGCCCAACTTAGATCAGCAGTTTTATACAAGCAGTCTGAACATACTGCATATTCTCTGCAAGAACATCTGGCAATTGAACCTATGCTACTTTCAATACAATTTACATTGGTATTCTCGCAGTTTGGGCGAGAGCACTATAGGCCAGCCTGAAGGGCTGCCTGGATGATGACACAAAGTGCACAATTAAGGTTGCCCACCCTCCAGGATTGCCCTGGAGTCTCCAGGAATTGAAGATTAATCTCCTGGACACTGCTGCGAGCAATCCGGGAGTAAAATCATAGGGGTCTTAAAGAAATTATGTGTTTTTATTCATATTCTTTGAACACTTTTATTTATTAGTTATAGAAATATTGGAAATATAGAAATGGGGGAGAAAAACGCTGTTTGACTATGCATGGCTGTTGGAGGTGGGAGGTCATGTGACAAAACTTCTAGGAATATGTCCAACCAGAGTTGGCAACCCTATGCATAATGGGTGCCCATCCAGGGAGAGTAATCTCTCCCCCCGCCACCGAACCCCTTACCTATTCTAGGTCAGCACCACTGGCCACAGAAGAAAAGCTTTACCCTATTATTTTTAGTTATTTCTATTTGTTAATGAATACTACATAAGTTTGTAGTGAGGTTCAAATCCCTCCACAGCCTTGCCCCCTCCCCATCTCTGTAACCTTCTCCAGCCCTACAACCCTCTGAGAACTCTGCTTTCCTCCAATTCTGGCCTCTTGTGCATCTGCCACTCTCTTCGCCCACAATTAGCAGCCGTGCCTTTAACTGCCTAAGCCTATGGAATTCCCTCCCTAAACCTCTCCGCCTCTCTCTCCTCCTTTAAAACACTCCTTAAAACCTATTATCACCTGTCCTAATATCTCCTCCTTTGGCAAGGTGTCAACTTTTTTTCTGATTACACTCCCGTGAAGCGCCTTGGGACGTTTTACTACGTTAAAGGTACTATACAAATGCAAATTGTTGTTGAGGTTAACTACATCAATAGAAATATATATGTAATATTTAGCTGGTTCTTGAAGCTAAAGGTTTAGATTTAACTTTTCACTTTTGTTTTCATGGTTTTATTTTCCTCTCTTTCATGCCAGGTTGACTGCTCTAATTCACATGTAGATTTGAACCTTTCAATATGTTGCTCAAGCACCTGCCTGGGTACAATCTTTTCAGTTTTTGCAATGTTCACTTACGTGGTGCTCAATTATTATATTCATATACAGGATGGTTTGTATCAGTTGCAGCAGATACATTATTTCCTCTGTGTAAATATATTAGCTGTATCCATTTACAAAGTATCTAATTAGATTAATTTTTTATTACAATGTGATGGAAAGAAATGCACTTGCACTGTTGCACATGTATCAGTATTATTGCACGATGCCTCCCCACAACAACAACAACTTGTATTTATATAGCGCCTTTAACATAGTAAAACGTCCCAAGGTGCTTCACAGGAGTATTATAAGACAAAAAATTTGACAAGTAGGTGGTAGTCACTTGTTTTATGTTCAAAAGATATTCAAGGAAACAACTTGTGCATCCCCGATTTCCTTTGCCCCACCATTGGCGACCGTGCCTTCAACTGTCTGATAACGCTCCTGTGAAGCGCCTTGGGACAGTTTCCTTCAAAATGCAAGTTGTTGTTGAAGGGGTGCTAATTGGTGCCTTAGTATATGAGTGCACTGTGTCATGTGGTACTGAGCTATACAGCTTCAGTCTTGGTCTTTGCTGAATTTGCTGATCTCGGCTGGGCTAGGGAGGACAAAAGTCAGCCTGAGCAGAAAAAAAATCCACCCAGAGTCATAAGCGCTGGTAATTCCGAGGCTTGCAAGTATCCCAGCACGAGGAACAATATAGGAAAAATAGAATTTTGTATGTATGGTTGTTCCTTTATTCCATGCTCAAAAAGAACAGCTTACGGTGTTTTCAATAGCATAATATTCGATGTCAATTGTTTTTATTCTGTTTATATTTTTGCCTCTGCTTGGTCCTTGATGTCTTCCTCTGCTGGAAAGAGGCATGCCGACTGTTCACCCTGTTCTGCATTAATCACCAGTGGGCATGCTTACTGCATCAGACAATCTTCTTGGTTGCTCGCCCTCTGAAGTATATATGTCACTAAACTGGTGTTCCAATAGCCCATGCTAAACTAATCATTAGTCAATGAATTTGTTCCAAGGTCCTGTGAATAGGATACAAAAGCAAAATACTGCAGATGCTGGAAATCTGAAATAAAAACAGAAAATGCTGGAAATACTCAGCAGGTTAGGCAGCATCTGTGAAGAGAGAAACAGAGTTAACGTTTCAGGTCGATGACCCTTCGTCAGACCCTTCGTCCGTTCTGACGAAGGGTCATCGACCTGAAACGTTAACTTTGTTTCTCTCTCCACAGATGCTGCCTGACCTGCTGAGTATTTCCAGCATTTTCTGTTTTTATTCCTGTGAATAGGATGCCAGTTCTCTACTTATATACCAATTGAATTGCTTTGTGACATTTCATATTTTATACCATGGAAGTTCCAGGTGAAAGGAATTTTAGAAACAAGTCATAGCAATGCCACACATCGGATCATAATGGCCGATTGTGTTGCATGCCACTTGACCTTTGTGGAAGCAACTACAGTCTAGTCCTTTTAATTCATAATTGTTTAATTGAAATTATCTGATAATTAACGTTCAGCAATAAATTCTCACTTTGCTGTGTTAGTTCCATTGCTTAATTCAAATTATGGGATAATTCAAATTTCTTTAGTGCAAAAAGTGATGTTGAATCGCCAGGAGTGGACCGTACTCATATTACAGTTTAACCGTTTATACATATGTGAGAAGTCGCACAACACCAGGTTATAGTCCAACAGTTTTATTTGAAATCACAAGCTTTCGGAGCTGCTGCCCCTTCGTCAGGTATATGTTTATACATATAGGGAGAGGCAGAGACAGTGGATGCCTGTTAAATATAGTGACATTCCTTCACATTTTTTTATGGGGGCAAATCTTTTTGGAAGAGCTGTTTTCTCTCTCTTCCCTGAATAGCTCTCCATGTGCCAAGCACCATCACTGTTGAAAAAGGGCTGTTGGCACCCTGCTCCCAGGCCTTTGCCAAAGCCAATTCTGAAACCAGCCACTAGGGGGCACGGCAGAGGCATGACTTCCCAACTTTTTTTCTCTGTCGCCCCGGAAGTTTGAAACGTGGCTAAGGCTGGGAATTCAGTTGGTGGGAGGATGCTATGTGGGAGCCCAGATCCTACCACTACGTTTCTCTGCACGAGGCTCTATTTTGAATCTGGGCCTACAGGGTGACTATAGTTAGAGTTCAATGCCACCAGAACAAATATTATTACAAGTGTGCCCCCCTCCCACACTCCTGAGGAACGCATCACTAAAACAAAGCAGGTGACCCAAGCAATTAAAAGTGTGTGTAAATGTCAGATAGTAATTTTATTCTCACCATTGATGAGACGGATAGCATCCACCAGTTTGTGGAAAGCTTTGAGTGAACCAGTGCACACTATCTGATCTGGCTCCAAGGTCACCCAGGCACGCACGAGAAAGAAAGACATGCATTTATATAGCGCCTTTCACAACCTCAGGACGTCCCAAAAGCTCTTTCCAGCCAATAAAGTACTTTTGAAGTGTAGTCAATGTTGTAATGTAGGAAATGTGCCAGCCAATTTGTACACAGCAAGCTCCCACAGACAGCAGTGAAATATGTCACCAGATAATCTGTTTTATTGATGCTGGTTGAGGGATAAATATTATCTAGGATTCCCCTGCTTTTCTTGAAATACTGCCACAGGATCTTTTGCATCCACCTGAGAGGGCAGACCTTGGTTTAACGCCTCATCCAAAGGTCAGCACCTCTGACAGTGCGGGTGACACTAGGGCTCAGAATTGCGACAAGCAGTTGCAGAACTCCCCTCTACCTCTCTTCCCTATCAGTCATACCCACCCTTTTCAGCACTGGGCACAATACTTATACAACCTATGGACCTACTGTCAGAAAAAAAAACTTGGCAATCTTATTAATAGAAATGCCGAGTTCAGACACATTTTGCTTTTTTTTTAACTCCTTAAATGTGAAACTTCCTGACTGGAGTTTTGATGAAAGGCGCTGGTTTTGTTTCCCAGTTGTGGAGATGGAGAGCGACCAGCAGGAGGCGCATGTGCGCGCGAGTGACAAGTCGGCACCGAGCGCACGGCCAGTGGGGCTGAGATGGTGGAAAAGGCGGCAGCAGCAGCAGCAGCAGCAGCAGGCAGGTCAGTCACTGCTTCCTTTAACCCTCTTCAGAGTGAGCCATTAATAATTAGACTCCGCATCCTCTCCATCTCCCCTGGGGAGAAAGAGAGAGGTTTGTTTTTAATAATTATAATAAATATAAACCGGGTTCGGAATGATTTTGCATCCCCTCCCCTCGGTGTTTCTATTTGTTTGAATTGAGCTTTGTGCATTACCCCCCGCCCCCGGTGGATTATATCACTAGTTCCAGTTTTGCAGCTGGGCCCCGCGCTCTCTACCTGCGTCGCTCTCCTTTCTAATCACCAGTTGCCGACAGTCCCAGTGCAACGTCTCCCTCCCTCCCTCTCTTTCTCAGTGTGATTTTGGTCTCTTGCATTTATGACGGCTGCACGAGTTTGGCGATCGGTACGTGCAGTGTCAGTGCGAGAGAGAGCCTGGGCTTTTTGCAGACCGGGCCCTCGGCCAGCAGCAGGGGCACGAACACTAGAGTTAATCCACCCCACTGCATTGACTTCATTGCAATTATTGCAACAATGCTGCATCCCCGCCCCAAGCGGCTGGGAAATGGCACAGAGCAGATCTGTACAGAAAGTGCAGCCACCCACCCAGCAAAATGGTGCTGGTGCCGCGTAGCGCGCGCGCGGCTCGAGCCCCGGGCAGAGCGGCGCGTGGGCAACAGGGACTCCAGGGGAAGGAAAAGCAAAGTTTGGGCTGCAGCGCTGCCCCCAGGGTTGTTCTACAGTTCTGGCCCCAAATTCGGACAAGACTAGCATTGCAGTCTGCCTGCATCATCGGGGCAACCGACCAGCGGGTGGAGTGGAAATCATGAGCAGAATTTGGCTTCGGTTCTGACTTTTATTTGTGCCAGCGCGTGTACAAGCGAGGCTTCATTCTGGTTTCTACTCACTGGGGTCTCGCAGTACCTTTCGCTTTAATGCAACAACGGCCTGCTTAGTTGAGTCACAGGGAATGGAAAGTATGACAGTCTCTGCTGAAGAGGGGCTGTGCTCTATACTGAAAGGATGAGCCAAATACTTAAAAAAAAAACACAACAATTCTCCCAAACACGGCTGGGTGATGTTATTTTGAAGTACATTTTCTCAAAAGAGCTATAAAACCAAGCAGCTTGCAACTAGATATAACACAAATGCAAACTGGGGTCAGAGTGCTGCTGGAGCAGAAGCCAAGAAACTTTTATTGCTTGTTGGTTTGTTTTGAAATGCAAAGTTATGCTTTCGAAAGAAATAGTTCTGTGAATTATATTGATTCGTTTGAAATAGACCCTTTGTTTGTTTTCAGTTCCTGAGAAACAAAGCAATTCATTGTTTCTCTTCTAAAAGTGAGGCCTGACCTGTTAAGCACTACAGCTGCTGCAGTTTGTAACAACAAATGTAATCGATCTTACAATGTTACTTATTGTCACTTCAAATTAAATACAATTGTGTTTTTTTTTAAAGAGTAATTCGACTAATTGTAGCAGGGGGGTTGAAGAGAAGGGTCTCCAACCTTGGGGCCACGGGCCTTGGCCACCTGTGCTTGTATGTTATGGATCTGAGATGTTTGGAAAGGGATTATTGTCAGCATTGTTGTCCAGTGGTGGGTAAGTCCTAAATCAGAACATCTGTTTTGTATCAGCAACTGCAGATGTGTGCACATTAATAGGAAAGTGGAATTAAACTTTGCTCTGAGGCTCCATGGTGTACACCTACACTGCCCAGGAGTATGAAAGCTTCCCTTGGGAATTCCGCTGGCATTGTGCTTCACCTAACCTCACAATCCCCTGATCTGTCATCTTATCTACTGTGGCTCACTCTCACCTCTGAGTCAGAAGGTTGTGGATTCAAGTCCCACTCCAGTATTTGATCCTATAACCTAGGTGAGAAACAGAGTTAACGTTTCCGGTCGATGAGCTTTCGTGAGTTCTCTCTCTGTTTCTCCACAAATGCTGCCTAACTTACTGAGTGTTTCCAGCACTGTCTGTTTCTATCCCATGGTACTCCAACAACTATTTGAAGATATGCTGGATAGTTTTTCCTGGTGACTTGGTCAATTTTTATTCCTCGCCCAACATCATGGAAACAGATTATGTGGTCATTCTCTCATTGCTGTGCCTACAGTGACTACACTTCAAAAGTACTTCATTGACTGTAAAGCACTTTGGGATGTCCTGAGGTTGTGAAAGGCGCTATATAAATGCAAGTTCTTTCATTTTCCTTTATCCCAATGGAATTGGGCTTGCCCAACTCCACAATGCGAACTGTCTAGTTAAAATAGGACCTTTTCTTTCCTTTCCTGACAAAAATATTAATGGTGTCGTCCCTTTAAGGGCGAAACTTGACTGTCGCTGTGGGGCAGGCATTGCTTTTCCTCTGGCCTTTCTCAAAATAGGACCCCTGATTTGAGGGCATGTGAAGTTGGCTCTTTGTTGTCTGGCCTAAGGAGAGCTCAGTGTGTACTTGTTTTTACATATATACGCACACAGCTCTGCTCACATTCTTTGGAGCTCCCACCCCAAACCATTCTGTCTGTCTCCCTTCCTGCCCATCTTCAAAAGGTGTTATAAAATAGTTCTTTTTGACCAAGCTTTCATCTTCTAAACCTCCAGCAAAAGTTTGGCACCTGCTCCTTTCCTACTGTGCGAAGTGCCTTGCAATGTTTTTTCTCTATGTTGGAGGTACTGGATAAATGCAAGTAGTTGACACCAGAGTGCTGGTAGCATAGAGGCAATTGTCCCAAGTGCAGATTTAATTTTTTTTTAAAGTGGTGTATATATTCTATTTGCCAGGAGCAGAGGAATAGAACAAAGCTTGTGGGACCATGTGGTAGCCTCATTTTGTCTATCTTAAGGAATTGCTCCTAACAACAACTTGCATTTATATAGCGCCTTTAATGTAGCAAGGTGTCCCAAGGCCTTTACAGGGGCGTTGTCAGACAAAATTTGACACCGAGCCACATGAGATATTAGGACAGGTGACCAAAAGCTTTGTCAAAGAGGTAGATTTTAAGGAGCGTCTTAAAGAAGGAGAGAGATGTGGAGAGGTTTAGGGAAGGAGATCCAGAGCTTAGGGCCCAGACAGTGGGTGGGCGAAGGAAATCGGGGTTGCACAAGAGGCTAGAATTGGAGGAACACAGAGACAAAGATAGGGAGGGGCAAGGCCATGGTGGGATTTGAACACGAGGATGAGAATTTTAAATTTGAGAAGTCTTCCCTGGCCTCACTAGTTTTTTCAAATCACTGTTTAGTAAAACAGGGAATTAATTTTAGATCTGAAACCCGTTTTAAGTTTAGATGATGCATTTTTTTCCCCTCATCTTTTTTCCCCATAGCCTTTCCTGAAGGCAGTGACCTATGCTGAGGTGTGTGTGTGTGCTGCAGTGGCGTTGCATTGAATATAATAGTTTGTCAGTAGTTGCCTGGCACCTTGGCATTCTTGTCTTTCGGGTGAGACGTTAAACCGAGGCCCTGTCTGCCCCCTCAGGTGGATGTAAATAATCCCATGGCACTATTTTGAAGTCGCACAACACCAGGTTATAGTCCAACAGTTTTATTTGAAATCACAAGCTTTCGGAGCTATCGATTGCTCCTTCCTCAGGTGAAGTAAATTAGATACAGAATCGCCAAAGCATATATAGATAGAAAACAAAGCATGTGTACCTTACAATTGCAGACCACTAAATTAAATCATCCTGACTATCTGCCGAGGTGTGATAAAGTTAATTAAGTCAGCCAGGAAGGTACCACATCAAAGACATAGCAAGATACAACTGAGACAATGAGGTGTAGTCGCAGGGGTTCTAACGTGTCAAAAGCTGCCGTCTGTATGTAAAACGAAAAGCTTTAAAATTTTTACTTTTTTACTGGGAAAATTTTTACTTTTTTACTGGGAATCACATCTGTGAACAAGCTAACGACGACGCGAGTCCGGATCACGTCATGTATCGTGACATAAACCCAAGATCCCGATTGAGACCGTCTTCATGAGTGCGGAACTTGGCTATCAGTTTCTGCTCGATGATTTTGCGTTGTCGTGTGTTTCTAAGGTTGCCTTGGAGAACGCTTACCCGCAGATCCGAGGCTGAATGTCCTTGACTGCTGAAGTGTTCCCCGACTGGGAGGTAACAATCCTGCCTGGCGATTGTTGCGCGGTGCTCGTTCATACGTTGTCTCAGTGTCTGCATGGTCTCGCCGATGTACCATGCCGCGGTGCATTCTTTCCTGCAACGTATGAGGTAGACAACGTTGGCCGAGTCACATGAGTATGTACCATGTACCTGGTGGGTAGTGTCCTCACGTGTGATGGTGGTATCTGTGTTGATGATCTGGCATGTCTTGCAGAGTTTGCCATGGCAGGGTTGTGTGGTGTCGTGGTCGCTGTTATCCTGAAAGCTGGGTAATTTGCTGCGAACGATGGTACTTCTGAGGTTAGGCGGCTGTTTGAAGGCAAGTAGTGGAGGCGTGGGGATGGCCTTAGCGAGGTGTTTGTCGTCATCGATGACATGTTGAAGGCTGCGAAGAACATGGCGTAGTTTCTCCGCTCCGGGGAAGTACTGGACGACGTAGGGTACCCTGTTGGTTGTGTCCCGTGTTTGCCTTCTGAGGAGGTCTATGCGATTTTTCGCTGTGGCCCGTCGGAACTGTCGATCGATGAGTCGAGCGTCATATCCGTTCTTACGAGGGCGTTTTTCAGCGTCCGTAGGTGTCCATCGCGTTCCTCCTCGTCTGAGCAGATCCTGTGTATTCGCAGGGCTTGTCCATAGGGGATGGCTTCTTTAACATGGTTAGGGTGGAAGCTGGAGAAGTGGAGCATCGTGAGGTTGTCTGTGGGCTTGCGGTAGAATGAAGTGCTGAGGTGTCCGTCTTTGATGGAGATTCGTGTGTCCAGGAATGAGACCGATTCTGAGGAGTAGTCCATGGTGAGTTTGATGGTGGGATGGAACTTGTTTATGTTATCGTGTAGTCTTTTCAGTGATCCTTCGCCATGGGTCCAAAGGAAGAAAATGTCGTCGATGTATCTGGTGTACAGCATTGGCTGGAGGTCCTGTGCAGCGAAGAAGTCTTGCTCGAACTTGTGCATGAAGATGTTGGCGTATTGGGGTGCGAATTTGGTCCCCATGGCTGTTCCGTGTGTTTGGGTAAAAAAATGGTTGTCGAAGGTGAAGACATTGTGGTCAAGGATGAAACGGATGAGTTGTAGGATGGCGTCTGGAGATTGGCTGTTGTTGATGTTGAGTACTGAGGCTGTTGCAGCGATGCCGTCATCGTGGGGGATACTGGTGTAGAGTGCCGATACGTCCATCGTGGCAAGGAGTGTTCCTGGTTCAACTGGTCCGTGGGTGCTGAGTTTCTGTAAGAAGTCTGTAGTGTCGCGACAGAAGCTGGGGGTTCCCTGTACGATGGGTTTCAGAATGCCCTCGACGTATCCAGAGAGGTTCTCACACAGGGTTCCATTGCCTGATACGATAGGACGTCCGGGTGTGTTGGCTTTGTGTATCTTTGGGAGGCAGTAGAAGTCTCCCACGCGGGGAGTACGTGGGATGAGAGCGCGTAGGATGTTTTGAAGGTCTGGATCGAAGGTCTTGATCAGTCTATTGAGTTGGCGGGTGTGTTCTTTGGTCGGATCTGCGGGTAGCTGTCTGTAGTGTTCCTGGTTGTCCAGTTGTCGGCATGCTTCTTTACAATAGTCCGTTCTGTTCTGTATGACGATGGCTCCTCCTTTGTCCGCTGGTTTGATGACAATGTTGCGGTTGGTCTTGAGAGCGTGGATGGCGTTGCGTTGTGCTCGGGTGACATTCTGGACTGTCTTGTGAGTGCGGCTGATGAATCTGGCGTTGATGCATCTCCTGACAGCTTGAGCATACATGTCAAGCTTGGGGCAGCGACCCTCCGGAGGGGTCCAGTTTGACTCTTTTTTCTTCGGTTGCTGCACTGCGAGTCCCTCTGTCTGCTGTTCTGGATCATTGATTGTCTCATTGGGTTTGTTGCTGACATCTTGGGATTTGTGGAAGTATTCCCGGAGCCTCATTCTCCTGATGAATTCCTCCGTGTCTGCCGCGAGACCGATGGGGTCCATTTTGGTGGTTGGGCAGAACTTGAGCCCTAGGGCGAGAACTTCGATTTTGTCTGGTTGAAGGGTATGGTCGGACAAGTTGACGATGGACTTCCCTGTGGTTGCAGCCGTGGTACCGGGGGAGGCTTGGTTGCTGCTGGTGGTGATGCCGAGTTTCTCAAGCTTCCTGTTCTTGATGCGCATGTAGGCAGCGTAGTTCCGTTGCCTCGTCTGTTTGGTGGTGTCTCGTAACTGGTCTGCTGTGTCCTGAGCACAGGCTGAGAGCATGGACTCTATCTTGGTTTCGAGGTTGTGGCGTTTGCTGTAGAGCTGGTGTACGAGATGGTTGAGGAGTGTGCGAGAGGTACGACGGCAGAGTCTCTCAGCGTAGTCTGTGTTGTATGTCGACTTGAGTGGGTTCGTGATCTGTAGTCCTTTCGGGATCTTGTCTGCTTTCTTGCATCTCTGTAGATACTTGATGTCGGTGTCGATATGCGCGATCTTCTTGGCGATTCTCTCCACTTTGAGCCGGCAGTTTGTGGTGTCGATAGTGGTCATGATGCGGAGATGCCGGTGTTGGACTGGGGTGGACAAAATTGAGAGGTCGCACAACACCAGGTTGTGTGGCACCTGCGACTACACCTCATTGTCTCAGTTGTATCTTGCTATGTCTTTGATGTGGTACCTTCCTGGCTGACTTAATTAACTTTATCTCACCTCGGCAGATAGTCAGGATGATTTAATTTAGTGGTCTGCAATTGTAAGGTACACATGCTTTGTTTTCTATCTATATATGCTTTGGCGATTCTGTATCTAATTTACTTCACCTGAGGAAGGAGCAATCGATAGCTCCGAAAGCTTGTGATTTCAAATAAAACTGTTGGACTATAACCTGGTGTTGTGCGACCTCTCAATTTTGTCCACCCCAGTCCAACACCGGCATCTCCGCATCATGACTATTTTGAAGAACAGCAGGGGCGTTCTACCCGGTTTCCTGGCCAAATTTATCCCTCAAGCAACACCAAAGAACAAATTATCTGGCCATTATCTCATTGCAGTTTATGGGAGCTTGCTGTGTGCAAATTGACTGCTACGTTACAACAATGACTACACTTCAAAAGCACTTTATTGGTTGTAAAGCACATTAGGCCATCCTGAGGTCGTGAAAGGCGCTATATAAATGCAAGTTCTTTCTTTCATGTGTGACCTTAAATAGTGACCACATCCGCCATTCACGCTTGTGCTTCGTGCAAGGGACCACTGGGCATTAACCGAAATAGGAATGCTGGCTGATAGTTGGAGCACTGCCGACCCACCCCAGCTGAACCTACCCATTTGACCACGGACCTACGATTGAACGTGGAATCTTCTCGCACTGTACAGCACCCAGCAGTGCCCCTCGAGGATACATTTGCTGCACGCCACATAGGGGTGCGGTAGTGTAGTGGTTATGTTACTGGATCAGAGACCTGGATGAATAATCCCGAGCACGTGAGTTCAAATCCCAACATTTGAGAATTTGAATTCAGTTTAAAAAAAAAAAAAAAAAAATCTGGAAATAAAAAGCTGGTATCTGTAAAAGTGACCATGAAGCTGGCGGGTTGTTGTAAAAAAAAAAACCAACTGGTTCAGTACTGTCTTTCAGGGAAGGAAACCTGCCTTCCTTACCCGGTCTGGCCTAAATGTGACTCCAGTCCCACGCTAACGTCATTGACTCTAAACTGCCCTCTGAAGTGGGCTTGCTTCTACTACCAGCGCTTCAAGAAGAAGGCCCACCACCCAGAGCAGCGAGGATGGGCAATAAATGCCAGCCTTGCCAGTGACGCCCACATCCTGAGAATGAATAAAATAAATAAACCAAAACGATCGGAGAGATTGGCCCAGAAATTCCGTTCACAGGCCTCCCGCGGGCGGAGGGCTGTGATCTGGAAAAATCTGCGCCTGGACTGGAGGGCTCCCGGGAGGCGCACAGTTCCGTTGCTGGGCCTCTCCAAACTGCCGGTGCGCAGGGCACGCGTATCCCAGGGGCGCAGGTAGTTTGCAGCGTCCCTGGGATCACATGGGCCATGGGGAGCCAATCAGAGCAGGGAATCTCCTTTCATACATTTGACAGGAAGACCTGTCAAATATATGAAGAGATCAGCCCCAAAACATAGTAAAACTTTAAATAATTTTTTTAAAAAAAATCACATTTTAAAAATGACTTTAAATTACAATAAATTAAGTATTTTAAACAATTTTATTTTTTGATAAATAATTAAAGTTTGTAACGGGGCTAAAAATAAACTTACCTTTCTTTAAAGTATTTTTAAATGATAAATCAGTGGAAACTAAAAAAAAAAAAAAACTTTTTTCAACTCTTATCCTGGTAAAAGCAGGCCTTACCAGGCGCAAGAATTGTAAGTGTTTTCTGCGGGCGGAGGGTCTCCAAAAAACGGAACTCTCCACCCGCAGAGGCCCTGCTCCCGGGCAGGCGGAGGATCTGTCAAGAGCTTTCTTGACAGATCGGAAATGTCGGTTTCCAGCGCATGCGCAGTGCATGCCTAAAACCGGCATTTCCGTTGGCCCTACGGGTGAGTACACAGCGCGTGCACACCCGTAGGGAACGGAATTTCTGGCTCATTATCGTTAGAATCTTCCACAACTTGGTGACTCCTATCACAGCTGTTCTGAACACTTCCAAGAAAGTCTTCCGCATGACAAGTGCAGGACTGCTTGTCAGTACTTGCCCTCGTTCTCAATCAAGGTGCCCAAGTTGCAACCTGCAGCTCTCGATGGATTAAAGATAATTTGATTCAAATCCATGCACCTGTGTTAGGCGACCAGGCATGGCCCTGACCTTGCCTGAAGATTTATTTTCTAAGTCCGCTTATAAGGAGCCGAGTTTGAAGCGTTTGCCTGGATCATGTTGAGTTTCGTCAGTCGGTTCTGTGAGTCACAGTGCCACCGTCGCTCAGAATTTCGGGGGCAACAAAGGGACAAGCAGCTCATCTTTTGAGGCCTCACCTACACGTTGCTTTCAAACTAACCTGAAAAATGTGCAGTTCAGAGTGAGCTGCAGGAAGTGATCTGAACCATTTCTGGTCTGCAGATCAGCGCCCGCTGAACAGTTCAAATTAGAAACTGGTGCAGGAAATGGTGCGGGAGGTAGAATCCGGGGTTGTGTTGGCTTTAAACCCCTGTGCTGCACTGACTTTGCACTGAATGTAATACTTTGCGAGTACTGAATGGGAATGGTATTTTGTGAAAAATTATGTCAAAATATATTGAAATGAACAATCCGAGGGGAGGAAGAAAGAAAAGTCCGAGTTTTTTATTTCAGAGAGCTGCTGCTTACAGCGGTACTTGTATGAGCTATGCTGTGGTATAAATTGGTCTCAATTTAGATTTTAGAAGATGCAGAGTGGTTTTCAAATGTTGTGGAACCATTCCAGGAGCTAGAATTTGAGAAATTTTTGAGCGTTTGGTGTCATTCTGTTCAAAACCCCATGGAAGGGGAGGACTAACAGTCAGGCTGAGCTTGTCTTGCCGGATTAAAGAGGATTTGCAAGTTCCAGGGCAGGCTCAGTTCCAGCGAAGAACCTGCTCCAAAAATCTTCACTTTGCTTTGGAGGCTGCGGAGCAGGTTTTGAAAGTATTTTTGCAGCAGATGCAGGCTGTTGATTTTAGCATCACTGTGCTCCACTCTCAATGCAAGCATGCTTAAAAAAATGTTTTTGCAAGATGTGACCATGCTGCACTTTTTCATTCCTGAATGGTACACCCCACTTTTTAAAGCAGTGTTTCGCCTCTTTCTTACCGTTGACCTCTACACTCCACTTTCTTACCTTTGACCTCTACACATCATCCTGAGCTAAGATGGCAGAAGTTAACCAACCTTGGCCAACGCAACTCTGGCTGAATTTAAAAAAAAATTCTCCCTTCCCTTTATCCCTATGGGAAAATGTTTGGCCTCCCCTTGGTCCCACCCCACATTGCCAATGCTGGATTAGTAACTTAGTTTGTGTTAGTACATGGTCACGAGCACGCAACTCATCCCTTCTGTGGTGGAGCGTAACCTGCGCTCATTTAAGATTCGGAAAAGAGACGTTACACTACATTAATTCTTTGCAGGTTTTGAACAACGACTGCAAAAGTTTTCAAGCACACTTAAGTTTTTGTTTGTCTAACAAACTTGTGAAATTAAACAGCAAACAGGGTACTTGTATGCATGACAGTGCTGTCACATGAGACGGGACTGGATTCTGACTACATGAACTATAAAATGTACTAATTCTTCTTGTTCATGCCCCCTCCCTTCGCTCCATCATTGGCGATTGTGCCTTCAGCCGCCTACGCACCATGCTCTGGAATCCAACTCCCTAAACCTCTCTACCTCACTCCTTGTTTAAGACCCTCCTTAAAACCCACTTCTTTGACCAAGCTTTTGGTCACTCCAACTAATATCTTCGTCATTTGCTTGGCGTCCAATTTTTTGAATATGTCTATGTGAAATGCCGTGGAACATTTTTCTACGTTAAAGGTGCTAAATAGATGCAAGTTGTTGTTGTAAATAGCTTTTGATGTTCGTGTCTATGCTGTTTGTGTTCAAAAGAAGGTTAGGTGATCTGTCTTTGACAAGAGTTCATGCTCCCATGATGGATAATTGAATTTGACCGCTCAATAGCTCAGGCACACAGACCAGGAAGTCCCAGTTTGGCTTCTGGGTCTGTGTTGAGTTAACTGATTTTAGCTATGGTAGTGGTAAAGATGCTACGGTTGGTGTAAGTGACCTGGGTTTGGGGAGGGGAAAATGGCCAGGGTTCTTGGTGCTGATTGCAATCCAGATTGGAGCTGGATATTGGGTGAGTACAGGATTGGGCAGGGCTGAAATGCCTCTGCAGTCAAGTGGCTAGTGGATATTCACCATCAAGGCTCACCCAGAAGATAATAGACCCGTAGGTAGGTACTGGAGGGTGTCTGATGCCCATGGAACTGGACCTCAACAAGGGACTTGAGACCTTAAGAGAAGAGAGGAAATTTGCCCAAAAAGAGTGCAGGGGTGGGCGCGGGAGAAAAGAAAGCTTGATGAAAACATGTATGTTGATTTATGAAAATCTACTGAGCAGTAATTTCTTTTGTCTGTAGTCTAGAATTGGATATTCTGACTGTAATTTCTCATTCCTGACACTGGTAGCATGAACATCTTTCATTCCACTACCCCAAGTTTTCACTCTTCCAAACAGCTGCCCTTAATATTTGACCCTCTGGTTTATAAAACTGCCACCACTGTCTGTCTGTAACTGATTTATACAGTTTGCCGATCTTTTGGTGCGCTACTCCTCCACTTCCAAAATCATGATTTTCTCCATTTCTTGCTCTCCCATTCCTAGGTCAACATAGAGATAAATGGTTCTTCCTTATCTGTTTGACTAGATAATCCCATTCAGAATAAACATCCTCCTTTTTGTGCGACTGCACAGCATTTCCCAGCTGAGGGAGGGACAGGCAACTTGTCCCAGCCCTTGCCAGTACTATAAGTAGAAGATAGGAGCAGCAGTAAGCCATTCAACCCCTCGAGCCTGTTCGACCGTTCAATGAGATCATGGCTGATCTGTATCTTAACTCCATTTACCCGCCTTTGTTCCATATCCCTTAATACCCTTACTTATCAAAAATCTATCAATCTCAGTTTTGAAAGTTTCAGAAATACGTTTTGACATATTTAGCCAGTGTCCCTTTGTCTTTTTCCCATCTCTCTTCCTCTCCCCTTCAAGCTAGGAATTTGCAGGTGAGTGTATATGTTCTCCTTTCAGTGCCTTCCTCCTGGCCCACCACTGAGATTGGAAACTTGCCATTCATTACCCCGGCTCCTAAATTTAATCTACTGGCCAGTAATATTTCAGAAGTGTCTTTTCCCATTTTATTGCTAAGAATATCAATTGTTAAATGTCACTGCATACACTGTGCACAATGCTTCTGGAAGAATGTGTTGGATACACAGGTATAGGGGACAATATAGTCGGGATAGATACTGTTCTCTGCAGCCGCGACCAGGAGTTCTGAAGGTTGTGTTGCTTGCCCTGGTGCCAGGGTTAAGGACATCTCCTTGTGGCTGGAGAAGAACTTGGAGTGGGAGGACGAGGATCCAGTTGTCATGGTCCACGTAGGAACGAATGACATAGGTAGAACTAGGAATGAGGTTCTGCTGAGCGAATTTTTAGGAGCTAGGGTGCAAATTAAAACGCAGAACCTCAAAGGTAATAATCTCTGGATTATACCAGAGCCATGTGAAAATTGGTATAGGGTCAAACAGATCAGAGAGTTGAATGCATGGCTCAGAGAGTGGTGTGGGAGACACGGGTTTTGATTCATGGGGCTCTGGCACCAGTACTGGGGAAAGAGGGAGCTGTTCCGTTGGGACGGGCTTCACTTAAACCAGGCTGGGACCAGTGTCCTGGCGAATCGAATAACTGGGGCTGTAGACAGGGCTTTAAACTAAAAAGGGGGAGGGGGTGCGGGAGGGAGGCTTCAGGTGAGGGGCAATTTATAAATCGGAAGAGAAAAGTAAGGCCATAGAGCAGTGCAGTGATTTGGGTAAAGATAAGCAGAGTGTGACAGGAAGGGACAGAGCGTTTAACAATAATAGTGCATCAACGAATGAGATCAAATCAGGGAAAAATGGTAAAAAGTTAAAATTAAAGGCTCTTTATCTGAATGCACGAAGCATTTGTAACAAGACAGATGAATGAATGGCACAAATAGAGATAAATGGGTTTGATCTAATAGCATTACAGTGATGTGGTTGAATGGTGACCAAGGTGGGGAACTAAATATTCCAGGGTACTTGACGTTTCAAAAAGACAGACAACATGGAAAAGGAGGGAGGTAGCCCTGATAATAAAGGATGACATAAGGACAGTAGTGAGGAAGGATCTTGGCTCGGAAGAGCAGGAAGTAGAATCAGTATGGATGAAAATAAGAAATAACAAGGGGCAGAAAGCACTGGTAGGATTAGTTTCTAGCCCCCCTAACCGTAGCTATACTGTTGGACAGAGTATTAATCAAGAAATAGGAGCTTGTAAGAAGGGTAATGCAGTAATCATGGGGGGACTTTAATCTTCATATAGACTGTACAAATCATATTGGCAAAAGTAGATTGGCGGATGAGTTCATGGAATTCATTTGAGACAGTTTCCTAGAACAATACGTCGTGGAACCAACCAAGGCAGAGGCTATTTTAGATCTGTCTAGTGTAATGAGACGGGTTTAATTCGTAATCTCATAGTAAGGGATCTTCTGGGGAAAAGTGATCTCATTCTTCTAAATTCCAATAAGTATAGGCCCAGCCTGCTCAACCTTTCCTCATAAGTCAACCCCCTCATAGAAACATAGAATCTAGGAGCAGGAGTAGGCCATTCGGCCCGTCGAGCCTGCTCTGCCATTCAATACGATCATGGCTGATCATCCAAATCCAGTACCCTGTCCCTGCTTTAATTCCCCACAGTACACATATCCCACCCTACCCCCGTAACCCCACGTATTTAATTCCCCCTAACATATCCCATCCTATCCCCATAACCCCACATATTTAATCCCCCCTAACACTAAGGGTCAATTTATCATAGCCAAATCAACCTAACCCACACATTTTTGGACTGTGGGAGGAAACCGGAGCACCCGGAGGAAACCCACGCAGACACGGGGAGAATGTGCAAACTCCACACAGACAGTCACCCGAGGTCAGATTCGAACCCGGGTCTCTGGCGCTGTGAGGCACCAGTGCTAACCACTATGCCACCGTGTTGCCCTCTCTGGAATTAACCTAGTGAATCGTCTCTGAACTGCCTCCAATGCAAGTATATCCTTCCTTAAATAAGGAAACTAAAACTGTAAGCAGTACTCAAGGTGTGGTCTCACCAATACCCTGTACAGTTGTAGCAGGACTTCCCTGTTTTTATACTCCAACCCCTTTGAAATAAAGGACAACATTCCATTTGCCTTTTTGATTACTTGCTGTACCTGCATGCTAACTTTTTGTGTTTCATGCACAAGGACCCCCAGGTCCCTCTGAACTGTAGCATTTTGTAATCTCTCTCCATTTAAATAATTTGCTTTTTTATTTTTCCTGCCAAAGTGTATAACCTCACACTTTCCCACATTATACTCCATCTGCCAAATGTTTGCCCACTCACTTAGCCTGTCTATATCCCTTTGCAGATTCTTTGAGTCTTCTGCACAACTTGCTTTCCCACCCATCTTTGTATCATCCGCAAACTTGGCTACATTACACTCGGTCCCTTCATCCAAGTTATTAATGTAGATTGTAAATAGTTGGGGCCCCAGCACCGATCCCTGTGGCACCCCACTAGTTGCCGTTTGCCAACCGGAAAATTACCCATTTATCCTGACTCTGCTTTCTGTTAGTTAGCCAATTCTCTATCCATGCTAATATATTACCCCCAATTCCGTGAGCTCTTATCATGCAGTAACCTTTTTGGTGGCACCTTATCGAATGCCTTCTGGAAATCCAAATACACCACATCTACTGGTTCACCTTTGTCCACCCTGCTCGTTACATCCTCAAAGAACTCCAGCAAATTTGCTAAACATGATTTCCCTTTCATAAAACCATGCTGACTCTGCTTGACTGCATTATGATTTTCCAAATGCCCTGCTACTGCTTCCTTAATGAAGGATTCCAACATTTTCCCAACGACAGATGTTAGGCTAACTGGTCTATAGTTTCCTGCTTTCTGTCTCCCTCCTTTCTTAAATAGGGGTGTTACATTTGCGGTTTACCAATCCGCTCCAGAGTCTAGGGAATTTTGGTATATTGCAACCAATGCATCCACTATCTCTGCAGCCACTTCTTTTAAGACCCTGGGATGCAGGCCATCTGGTCCAGGGGACTTGTCGTCTTTTAGTCCCATTATTTTACCAAGTACTATTTCCCTAGTGATAGTGATTGTCTTTAGTTTCCCCCTCCCTGTGACCCCTTAATTATCCATTTTTGGGATGTTGTTAGTGTCTTCTACTGTGAAGACAGATACATATTATTTGTTCAGAGTCTCTGCCATTTCCCTGTTCTCCATTATTAATTCCCCAGTCTCATCCTCTAAGGGACCAACGTTTACTTTAGCTACCCTCTTCCTTTTTATATACCTGTAGAAGCTCTTACTATCTGTTTTAATGTTTCTTGCCAGTTTTCTTTCATAATTCATCTTCTCTTTTTTTAGTCATCCTTTGCAGGTTTTTAAAAATTTCCCAATCCTCTGGTCTCCCACCAATCTTGCCAACATTGTATGCCTTTGTTTTCAAGAAGGTGGCAGATGGAGTACAATATGGAGAAATGTGAGGTTATTCACTTTGGTAGGAAGAATAGGAAAACAGAATATTTTAAAAATGGTGAGAAATTATGATGTTGGTGTTCAGAGGTACCACATGGGTGCTGAGGAAGTGCTGCATTGTCAGAGGTGCCGTCTTTCAGATGAGACATTAAATCATGTTCAGGGTGGAATGTAAAAGATCTCATGGCCTTATTTGAAGAAGAACCGGGAGTTCTTCTGGTGCCTTGGCCAACATTCATGCCTCAATCAACACCACCAAAACAGATTAACTGGTCATTTATCACACTGCCGTTTGTGGGACCTTGCTGTAGGCAAATTGGCTGCATTATTTGCCTACATTACAACAGTGACTACAAAAGTAATTTATTGGCTGTGAAGTGCTTTGAGACGTCTTGAAGTTGTGAATGTGCTATATAAATACAGGTTTGTCCCTCCTTCCATCCATCCATAACCAGTATGAACAATTGGCACACACCTCCATTGAAATGGTGCCATGATTGTTCTCGTTAGCAGGGATGCAATCCTTCGCTACAATTGGCCCGCTGCCCTCTTTAAAAGCACCATGCCTGGGAGGCAGACACGAGGTGGCTTGTCTGCTAAGTTTATTTTTGGTATCGTGCCATTTGAATCATCCAGTCATTGTCCATGTGAGAGTACTGTGGTTTTTTTTCTCTCATTATTACTCTGCTGACTCTGCTTGTTGTCAGCACTAGTATCTATCAGGCTATCAGAGTCACATTGGTAGCGTGTGGCATACTGTTTTTCATCTTCTAGGACATTTTATACTCAACTAGGCAACAATTCCATAAAAAGCAGCAAAAATAATTGGAAGAAGTGATGTAAATTTATTTTAGTATAAACAAACTGAAATCATGATGACAATAATAGCCTATTTGAAACCCGTCCTTTCATTTCTGGTCTGTTCAGTTGTCCTAAAACTACTTGGAAGCTGAGTGAAAACAGATTTGACAGAGCACAGCGATAATTCTGAAGTATTGCAGTTCTGTCTGAAAGTGAGCATCAATTAGTGACCTTTTGGGGAAGTGTTCTCCAATAAAATGTGTTGACCATGATGGAGCATCGCTCTGTGGGGCATTATGGTTATAGAGCTCAAAATAAGCCATGATATAGACACATAGCCCTGTTGTCGTGGTGGGATGTATGTGCAATTTGCTCCATGCAAAGTCCCTATCTCAGCTGACCAAGCCCAGATGCTTCCCATCACGCTGGTATAAACCAATAGTACTCATAACATGACCTGGGGCCATTTCTGGCCTGCTTCTCTTCACGTAGCCCTTGGTACACTTGCTGCTCCATGTGTCTGTGGTTTTCCATTGATGGCCTACTATGCTTGGGATTCAGCAGTTTTCCTTTCCTATTGTTTCTTCTCCTGCAAAAGGAAGTGAAAAATCGCCTGTTTATATCCAGCCATACGATAGTGGGGAAGGGAGGAAGCCCATGCATGGAGAAAAATCTTAGATAAAACCTTTAGGCTAAAGTGTAGTGCTTTAGATATTGGCCTTCCACCTCTGGGACCCTTCATTCAAATCCAGCGCAGATTATCTCTTTCTGCTTGGCTGTAAGGGTCCTACATAAAATTAGTTTATGGCCGTCTCAACCCAGTTCTGGAGTCCACAGTACAGAACTGCTTGAAGTTGGCACTAATTAACACACAATTGATAATCCAATTCAGAGAAACCACACTGTTGTACCTGACCTGGGAGGGCTTTGATGATGACAATGTGGCTGAAATGGAGAAGTATCCTGTTCTCCCTGATTACTAATACTTCAACGAACGTGGCATGGTGGTTTGAGTATTTAATTTCAGTTTGAAAAATCTGGAAGTAAAAGAGACCACTTTTAAAACCCAACTGGTTCACTAATGTTCTTTAGGGAAAGAAACCTGCCGTCCTTACCCAGTCTGACCTGTATATGACTCCAGTCCCATGCCAACGTGGTTTCACTCTTAATTGCCCTCTGAAGTGGTCTAGCAAGCCACTCCGTTGTATCAAACCACGACTAACAATACAGACTGCAGTGGTTCATAAGAAGGCCCACCACCACCCAAGGGCAACTAGGGATGGGCAATAAATGCTGAACTTGCCAATGACGACCACATCCTTGGAATGAGTTTAAAAAAAAAACTGACCTCAAGCTAGATATAGAGGATCCATTTTGAAGGCCTGTAGGGATATCATCTTAAACCATGACTGGGTTGATCTGATAGCTTGCAAGTGAATTATTGTCACTGGCATGAGGGATATAGCTCGTATCCTATGGGCCTCTATATTTATACTGTTTAGACAATATTAAAATTTAATTAGGTGAAGTGGTAAGATTGTACACTATTCCTCCTGTGGTTTGTTTCCAGTGTAGCTTCAGGCAATGTTGCTGTCAATTAGCTTGTTCTTGTGCGATGAGGGATTTGATCACTTAAACTCCAAATGTTCTTTTTCCAGCAAATTTTTAAAGGGGTAGAGGGTGGGGAAGAAAGAGAGTTTGAACAATTAGAATTTAGTACCACTCTGAAATAAGATAAATACTCTCTTCCCACTTTCTCCCTTCCCATCCTGAAGTTACAGACTCGTGATGGACTGCGATTCTACAGGCACTGGTAGCTCTCCTCTGCTTTGCGCAAGTGGCTGTTGTAAATGTGTGAGCCTAAACTGTGAGTATTCAACTATGAAGGGCACCACAGTCAAGCCTGACCTTGTCCTCTTTCGCCATCTACGCTTTTTGCAAGGGGTCATTAGCTAGGTGATCGGGAATTGGAACTTCAAATAAATTTTCCCATCCCTACTACGTGGATGCTGAGGTCAGTTGCAGTGCTCGTGGTAGACCCCTAACCGAAATCAGCAAACCCAAACTTGGGATCAAACCTGAAACCTTCTGACCATGGGAAAAAAGTTGAAGGGAAATTACAGCTCCACTTTACTGCATAAAACACAAAATATAACTTTGGTGCCGATTTTGTTTGTTTTTCAGCTATTTCTATCATTTCTTTCATAAATCATAGACTAGTACAACACAGAAGGAGGCCATTCGGCCCATCGAGTCTGTGCCGGCTCTTTCGAAGAGCAATCCAGTTAGTCCCACTCCCCCATTCTTTCCCCATATACCTGCAATTTTTTCTCTCAAGTATTTATCCACTTCCCTTTTGAAGGCTACTGTTGACTCTGTATCCACCACCCTATCCGGTAGTGCCTTCGAAATCCTAACCATTCATTGAGTAAAAAAGTTTTTCCTCATGTCGCCTCTGGTTCTTTTGCCAATCACCTTAACTCTGTGCCCTCTCGTTATCGATCCTTCAGCCATTGGAAACAGTTTATCTTTATTGACTCTATCTAAACCCTTCATGATTTTAAACACCTCTATCAAATCTCCTCTTAGCCTTCTCTGCTCCAAGGAGAACAACCCCAGCTTCTCTAGTCTGTCCACGTATCTGTAATCCCTCATCCCTGGAACCATTCTAGTAAATCTCTTCTGTACCCTCTCCAAAACCTTTACGTCCTTCCTAAAGTGTGGTGCCCTTTGAGAGATTGAGTAGTCTAGGCCTATATTTTCTAGAGTTTGGAAGAATGAGAGGTGATCTCATTGAAACATACAAAATTCTTACAAGGCTTGACAGGATAGATGCAGGGAGGATGTTTTCCCTGGCTGGGGGGTCTAGAACCGGGGTCACAGTCTCCGAATAAGGGGTCGGCCATTTAGGACTGAGATGAGGAGAAATTTCTTCACTCAGAGGGTGGTGAATCTTTGGAATTCTCTACCCCAGAGGGCTGTGGGGGCTCAGTCATTCAGTATATTCAAGACAGAGATCGATAGATTTTTGAATATTAAGGGAATCAAGGGGATAGTGTAGGAAAGTGGAGATGAGGTAGAAGATCAGCCATGATCTTATTGAATGGCGGCGCAGGTTTGAAGGGCTGAATGGCCTACTCCTGCTCCTATTTATGGCCAGAATTGGACACATTACTCCAGCTGGGCCGAACTAATGTTTTATCTAGGTTTCATGATGCGGAGATGCCGGTGTTGGACTGGGGTGGACAAAAATGAGAAGTCGCACAACACCAGGTTAATAGCTGTACTCTGATGTGTCTTTGATGTAATGCCTCCCTAACAGATTGTATCTCTGCAGACACATTGTTCTCTGTGTTTATATACAGTGTAATCGATTTGTATTCCCTCACTGTACCTGTACCTGAAGAAGGAGCAGAGCTCCGAAAGCTCGTAATTTTAAATAAAACTGTTGGACTATAACCTGGTGTTGTGCGACTTCTCATTTTTATATAGGTTTAGCATGACTTCCTGGTTTCTGTACTCTATGGGGGAAAAATTGGGTATTGCCCATTTTGGGGCGCTAATATCGGCCGGGTGCAAAGTTTAGCGCCTGGTGCTAATTCTCACCTCCACCTGCAAAATTCACCTCTATCGCCCCTGGAGGTGATTTGAGCATTAAATCAGGTGCTACACACCTCTCTTAAGGCACCAACGTCAGGGAGCTGAGCGCTTCCTCAGAACGCTACCGAAGCTCAGGCGATGTAGTTACCATGGAAGCCAGACAGACTGGCGCCATCCAGTTCTTAAAGGGGAGGGGCCATCTTGCTGGCCAGCCACAGCCTGCTCATTGCAGCCTTGAATCTCGGCCTGGAGAGACCTCAAAAGCAATTGTGTGGAAGCACTAATGGATAGGCCCAGGGAAAGAGCTCGGCACTTAGGAACCTCAAAAGTGGTGCTGAGGGCCAAAACTCCTTAGCACAGCGTTAAAACCAAAAATTGTGCTGACAAGAAAAGGCGGGAAGCGCCCGCTTTTAAATAGCGCTCCCCCAGCCCCTTCCCGACTTGAAAACGTTCCCCTCTGACTGTCGTTCCTAGCGGCAGGCACTAAGGCAGGGGGCGCGACTCAATATCTGGTCCGGGGCATTGCACGCTTGACTGATATCACGATCTGCGGGCGCAGGAGATCGTGGCGGTAGTGTTTAGCGCCGCCGCAAAACCACTGGTCAATTTCGCGCGTGGCACTAAAATCGCCCCGCTCAGGCGCTAAGTTCCTAGCGCCCCCTCCGGAGGCGCTAACCAACCAAATTTTTCCCCCTATGCCTCTATTTATAAAGGTCATGATGTGGAGATGCCGGCGTTGGACTGGGGTGGACAAAAATGAGAAGTCGCACAACGCCAGGTTATAGTCCAACAGATTTATTTAAAATTACAAGCTTTCGGAGCTGTCGCCCCTTCCTCAGGTAGAGTTACTGTCAGTAACTCTACCTGAGGAAGGGGCGACAGCTCTGAAAGCTTGTAATTTTAAATAAATCTGCTGGACTATAACCTGGTGTTGTGCGACTTCTCATTTCTATTTATAAAGCCCAGGATCCCATATCCTTTATTAACCTGTCCTGCCACCTTCAAAGATTTACAACACTTCCAAGTTTTGTGTCATCTGCAAATTTTGAAATTGTTCCCTGTGTCCCCAAGTCCAAGTCATTAATGTATATCAAAAAGAGTAGTGGTCCTAGTACTGAACCTTGGGGAACACCAGTCTGAAAAAGAGGCATTCACCACAACTCTCTTTTCTATCCCTTAGCCAATTTTGTGTCCATGCTGCTAATGCCCCTTAAATCCCATGAGCTTCAATTTTGCTAACAAGCCTAGTATGTGGTACTTTATCAAACGCCTTTTGAAAGTCCATATACACAACATCAACTGCACTGCTCTCATCCACCCTCTCTGGTACCTCATCAAAAAACTCAATCAAGTTAGTCAAACACGATTTCCCCTTAACAAATCTGTGCTGGCTCTCCTTTATTAGTCCATGCTTGTCCAAGTGGCTATTAATTTTCTCCCAGATCATTGTTTCTAAAAGCTTCCCCACCACCAACGTTGAACTGACTGGCCTGTAATTGCCAGGTTTATCCTTCTCCCCACTTTTGAACAAGGGTGTAACATTTGCAATCCTCCAGTCCTTTGGCACAACCCCTGTATCTAAGGAGGATTGGAAGATTGTGACCTCTGTAATTTCTACCCTTACTTCCCTCAGCAACCTATGGTGCATCCTTTCTGGACGGGGTGACTTATCCACTTTAGTTACCGCCAGCCTTTCTCGTACCTCCTTTATCTATTTTTATCTCATCCAGTATCCCAGCAACCTCCTCGTTTACCATAGCTTTGACAAAGTCCTCTTCCATGGTAAACACCGATGCAAAGTACTCATTTAGTACCTCAGCCATGCCTTCTGCCTCCACCAATAGTTCTCCATTTTGGTCCCTAATCGGCTCCACCGCTTCTCTGACAACCGTTTTACTGTTAATATGCCTATAGAAGACCTTTGGATTGCCTTTTATGTTAGCGGCCAAACTATTCTCGTACTGTCTTTGTCCCCCTTATTTTCTTTTGCACTTTTCCTCTGTACTTTTTATATTCAGCCTGATTCTCCCTTGTATTATCAGCTGATCAAAATAATTCACCACAACCATTTCTTTTTTGCTATTCCTCTGCAAGGATTTTTTTTAAGGACAGTATTTTTCCAAGTCAATAACTTTAACCTTGCACAGCAAATAGCCTGTAGGGCCAGCAGCATTTCTTCCAATTCTACACAACTGTTCATTAACTCTTGAGAACCCTGGCCTTCAGTTTTTGAACTGATTGTAGATTTCAGTCATGACAAAGTATGATTTGGGATGTACATTTTGAAAGCAATTCAAAATAAAAACTAAGCGGCACCTTTGATGGTCCACTGAGTAAATGCACTGCCTAGTGTGCTTAAAAAAGGAAAGAGAGATTTATATAGTGCCGTTCAAGACTTAAGGACATCCCAATGTGCTTTACAGCCAATGAAGTACTTTTGAAATGTAGTCACTGTAATGTAGGAAACATGGTATCCAATTTGCGCACAGCAAAGTCCCACCAACAGCAATGTGATAATGACCAGATAATCTGTTTTAGTGATGTTGGTTGAGGGATAAATATTGACTGGGACACTGAGGAGAACTTCCCTGATCTTTGGAATAGTGCCATGGGGTCCACCTGAGAGAAGACAGGGCTTTGGTTTAACGTGTCATCTGAAAGACGGCACCTGCGACAGTGCAGCACTCCCTCAATACTAAACTGGAGTCTCAGCCTAGATTTTGTGCTCAAGTCTCTGGAGTAGGATTTGAACTTACCAACCTTCTGACTCAGAGGCGAGAGTGCTACCCCTGAGCCATAGCCAACATCTGTGATACTAAATAACAGCAGAAAACGCTGGACAAACTCAGCAGGCCAGGCAGCATCCGTGGAGAGAGAAAGAGAGTTAACGTTTCTGTGATACTATATTGTTGGTGACAGTAGTATGACTACTAGTAGCAACAATGTAGAAATCCTGCAAATGAGCTAGAAGGAAAATTGCATAATTTCAGTCAGTTGATGAATGGGGGAGGGAAAAACAACTGCAGATAGCTCCTCCTGATTATCTCTTTTGTTTGCTCTTCTCTTAGACTTTGAATTCTTCAGTCAGTTTTGCTCTACGGTCATCATTGGAATCTGTCAGAAATGCCTCCTTTGGACTGGATGTGTATGTGCACACTGCCATGTGACCACTGCAGCATTGCTAACTCCTGCCAGTTACTTGTGAGTTGCGGGATTTGCGGAAGTTTTTTCTTCATGTTTCCACTTTGTGCAGGAAATTCTAAATGTAGCTGTCTACATGCGAGTGCCAGCAACGCTGCCCCTGGGTTGAACCTATCGCAGACAGATGGAATGAAAGTCTTCCCTCATTTGTGAGGGACTCGTGTGAAATGAGTTTGGGCAGTCTCAAATTTTGTCTGATAACGCTCCTGTGAAGTGCCATGGGGCGTTTTTACTACATTAACTGCAAGTTGTTATTGTGGGTGTAGGTGCTCGTAATACAGCACAGATTTGATACCAAATTGACAACTTCAGTCAGAGGCACAGTGTAGGGAAATGAAACTGTTGCTCTGGTACTGTGGTAGGTGCTCTTCTGAACTTGAGGCACTGCTTGGGGCAAATTAGAGAAGTTTTAATTGAACATCTGGTTGTGCTTGATGCTGACACTGCCATCCCTTCCCATGACAAACACAAAATAAAACAAGAAACAGGATAGTGTTAGCTATGCTGAAATATATGTTGTAATTCTTAAAAGACCTTGGACCATTTGCTATTGATCAGTGGTCCTTTAGTGAATTCCAGAAACCAATTCCCTTAAAACATGGGACAGTGAGGACAAGTTTAGGATTGCCAAGAATAGTCTGCAGTCTGCTCTTTACACTACTTAACTCTTGGTTAACTATGAATGGTTTCATTATATTTGCAATTTGTGCAGAGCCGGGTTAAAATGAAATATTACCCAACAAGATAGAATATCCTTTCAAGGTGGGAAAGAATAGTTTTCAAAAGTCTGCAAACTTAACATGGTGTACAGTTAGAACACGTGCAGAATATGCAATCAATCAACATAAACATGGAGCGAATGTTCAGTTAATAAGCATACTTGTCAATTTGTGCAAAACACCAAAATATTTTTGATTTCACAGAAATACTTCCTGACTTGATTTCACCTGTGGATTGAAACTGAGAATCTTGCTCTTTTCCCCCCATTGCTGCAGATGCAACACATCCGTGCTCCGTTCAGTTGAACAGCTTCCTTTGAGCAGTGCAGTGATGTAAGTCCTACTTCCTTTTCAAACTGCTGCAGTCGAAAGCTTCATGCCTGTGGCAGCTTCTTGAATTTCTGCGGCTGGACAAGAAATCAAACGGCCTTCGTTAGCTGGACATGAAATCGTAAGTTTAGGATTGCCTAACGAAGGTGATGTGCTTGGTGTAGAATACTGGGGAGTGCGGTTGGATTGGTGGAGCTACGTCTTATTTATTCCACATTTTATTTGGACTTGGCGCGAGGAGAATGTTGGGTTTGTGACAGGATTTCCTGATGTAGTTATTTAACAGGCATGCTTCATTTTCACCATTAAGACAATACTGCTCTTGACTGTAGCAGAAAGGGTGGGGTTATTCCTGCTACAGTAACACAGTACATGCTGCATTGAGCGTGTAAAACGGCCACAGAAGGTACAGCGTGTGTATTTTGGGAGCTTGCAGTGTACTGTGTTAAATTTGTAATGACTAGGAACTAGAAGTGAGACTAATGTAGAAGAACGGATATAAATAGTAATTTATCAATTCTCTAGTGCCACAGTCAATTTATGCCGGAGAGCTGGCTCTAGTTAGTTTTTTTTCTTTCCACAAATGGAAGTGGAATGAATAATGTTGCTACTTGTGAGTGCTCCTGATTTTGCACTAGGGTATCGGGTAATGGTCAGTTTAAGGCAGTACTGCAGTTGAGCGATTCTGATCAAGCCCTAAACCATGAGACCAAAGCCTGTGCATTATGCATCAGCCCAAATTGGGATTAAAATACTCCCAACCACTATGCAGTTCGTTATTTATAACTGGAAAAAAAATCTTGGTTAAATAATAGTCTGCCTCCCCCTCCAAAAGACTGTGGCCTTTTTGAGAGCAGGTGTGTCTGGTCTGTGTGTGTCTCTGCTGTTCACATGTCTCTCTAAGGCGTGATATATTACTTCAATAACTTTAACATTTTTTTTAACCTTGTTGGGCAATTTCCTCTGGGTTTCTTTCACAAACCGGGACACTGGGAACCTTCCGTGTATTGGGCCTGTAAACATCTTCAGAATCGAGCACTTAAGCTGTCACTGCAATAATGTGCAAACATTTTGGTGGATTTCTTTATTATCAGACTTGATGGATGTTCTCTCCTCAGACTTCTAGTTCCCTCTGGCATAAGATGAGCAGGAACTAGAAGTTGTGCCCACAAACCGCTCACCTTTGACCTCTAAGTTAGACTTCAGTAAAAAAAAATTCTAAGTGACTTCCTGTCTTCAGATGCTAAGATTTATTTTTAAAATTGATGATCTGGTTGTGACTTTCTACTTAATGCTAGGTGTAATTATTAACTTCCTGTGCAAGCATTGTGCCAGCGTTGCACTGCAAGTAAACAATTTAAAAAGAAAAGCAACCACTAAAATAACAAGGTCATCAAAGATAGCTAAAAAAACAAGTACAAAATGTTTTGCAGTCAGGTGCTGTCAGTTTCTAGCACTATCAAGATCAACAGCGAGAGATATCAAGATTAACACAAAAACATTTTAGTTATATAAGAAGAAAAAGGGTAGTTGAGGGTAACGTGGGCCCTTTAAAAACAGATGCGTGTAATGTTGCAAATGAAAATAAGGAAATGGCAGACTTGTTGAACAATTACTTTGTGTCAGTCTTCACAGAAGAAGAGGATAATAAACCTGACATTCCAGGGAAACTAATAATGAATCAAGGACTGGAATTCAAACTCACAAAAGTTAACATAAGCAAGAAAACAGTATTAGAAAAAATAATGGCACCAAGGACTGACAAATCCCCAGGACCTGATGGTTTCCACCCCAGGGTTTTAAAAGAAGTAGATGAGGAAATTGCAGATGCTTTAGCCATAATCTTCCAAAGCTCTCTCGATTCCGGAATTGTCCCTTTAGATTGGAAAATTGCCAATGTTTAAGCATGGTGAGAGAGAGAAACCAGGAAATTATAGACCTATTAGTCTAATGTGTGTTGTGGGGAAGTTATTGGAATCTATAATTAAGGACAAAGTGACTGAGCACTTGGAGAAATTTGAGCTGATTAGAGAGAGCCAACGTGGATTTGTAAAGGGTAGGTCATGTCTAACAAACCGAATGGAATTTTTTGAGGACGTAACTAAAGTAGTAGACAGGGCAATGTCTATGGATGTAGTTTATATGGACTTCAAGTAGGCAATCGATAAGGTCCCACCTAAGAGACTGTTAGCTAAAATTAAAGCTCATGGAATTGAAGGCAAATTATTGATCTGGTTAGGAGATTGGTTAGGCGGTAGAAGACAGAGAGTACAGATAATAGATATGCACTTGAATTGGAAGGAAGTGACTAGTGGTGACCTACAAGGACCTGTGCTGGGGCCTCAGCTATTCACTATATTTATTAATGACTTAGATTACACAATGGAGAGGCATATATCCAAGTTTGCTGATGACACAAGATAGGTGATATAGTAAGTAGTGTAGACGGAAACATAAAATTACAGAGATATTGATAGATTAAGTGAGTAGGAAAAACTGTGGCAGATGGATTTCAACGCAATTAAGTGTGAGGTCATTCATTTTGGACCAAATGGATAGATGAGTTTTTTTTAAATGGTGAAAAGCTAGGAACAGTGGATGTCCAAAGAGATTCAGAGGTCCATGTACACAGATCACTAAAATGTAGTGGTCAGCAACGTTCCCTTTAAGCTGCGCAGCGCTCTGCAGCTCCTGCGCAGCCGGCCGAACGGCTTTTAAGTAGGAAAAACCGTGCATGCATGGTATTTTAAATGGGCCATGTAGCCCCTTAAAGGGGCCACGCACCCGAAAAAAAATTAAAGGGAACACTGGTGGTTGGGTAGAAAAAAAAATAAAAAAGGCTAATGGACTGTTAGCCTTTATATCTAGGGGGCTAGAATATAAAGGGGAGGAGGTTTTGCTACAGCTATACAAAGCGCTGGATAAACCACATCTGGAGTACTGTGTACAGTTCTGCGCACTGCACCTTAGAAAGGATATATTGGCCTTGGAAGGAGTGCAGTGCAGATTCACCAGAATGTTACCAGGGATCCAAGAGTAAAATTACGAGGAGAAATTATATAAACTAGGCTTGTGTTCCTTGGAATATAGAAGGTTAAGGTTTTTAGGATTTTGAAAGGAACTGATGGGGTAGATAAATAGAAACTTTTTCCGCTGTTGGGGGGAGTCTAGGACAAGGGGACATAACCTTAAAATCAGAGCCAGGCCATTCAGGAGAGAAGTTAGGAAACACTTCTTCACACAAAGGGTTGTAGAAGCGTGGAACTCTCTCCCACAAAAAGCAGTAGATGCTAGCTCCATTAATCATTCTAAATCTGTGATCGATAGATTTTTGCTAGCCAAGGGTAATGAGGGATGTGGAGCCAAGGCTGGTAAATGGAGTTAGGATACAGATCAGTCTTGTTCTCATTGATTGGTGGAACAGGCTTGAGTGGCTGAACGGCGTACTCCTGTTCTTAAGACTCTGTACTTTCTCCTGCTTTTCAGAGTTAGTTGCGTAATGGTTTCTATCCACACCTGTTAAGGAGGTTTGAGGGTGTTTGTGGAAGTACTGCTCACATTCCTAGTTTGATTGCAACTTGCCCTTTTTACAAGAAATATCCGTAGATAAAGGAAGCAATACTGGGGGGGAAAAAAAAAAATCAGTGAAACTCAAAGCGGAAAAGGCACCAGACCTTGATGGCAATAATATGGAACGTTGAGCGAAGTCAGAGAGGAAATAGCAGAGGGCTCTGACCACAATCTTTGAAGCATTATATGGAAGGTTATGTCAGAGGACTGGATGGCTACCAGTGTAACACCTCTGTTCAAAAACGTAGAATGGGATAGACCAGTCAGCCTTTCATCAGCAGTGGGTAAACTTCTAAAGCCCATAATACTGGATAAAAGTTAATAATCACCTACAAAGACATGGGTTAATTAAGGAGAACCAGCAAATGTAATCAAAATCTTTGAGGAAGTAGAATTACATGGAATTTGCGGCACAGAAACAGGCCCTTTGGCCCAACTGGTCTGTGCCGGTGTTCCACACGAGCCTCTTCCTACACTACTCACACCTAACCTTTTCTGCATATCCTTAGAAATAATGGAGCGTATGGATAAAGGAAATACCGTGGATGTTGTGCATATGGATTTTCAAAAGGCATTTGATAAGGTGCCATATAGGAGGCTTGTTGATAAAATTAAGGGGCAGAGTATTAAAGGAAGTGTGCCAGCATGGATAGGAAGACGGTTGGAGGACAGAACACAGAGTAGTGGCTAATGGGTGTTTTTTTGGATAGAGAGATGTGAACAGTGGTGTCCCCCAGGGGTCAGTGTTGGGACCATTGCTGCTCTTAATATATATAAATGATCGAGACTTGGGTATAGCTGGCACTCTATCAAATATTGCAGAGAACACAGAAATAAGGATTGTGGTTAACTGTGAAGAAGACTGTAAGCGACTTCAGGAGGACATAGGTTAGTAGATTGGAAAGATAAATGTAAATTTAATGCAAAGGAATGTGAGGTGATGCATTTTGGAAGGAAGGATAAAGAGAGCAAATCTAGAGTAGAGGAGCAAGGAGACAGGGGTTGAGGTACACAAATCTTAAAAGTGGGAGGGTTGTTGATAAACCAGTTTTTAATTTTTTTTTAAAAGACCGTGGGATCCTAGGTTTTATAAACTGATATTGAGAACAAAAGCAAAGAAGTAATGCTAAACATATATTGTACTAATTATTGGTTCGGAAGCTCAGTTAGAATAGTGTATCTGGTTTTTGGCTCCTCTCATTTTGAAGAATGTCAAGGACATGGAGAAGGTGCAGCTGAGAGGCACTATGGTGATACCAGAACTGAGGGGCTTTAGTCATGAGAGAAGATTAGAAAAACTGGGGCTCTTTTCATTAGAGCAGAGAAGGTTAAGAGGAGATCTGATAGTTTGAAATTATGAAGGGTTTTGATGAGATAAATCAAGAAAACTATTTCCATTGGTCATTGAGTTGGTAAATGGAGGGTATGAATATAAAGTCGCCACCAAAGAAATGAAGGGGGCAGTTAGGAGAACTTTTTTAATATATATTATCTATTATGATATAGTCTTACCAGAAACCGTGATGGATGTAGAATTAATAATTGTTTTTAAAAGGCAAGTGGATGAATATTTTATAATGAAAAATGGTATGGGGAAAGGGAAAGGCAGTGAGATTAAGTGGATACCTCTTTCAGAGCCAACACAGGTCTGATAGGCCAAATGGCCTTCTGCGCTGTGAAATTCTATGACTAGAGCACATGTGGTGTATGGCCAGGCTGTCAGTCCGCTGTCCTGTCTGGCCATTTCCCTCTATCTCGTCAAATTCTCCTATTGCTCAGGATCATCCTAGAGAACAAGAACAACCACCAGCCTCCTCTTCTCTCTTGCTCCCCACATTCTCCATCTTCCACCCTCGACTCTGATACTGAAGGTGAGATACTCATGAACTTGTGAAATTCGTGCAGATACCCCATCCTTCTCCCAGCCTTCCTTTCACTCTGTAGCGTTTCTCTTCCTATCCGAGCTCTCATCAAACTTATCTTCTCCGTTAAACTGATAATTTGCTCCCTCAGCCCAACTCCTGACTACCCACCATTTGGCCCCATGTTCACTGCCATTGTCATCCTCTTCTTAAAAACGACCTCCTTAACCCTAGTTTATTCTCTAATTTACCATCCCAACTACAATATACCCTTTCTCTTCAAGGCTCTTGAAGGTTGCCCAATTACACGCTCACCACTCCCTGTTTGAGTCACTCTAATCTGGTTTTCAATCTACTCACAGCATAGAGAACGTCCTGGTCAAAGTCACCAACAACATCCTGTGTGACTGTGGCTCACTATCCTTTCTCGTTCTTCATTACTCTGCCACTTTCCAAACCACTGACCTTATTGTTCTGCACCATAGTCCACTTCTATGGTATTACTCTGTTGCAGTTACGTCTGCTCAAATTGCTTTGCACACTGGTGCCATTAGTCCCCGCTACTTATCACCACATGCTACAGCTCAAGGACATTGCCCACATGCACGGAGTCAGCTTCCACATGTACACCAATGGCACCCAACTCTCTCTGCCATCAACTTCAAAGCAGATGCTGTACTTCCTCATTACCAGGCAGACATCAAGCCCTGGATGAGTCAGCTCAATTTCGGCCATCCTTTTTGGCTGTCACCAGCACCTATATACTGATGTCCTTGACTCAGCTTACCAGGCTGCCCTCGCTTTTTAAAAATTAATTCTCGATGTGGGCATTGTTGGCGAGGCCAACAGTTATTGCCAATCCCTGGTTGCCCTGCGAAGGTGGTGGTGGGCTGGCTCGGCCACTTCAGAGGGGAGTTAAGAGTCACATATAAGCCAGGTCGGGTAAGGATGGCAGGTTTCCTTCCTTAAAGGACTTTAGTGAACCAGTTAGATTTTTAACGACAGTCCGACAGCTTGGTGGTCACTTTTACTGATACCAGTGTTTTATTTCCAGATATTTGTAAACTGAATTCAAATTCTCAAATTGGAATTCAAATTGCCATGGTGAGATTTGAATTTGAGTTCTCCTGGATTTAGTCCAGGCCTCTAGATTACTAGTCCAGTAACATACCCACTACACTACTGTAACCTACTCACAATCTCGCCACCCTATTCAACCATGAGCTAAGCTTTTATCCAGTTCATTGCAAGATGGCATTTGTTCACCTCTAGAACTTTCCTCCCAAATGTATTCCCTTGTCCTGTTTGGTCTCTACCTCATTGCTTTATCTTTAAGTTTGAAAGGAGTCTTCAAGGGTAAGACCCTATGATTAGATTTTAAATTTGACTAGATGTTAAGAGATTACCATTAAGCAAAAATACTTAATTTGTGAAAAGAAAGACTTGCATTTATATAGCGCCTTTTACGACCACCGGACATCCCAAAGCACTTTACAGCTAATTAAGTACTTTTTGAAGTGTAGTCACTGTTGTAGTGTAGGAAATGCGGCAGCCAATTTGCGCACAGCAAGCTCCCACAAACAGCAATGTGATAATGACCAGATAATCTGTTTTAGTGATGTTGATTGAATGATAAGTATTGGCCAGGACACTGGGGATAACTCCCCTGCTCCTCTTAGTAATAGTGCCATAGGATCTTTTACGTCCACCTGAGAGAGCAGACGGGGTCTCGGTTTAACATCTCATCTAAAAAATGGCACCTCCAACAGTGCAACGCTGCCTCAGTACTGCAGTGGAGTGTCAGCCTAGATTTTGTGTTCAAGTGTCTTGAGTGGGACTTGAACCCGCAACTTTTTGACTCCGGCGCGGGCTGCTAACCACTGAGCCTTGGTGTCCTGTTTGACCCTAAAATAAGCTTCCGACCACACATCCACGCCATAAATAAGACCGCCGATTTCCACCTCCGTAACATCGCCGATCTCCGCCCCTGCCTCAGCTCATCTGCTGCTGGAATCCTCATCCATGACTTTGTTACTTATAGACTTGACTATTCCAATGCACTCCTGGCTGGCCTCCGACGTTCTACCCTACGTAAACTTGAGGTCATCCAAAACTCGGCTGCCTGTGTCCTAACTCGTACCAAGTCCCGTTCACCCATCACCCCCGTGCTCACTGACCTACATTGGCTCCCGGTTAAGCATTGCCTCGATTTTAAAATTCTCATCCATGTTTATAAATCCCTCCATGGCCTCACCTCTCCCTATCTCTGTAATCTTCTCCAGCCATACAACCCCCCAAGATATCTACGCTTCTTTAATTCTGGCTCTTGAGCATCCCTGATTTTAATCGCTCAACCGTTGGTGGCCGTGCCTTCAGCTGCCTAGGCCCTAAGCTCTGGAATTCCCCGCCTAAACCTCTCAGTCTCTCTATGTCTCTTTCCTCCTTTAAGATGCTCCTTAAAGCCTACCTCTTTGACCAACCTTTTGGTCAGCTGCCCTAATTTCTCCTTATGTGGCTTGGTGTCAAATTTTACTTTACAACACTCCTGTGAAGCGCCTTGGACGTTTTACTATGTTAAAGGTGTTATATAAATATTGTTGTTGATCCACAGCTGACAACATCATCAACTACTTTTGTATGGAGCATATTCCCATATCTCGTATTCTGGGAGAAAGGGAGGAAGAGATTTCTTCTAAACTCTAGTACTGCTTAGTCATTCATCGCCAGATTTGGCTGGACCATGTCAAGGCAATCCCAGGTTTTTTGTATGAGCAAATGCTTCCTCAAATCCCTCCTCCTTCTTCCCCTCTGCCCTTGCTCAAACACCAAGTTTGAAGAACTCATGGATTTTTTCATCTCGAAATATTGAGACCATCTGTCTCCATCAGATTATCCCATTACTCTCACTCCCAGGGTCCAATCTTTGCCTAGTCTCCCACCCACTCTAGCCCTAAACTGCATCTAAGTCCTCATCGCTCTCCCGCTGTCTCGAAGCTCACCTGATCCATGAGATCAGCCTACTGTAGATATCTACATTAACTATACCTCTAAGCATTTAAATGATCATGTGCCCTCTCAGTCTATTTTTCTGCAGTGGGCACAAGTTCAATTGTGTGTCTCTCTCTCATAACTTGGAGCGCTCTCACCTTATTACTCTTCCTTGAGCCCCCTTCAATGAATCCAAGTCCTTTTGTAGGCATTCCAAGTCTGACCTCAAATTCCTAACCTGTTACAGATGTATTGTCGAGGCATGGCACAGTGCACTGGACAATGACCCGTGTCTTGGAGCAATTGAAAGATGGGCACTAAGCTCTTCTCCCATCCTACTGAGTTTCTGATCTCAGCCATTCTGCTGTGGGAAAGTGCCAAGTGGGCAGCAGGTGATTTCCTCATTGGATGAGGGGAAAATTGGATGGTAAATTCTTTGCTGCGTCCAGCTGAAGAGTGGCATTGGTGGAGGTTTAGGAGCAGGAGATGGGGTACGTTTGCACAGGGAAGGAAATAGATGGACCGCAAACAATTATATTTGTCCATCATCCTGAGTACAGTGCATTCCTCTTAGATACCTAGGTTGTACTTTGCAGACTGATACCATTCTGGCTCCTGCCCAATGAATCCGCGGATGTTGTGTGGGTTTTGACTGGCTGCAAGGTATCTGCATGAACAAATCTTCATGAAAATATCTTTAGATCCATCACTTTTCTTTTGCTAATAGCGAAAGATTATCTGTGAAAATATGTAGCATTAAGACGACATTAACATTAACTTTTTAGAAGATCTCCTATCCAATGAATTGCTTTTGAAGTGCAATCACCATTATGTAGGCAAACATGTTAGTCAATTTGCGCACAGCAAGGTTCCACAAACAGCAAGTGAATTTCTGGTGGCGCTGGTTCAGGGATGAACATTGGCCAGGTCACTGGGAGAACTTGATGCTCTTCTCGAATACTGCCACGGGATCCTTTATGGTCACCTGAACAACCAGGTGAGGCCTTGGTTTAAAGCTTCTTCCGAAGGATGGCACCTCTTAACAATGCAGCACTGCGCTGAAGTGCCAGCCTAGCAGATGTGCTCAAGTCCGGGACTGGGACTTGAACCCACAAATCTGTCACAAAGGCGAGAGTGCTGCCAAATGAGCCAAGCTCACACAAGCGATGGTTTCTTCTGTGCTGACACAAGGAGAGCATTCAGTGTGTTGCCCTAGTTTTGCTATTGGATTTTGGCGGACCCTAGCACAGTCTGGTCCCATAAGTTCAGTGCAAGATGATGAGAGTGAGCAACTGATTTCCCAGTGCATAATATGCGTTAACAATGTATACAATTCTGAGGAGGGCACGTAAAAAAGATTTTACTTGGAGAAAAAAATATATGGACATCCAGTGCCAACCATTTGAAACTAAAATATATTGAATAAATGTGAATAGATCCAATACTTCACAGAGCACTATAATGATTTAATCGGAACAGACAGCAGGAACACGGATCCTCAGGCTGCACACATGGAGGTTCCCGACAGTGATGGTTGGTCAGCTATGCAACGGAATCACTGTATCAACGTCTGAACCATAGACTGAACTTTGCTCCATTTGTAGTTGGCCGAATGGGTTGGTATATCAGTGGACCCCATATCCTCTCCATCACCAAGACTGCCTACTTCCACCTCGCCCATCTCCGCCCCTGCTTCAGCCCATCTGCTGAAAGCCTCATCCATGCCTTTGTTACCTCTAGACTTGACTATTCTAATGCTATTTTGCCAGCCTCCCCACCTTGCACTCTGTAAACTTCATCCAAATCTCTGCTCCCCATATCCTAACTTGCACCAAGTCCTGTTCACCCATCATTCCTGTGCTCGCTGACTACGTTTGCTCCCGGTCCAGCTACGCCTCGAATTAAAAATTCTCATCCTTGTTTTCAAATCCCTCCTTGACCTCGCCCCCTCCCTATCTCTGTAACTTCCTTCAGACCAATAACTCTCTGAGATCTCTGCATTCCTCCAATTCAGGCCTCTTACACATGCCCGATTTCCATTGCCTCACTATTGGCGGCCGTGCCTTCAGCTGCCTCGGCCTAAGCTCTGGCATTCTCTCCCCCAATCCTCTCCGCCTCTCTACCTCTCTCTCTCCTCCTTTAAGACCCTCCTTAAAACCTATCTCTTTGACCAAACTTTTGGTCACCTGTCCTAATATCTCCTTATGTGGCTCGGTGTCAAATTCTGTCTGATAACGCGCCTGTGAAGCGCCTTGGGATGTTTTAATACGTTAAACATGGAAACATACAGCACAGAAGGAGGCCATTCAGCCCATCGTACCGGTGGCGGCTCTTTGTAAGAGCTATCCAATTGATCCCACTCCCCTGCTCTTTTTCCATAGCCCTACAATTTTTTTCTATTTCAAGTATATTTCCAATTTCCTTTTGAAAGTTACTACTGAATCTGCTTCCACCACCCTTTCAGGCAAGGCATTCCAGATCATCATAAAACGGTGTGTTTAAAAAAAAAGTTTCCTCCTGTCGCCTCTAGTTATTTTGCCAATCTCCTTAAATCGGTGTCCTCTGGTTACCAACCCACACGCCAGTGGAAACAGTTATGCCTTATTTATCCATCAAAACCCCCTCATAATTTTGAACACCTCTCTTAAATCTCCCCTTAACCTTCTCTACTCCAAGGAGAACAATCCCAGCTTCTCTAGTCTCTCCACATAACCGAAGACCATCATCCCCAGTATCATTCTTGTAAATGTGATACAAAGTACACTGTCAGTGAGAAAGATAAGGTGCAATACAAAGCCACTTCAGTAAATGGTATCAAACTAATAACTGAACTTGTTTGAAACAAATGTTAATTTACTGCAGTTTACCACAGCTGGTTTATTGCTGGAATTGGTAACCTGTTCGCTCAGCTAATATCGACACGTCCATTTCCCCAGAGCTCAACTAGTCAGACCGGTGTAGCGAAATCATTCAAGGCGCTATATAAATGCAGGTTGCTTTTGTTGTTGACTGCAGCTCGGGGTGGGTGGTTGCGCCGGGCTCGGGGTGGGTGGGTGCGCCGGCTCGGGGTGGTGGGTGGGTATATCAGTGGACTGCAAATTGGAGTGATAGTGGTGGAAATGTTCTTTTCCTGATCCTGCTGCAGTGTAGAAGAGGCTAAGCTGCTGCTCCCCCCATAAGGGGCCAAAAAGTGGTGCATGAGTCACGGTTCAGCAGTATTCATGGTTGGTTGAAGGTCAGGATTGGTAAGGAGCAAAGAATGATCTAGTGAAAACATCAAGCATTTCTTTAGACTACATCAGACTACTGACTTCATTTCATTTGGGAGGAACAACAGGTGCTTATTAACACTAGTAATAATGGTGAATTATTGACGTAACGCTCCTGAAATCCAGTAATTCATTAGCCTATATATTTACAACATGAGCTATTTCAGATGGCTTGAACAGAATTGCAGGATATCATGGGTGCAGATTAATAGTGTACCTGTAGTTAGCAAGATATTGGATTAACCATAGATGGATAATTAACAGATTAGAAATGTATAAATAGGTGACTCTGTGACCTATCCAAATGCTGAAATAGTAATGCCTCACACAAAATATTCTCTTTATAGGACATCTGAGGGCCTCGTCGCTAATTCCATCCCCATCCCCTACCATTGCTTCAGGCTGAACCAGACTGTTCGGCATCCTATTCAATCCTGAGCTGAGCTTTCGACCCCATATCCTCTCCATCACAAAGATCATCTACTTCAACATTGCCCACCTCCACCCCTACCTCAGCCCTGCTGTTGCTGAAACCCTCATCCCTACCTTTGTCATCTCCAGTCTCAACTGTTCTCTTGATCAGCCTCCCCTCCTCCACCCTCTGTAAACTTTGGTTGATCCAAAAACTCTGCTGGCCCTATCCTATCTTGCACTGTTCCATTCACCCATCACCTCATCCTTGCAGATCTAAATTATCTCCTAGTCCCCCAATGCCTCACATTTAAAGTTCCCACCCTTGTATTTAAAGCCCCTCCTTATCTTTGCAACCTCCTCCAGCCCTGCAAGACCCTGCCCCCCCTCGAAATCTCCATTCCCCGACTCTGGCCTTTTGTGTATCCCTTCTCCCTTTGTCCCACCATTGGCGACCGTGTCTTCAGCTGCCTAGGCCCCATACTCTGGAATTCCCTTCTTCTCCTCCTTTAATACGCTCCTCAAACCCAACCTCTTTGACTAAGCTTTTGGTCACCCCTTCTAATATCTCCTCCTTTGTCTCAGTGCTTCTGATTATACCTCTGTGACGTGCCTTGGAACTTTTTTTTTACATTAAAGGCAAAAAAAACCCCACATGGTTAAGAATACTCTGATGCATAAATCACACCAGCACGATGCAATATAATTATTTTTCCAAGTAAACATAGAAACATAGAAACATAGAAACATAGAAACATAGAATCTAGGAGCAGGAGTAGGCCATTCGGCCCGTCGAGCCTGCACCACCATTCAATACGATCATGGCTGATCATTCAAATCCAGTACCCTGTCCCTGCTTTAATCCCCACAGTACACATATCCCACCCGACCCCCGTAACCCCACGTATTTAATTCCCCCTAACATATCCCATCCTATCCCCATAACCCCACATATTTAATCCCCCCCTAACACTAAGGGTCAATTTATCATAGCCAAATCAACCTAACCCGCACATTTTTGGACAGTGGGAGGAAACCGGAGCACCCGGAGGAAACCCACGCAGACACGGGGAGAATGTGCAAACTCCACACAGACAGTCACCCGAGGTCAGATTCGAACCCGGGTCTCTGGCGCTGTGAGGCACCAGTGCTAACCACTATGCCACCGTGTTGCCCTCTTGACAATGCAGCGTTTAGAAGCTAAGCAAATAACATTGTAAAGAGTGTGTATCACATGAGTTGTCTGAAACAAAAACAAGAAATTCAAAGCGAGTCCATCAGGTGGAAATCCTTGTGGATTGGGCAAACTGTTCTGATGAAGGGTCTGCACCTAAAACATTAATGTATTTTCTCTGCTGATGGACCTGCAGCACTTTTCCAGCAAGTTTTCTTCTTGTATCTGCAAAAATTTAGAGTTCAGTTGTTAGCCTCTGACTCGGAAGGTTGTGGCTCCAAGTCCCACTACAGAGACTCGGAACAAATAATCTAAGCTGACACTTCAATACAGCACTGAGGAAGCGCTGCGCCATCTATGGTGCTGTCTTTTAGATGAGACGCTAAATCGAGGTCTAGTCTGCTTTGTAGGGCCGACGTAAAAGATTCCAAGGCAGTATCCGAAGAAGAGCAGGAGAGTTCTCCCAATGTCCTGATACGTCAGTGCAGTATCAACTTTTCACCATTATAAATTTCTATGTCTGTATTTATGTAGTCAATTTTGACTTTCTGTTCAGTTGTTCGCTGACACCATATTGGTAATAGTTATGAGTTTATTTGACACGAATTAATACATTAGAGTATTTAAGCAGTCGTTTACAAAGTACATTTGAGAATTATATTACCACCTTTGGGTAGAAGATGTGATGCCGTTCCCCGTTCCCTCTACTCTCGTTCTAGTTCACCTTCCTGGTGCTTTCTTTTTAGTCTTCTACAAAATGAGATCAGAATCTGCCATTTAAGGGATGCGGTTATGCTTGGAAGGTTAACTTTGCACAGGTACTAGACCATTAAAAGGCTTTATCCTGGAGTATGCCTTTATACAAAACAAACAGTAGCACACAGCACAATGATGGCAGTGGAAATGAGAGTGGAATAACTGCCTCTTCACAGTCCTTATGCCCACAGTAGTTGCTGTTTCTATGTTGAGGCATGAATGGAGTCAATACTAACTTACCCCTGTGCCTTGGTCTGTATCACTAATTGCAAATGCTTTGTGTATGGAAAAAATTGGCTTGAAAACAGCGTTAATGAACAGTCTGGTGCCTCTTTGGCAAATTATATAAAGCAATCGTGTGAAGATAGTAGAACGGCCACTGTTGCGACAGCCCAGCAGTGACTGCAGTGGGTTAACGTACCCAAGACCTGTCACTTGAGGGGATAGAGCTGAGTACTGGAAGAGAATTGAGTTGTGAGATTGTAAGAGTAATAAATCTGCAAAGCTGGAAGAGAAACAAATTATGGTAGTAACTATGAGAGGAATTGAAGTAAACTGCAAAAGGAGAAGAGTCTCTGAGAAATGGGGGGTGGGGGGGGGGGAGGTGATGGTATTCAAACGTGAAAGAGTAAAAGAAACTTAAATCAACCGGAGAGAGTAGAGAATTACAGAAATAAAAGCAGCGAGCAGATAAAAGCAACAAGCACAGCCGCATCCAGCCATTAGAGCAGGCACTGCTACTCTGCAATCAGCCTGTTGGAGGCATGGTTCAGTGGGTCAGCTTTTCTCTTCATCCAAGGGACTTCCCTGGGGTCCGCCCCTCAGTGGGGTCAGGCCGCTATGTGCTCCAGTCCAGGTGCCAGGCTGAAAGACTCGGGAATAAGTCTGCTGCGTAACTGTTCAGCTGCAACTCACAACCTTATCTAGTAGGTTGAACTGCAATATCGGTCTTTGTCAGGTACTTAAGATAAAAGTGACACAGATGGTGGTGCAATGGGTTAGGGCTGTCCTTTCATCCAAGACCTGAGTTTGAATGTAGCCCCGACTGCTGTCTGTGCTCACTGTAAAGTTCTTGTGTGAAATTAGTTTGCAGTAGGCATAAAACTGACAACAAATAGATGCTAAATTGCCCCTCTGCAATTGTCTCACTGATACGACGGAGTGGAGGAAATGTTTAATCTAACTGTACCTGGAGGGAATGTTTAATCTAACTGTGCCATAGCTGATGTGGGAGTGCTTGGCACTGCCGCTAAGCTTGAAGTGGGAAAGTGTTGAATTGCTCAGCAGCGATATCCTCACTGTAATGAGAACAAAATGCACACACAAAAAGAAAATATATTTAAAATAAAGTAAAAATGTGGGTGCCTAAGCTAAAATTTCCATCAAACTAGATGAACTTGTTGTTTCATCATGTGTTTGATGCCATCGCAGCTCAGTACAGTGAACAACAGAGAAAGCAACTTCAACAACATCAGCTTGTATTTATATAGCGCCTTTAACGTAGTAAAATGTCCCAAGGCGCTTCACAGGAGTATTAAAAGACAAAAAAATTGACACCAAGCCACATAAGGAGAAATTAGGGCAGGTGACCAAAGACTTTGTCAAAGAGGTAGGTTTTAAGGAGGAAAGAGAGGTAGTGAGGCAGACAGGTTTAGGCAGGGAATTCCAGAGCTTAGGGCCGAGGCAAACAAAGGCACGGTCACCAATGGTTGAGCGTTTATAATCAGGGATGCTCGAGGGCAGAATTAGAGGAGCGCAGATATCTCGGGGGGTGGGGGATTGTGGGGCTGAAGGAGATTGTAGAGATAGGGAGGGGTGAGGCCATGGAGGGATTTGAAATCAAGGATGAGAATTTTGAAATTGAGATGTTGCTTAACCGGGAGCCAATGTAGGTCAGCGAGCACAGGGGTGATGGATGAATGGGACTTGGTGTGAGCTAGGACATGGGCAGCCGAGTTTTGGCTTCATCCTGCAATAAGCCAATGTTTCCTTGCTCATTACAATGTGAGACCCGAATTATTGAGTTTGGAGTATTCACTGTTCAAGTCGTGTTTGTCACATGTCACATGTGGGCAACACGGTGGCATAGTGGTTAGCACTGGTGCCTCACAGCGCCAGAGACCCGGGTTCGAATCTGACCTCGGGTGACTGTCTGTGTGGAGTTTGCACATTCTCCCCGTGTCTGCGTGGGTTTCCTCCGGGTGCTCCGGTTTCCTCCCACAGTCCAAAAATGTGTGGGTTAGGTTGATTTGGCTATGATAAATTGACCCTTAGTGTTAGGGGGGATTAAATATGTGGGGTTATGGGGATAGGATGGGATATGTTAGGGGGAATTAAATACGTGGGGTTACGGGGGTAGGGTGGGATATGTGTACTGTGGGGACTAAAGCAGGGACAGGGTACTGGATTTGGATGATCAGCCATGATCGTATTGAATGGCGGAGCAGGCTCGACGGGCCGAATGGCCTACTCCTGCTCCTAGATTCTATGTTTCTATGTTTCTATGTTTAAATGGTACAGAATGATTTTTGCACTCCTAGAAACAGAAGGGTAGATGTAGACTTTGAGGGCCTGAGCTTCCAGTTATTGAGTTTGGCCTTATTGTATCGCCCGGGCACAGCGCAGAGAGGTTGTGGTTGTTGGAGGCCAATCATCTCCGCCTCAGGACATCGCTGCAGGACTTCCTCAGGGCAGTGTCCTCTGCCCAACCATCTTCTGCTGCTTCATCAATGACCTTCTCGCCATCATAAGGTCAGAAGTGGGGATGTTCGCTGATGACTGCACAGTGTTCAGTTCCATTCGTAACTCCTCAGATAATGAAGCAGTCCGTACCCGCATGCAGCAAGAACTGGACAACAATCAGGTTTGGGCTCATAAGTGGCAAGTAACATACGCGCCACACAAGTGCCAGGCAATGACTATCTCCAACAAGAGAGAGTCTAGCCACCTCCCCTTGACATTCAATGGCATTGCCATTGTCAAATCCCCCACTATCAACATCCTGGGAGTCACCATTGACCAGAAACTTAACTGCACCAGCCACATAAATACTGTGGCTACAAGAGCAGGTCAGAGGCTGGGTATTCTGTGGTGAGTGTCTCACCTCCTGACCAATGTTGCCTATAATTTTGTTTTGGGCTGCACAGCTCCTTTAGTGGGCTAAGTTTGATCCATGGTCTATACTGAGTTCACTGGTTTCAGCTTGAGTAGCAGTAGAAGCAGAACTGGCCGTCTGTGCCCCTGGGTCAGCAAGTGGAAGGAGATCAGCTGCCAGGGGTCCCAGTTCTGATCACCATCATGTGATGCCTGCTTTAAAATGCTTGTGGCTGTGATTCCCCTCGCAGTGAAATAGCCTTCATTGTGGAGCCTCACTGTTGAATCGAGGTACTGTCCGTGACCATAGGATACTGTTCCGCAGCCAAGCATGAGTTGGCACCTTCAGCAGATGAAAGAGGGTGAACTTTGAGGAAGGATTAGGAAAGTTAAATTTGTACAGTGGAGAGAAGGTTGGGGACACCGCATTGTGATATATCAAATGGTGTAAGATAAGGTAAACCCATAATACTTATGAAAGACCAGTAAGACAAGAGGACAAGGCAGAGAGAAAGGTATTAATATGGGAAATGATAACCAGACTGTGACAGGAAGGGATAGAGAGTACAAATCTAAGAGTAAATCAACAGATAAGGCTAGAGGTTACAAAAATAATAAAAGGACAAAACTAAAGGCTCTGCATCTGAATGCACGTAGCATTCGAAACAAAATAGATGAACTGATAGCGCAAATAGAAATAAATAAATACGATCTGATAGCCATTACAGAAACATGGCTGCAGCATGACATAGATTGGGACCTGAATATTGAAGGGTACATGACATTTAGGAAGGACGGGAAGCTAGGAAAAGGTGGAGGGGTGGCTCTGTTAATTAATTAAGATATTAGCACAATAGAGAGGGTGACCTAAGTTCAGGAAACCAGGATGTAGAAGCGGTTTGGCTAGAGATGAGAAATGATAAAGGCAAGAAGTCACTTGTGGGAGTGGTGTACAGGCCCCCTAACAGTAACCACATGTTAGGCTGGAGTATAAAGGAAGAAATAATGGGAGCTTGTCAGAAAGGTACGGCAATAATCATGGGGGATTTTAATCTACATATAGACTGGAAAAATCAGATGGGCAAAGGTAGCCTAGGTGAGGAGTTCATTGAATGTTTTCGGGATGGTTTCTTAGAACAACACGTTCTGGAGCCAACCAGAGAGCAGGCTATACTAGACCTGGTATTGTGCAACGAGATAGAATTAATTAATGACCTCATAGTGAAGGCGCCCCGAGGTAGCAGTGATCATATGATTGAATTTTACTTTCAGTTGAGGGAGAGAAGAGTGGGTCCAAGACCAGTATTTTAAACTTAAATAAGGGCAATTATGAGGGCATGAAAGCAGAGCTAGCTGAAGTGAACAAATTAGGTTAAGGGATAGGTCAATAGAGTTGCAGTGGCAGACATTTAAGGGGATATTTCAAAATACACAGAATATATACATTCCAACGAGAAAGAGAAATTCCAAGGGGAGGACCCACCATTCGTGGTTAACTAAAAAAAGTTAAAGATAGTATCAAACTTAAAGAAAAAGCATATAATTGTGCAAAGATGGGTGGCAGGTCAGAAGATTGGACAGAATATAAAAAAAGCAAAGAATAACTAAAAGATTAATAAGGAGAGAAAAATTAGAGTACGAGAGAAAGCTAGCTAGAAATATAAAAACAGATAGTAAGAGTTTCTATAGATATTTAAAAAAGAAAAGAGTTAACAAAGTGAGTGTTGGTCCTATAAAAAGTGAGTCTGGGGAATTAATGGAAAATAAGGAGATGGCAGTTGAATTGAACAGGTATTTTGCATTGGTCTTCACTATAGAGGATACAAGTAACATCCCAGAAATAGCTGTAAATCAGGAAATGGAAGGGAGGGAGGAACTCAAGAAAATTACAATCATCAGGCAAGTGGTACTGAGCAAATTGTTGGAGCTGTGGGCTGACAAGTCGCCGGGTCCTGATGGACTTCATCCTAGGGTCTTAAAAGAAGTGGCTAGTGAGATAGTTGATGCATTGGTTTTAATTTTCCAAAATTCCCTAGATTTGGGGAAGGTTACATTAGATTGGAAAATAGCGAATGTAACTCCTTTATTCAAAAAGGGAGGGAGACAGAAAGCAGGAAACTACAGGCCAGTTAGCTTAACATCTGTCATAGGGAAGATGTTAGAAGCTATTATTAAAGACGTTATAGCAGGGCACTTAGAAAAGTTCAACGTAATCAGGCAGAATCAACATGGTTTTGTTAAAGGGAATTCTTTGAGGAAGTAACATGTGCTGTGGATAAAGGGGAACCGGTGGATGTACTGTACTTAGATTTCCAGAAGGCATTTGATAAGGTGCCACATCAAAGGTTATTGCAGAAAATACAAGCTCATGATGTAGGGGGTAACATATTGGCATGGATAGAAGATTGGCTAGCTAACAGGAAACAGAGAGTAGGAATAAATGGGTCATTTTCTGATTGGCAAGATGTAACGAGTGGTGTACCACTGGGATCAGTGCTGGGGCCTCAACTTTTTACAATTTTTATAAATGACTTGGATGAAGGGACCGAAGGTATGGTTGCTAAATTTGCTGATGACACAACAATAGGTAGGAAAGTGAATTGTGAAGAGGACAGAAGGAGGCTACAAAGGGATATAGATAGGTTAAGTAAGTGGGCAAAGATCTGGCAAATGGAATATAATGTGGGAAAATGTGAAGTTGGCCATTTTGGCAGGAAGAATAAAAAAGAAGCATATTATCTAAATGGTGAGAGATTGCAGAGCTCCGAGATGCAGAGGGATCTGGGTGTCCTAGTGCATGAATTGCAAAAGAATGCAGGTACAGCAAGTAATTAGGAAAGCTAATAGAATGTTATCGTTTATTGCGAGGGGAATTGAATACAAAAGTAGGGAGGTTATGCTTCAGTTATACAGGGCATTGGTGAGACCACATCTGGAGTACTGTGTACAGTATTGGTCTCCTTATTTAAGGAAGGATGTAAATGCGTTGGAAGCAGTTCAGAGAAGGTTTACTAGACTAATACCTGGAATGGGTGGGTTGTCTGATGAGGAAAGGTTGGACAGGCTAGGCTTGTATCCGCTGGAGTTTAGAAGAGTAAGAAGTGACTTGATTGAAACGTATAAGATCCTGAGGGGTCTGGACAGGGTGGATGTGGAGAGTATGTTTCCTCTTGTGGGAGAATCTAGAACTAGGGGTCACTGTTTAAAAATAAGGGGTCGCCCATTTAAGACAGAGATGAGGAGAAATTTTTTCTCAGAGGGTCGTGAGTCTTTGGAACTCTCTTCCTCAGAGGGCGGTGGAAGCTGAGTCTTTGAATATTTTTAAGGCAGAGGTAGATAGATTTTTGATAAGCAAGGGGGTGAAAGATTATTGGGGGTAGGCGGGAATGTGGAGTAATCAGATCAGCCATGATCTTATTGAATGGCGGAACAGGCTCGAGGGGCCGAGTGGCCTACTCCTGCTCCTAATTTATATGTTTGTATGTATTTAAATTAGTGAACAGCACAGTAAATTCAAATTGGACATTCTTTACTTAAAGGGTGATCAATGTTAGGTATTATCTATCAGTTAATGCAGTAAACTCAAAGACTTCAGGGGTGTTCGAAATGCTTTGGACGTTGGGTTAGGTGAGTTGGAACACTGCAGGGACAAACCTTGATAGGCGAAATGCCTTTTTTTGTGCTTGACTTTCTTTTTATCTAGCACTGCACCTCAGGGGGGATACATTGGCCTTGGGAGTGCAGCGCAGATTCACCAGAATGATACTGGGGCTTAGAGGGTTAAATTATGAGCGTGGGTTGCATAAACTTGGCTTGTATTCCCTAGAGTATAGAAGATTGAGGCATGTTCTGATCGAGGTCTTTAAGATGTTAAAAGGATTTGATAGGGTAGATACGGAGAAACTATTTCCTCTGGTGGGTGAATCCAGAACAAGCAGACATATCTTAAAATTAGACCTAGGCCATTCACGAGTGAAATCAGGAAGCACTTTTTCACACACAGTTTAGTAGGAATCTTGAATTCTTTGCGCCAAAAGGCTGTGGATGCTGGAATATTTGGAGCTTTCAAAGTTGAGATTGATGGATATGAAGCAAAGATGGAGTTGTGGTACAGATCAGCCATAATCTAATTGAATGACGGACCAGGCTTAAGGGGCTGAATGGCCTACTCCTGTTCCTAGGTTTTTTTTTATATATATATATATATATATATATATATATATATATATACGGCTTTGACTATAATCTCAAAGCTTCATAAAGACCAATCTTGTAGGTTTTGTGTAACGGAGGATTTTGCAAGTTTAAAATGGGCCTAATTAGAGTATGTTAATATTCTCTCTAATGTGTAGGACCCTCAGCCCACTAGTGCGATCACTGTTAATCGAAACTGACTACAGGTTTGACAAAATAACTGGCACCTCGTGTCAAGTGTGGACTCAGTTCCAGTGAATGTAGCAGAAACCTGTCAAGAAACTTTGCTGACAGTGGGTTTATGCAACCTATCCTCATAATTTAACCCTCTAAGCTCCAGCATCATTCTGGTGATCAGTGCCCTTAAATAAGTAACAATATTGGTAACATTTAGAATTATTTTAATCTACATAATTAGGTAACTGCTTTGAACACTGCATTTAATGTTTCATTCTGAAGGTCTCTTTAATGTTATGGTCAGTGTGATTTTTTTTTCCCCTAACTCAAACCATTCCTCTGAAGCTGCTCACAAAAAGGTAGCTTTAAATAATCTGTATTTTTAAGCATCTGAATATTCAAAATTGTGCTGAGATGCAGGAATATAACCCAGTATCTCTCTACTTCTGTTTGACAGTTTCTCTTCACGATATTGGTGTGCCTGCTCCAGTGTTATCTCTACCCACTTACCCGGGGTGCACAGGTTCATTGCAGGGTGACCCGCACGCTGATTTGTTTTTGCCCCTCCCTCCCCACGGGGAAGTGCGACACAGGGCGGTTAGGATCGGGAAACCGAATCCCATAGGGAAACCCAGAGTATGATCCCACGCCCTCTAATCCATGAGGGTGCAATGATTACATTCTGTACAGATGGAGATGTGGGAGGTTTCAATTGGCGGAGTTGGGGAATTCCATGCAATGGAAAAGCAATCCAGTCTTCAGGGAGCCTTGTCATTTTCTTGAGCAAGATGTAACGCTTATCACAAGAATATTGATCTACTTCACTCCACTGCCATGCATTCTGGTAGTCGGGGATGCTGGTTGGAGTTTGATGCTGTCTACAGACTGCGGACTGTTTCCTACCAGCTGCTAAAAGCCATTTTTAATTTAATGCCACAATCCCCATCATAAAATGTGTGAAACATAAACAAGAAAGTCATGCAGCATGATAACCCATCAGGGCTGTTGTGCAGATCTTGGATTTAACATTTCGCACACAGCTTTGTGCTTGGTTAAGAAAGCACATCTTGTTTTCATTAACAAGGACAGAGTTGCATTCCAATTAAATCAGCACCACAATGCAACACAACACACATGTTTTCAACGAGCAAAAAACGAAACTTTGCTGAACCTTCCTGCCCCCCCGCCCCTTGTACTGTATGGGGGGAGGGGTTAACAATTAACAGTGATAGATGTGTGTGTGTGTGTGTGCAGGCCTTGAATTGTTTGTGTATCCCCATGTACTGTATAACACTTCACAATACATTGAACACCAAAAGTTCACCCCATGCACCCGCCGTAAGCTTGAGCTCATCCAAAATACTGCTGACAATACCCTAACTCGCACCAAGTCCCATTTACCCAACGCCCCTGTACTCACTGAACTACGTACAGCTGTGGCTCAGTTGGTAATGTACTCGCCTCTGAGTCAGAAGGTTGTGGGGTTAAGTCCCACTCCAGGGACTTGCGCACATAAAACTAGGCTGACACTCCAGTGCAGTGCTGAGGGAGTGCTGCACTGTCAGAGGTGCCGTCTTTCGGATGAGACATTAAACCGAGGCCCCGTCTGCTCTTTCAGGTGGACATAAAAGATCCCATGTCACTATTTCAAAGAAGAGCAGAGGAGTTCTCCCTGGTGTCCTGGCCAATATTTCTCCCTCAACCAACATAACAAAAACAGATTATCTGATCATTTTCACATTGCTGTTTTTGGGAGCTTGCTGTGCTCAAATTGGCTGCCGCGTTTCCCACATTACAACAGTGACTACACTTCAAAAAGCACTTCATTGGCTGGTGGTTGTGAAAGGCACTATATAAATGCAAGACTGTCTTTCTTTCTTTCTTCTTTACATTGGCTCCTGGTCTCGAAATGCCTCAATTTTAAAATTCTCATTCTTGTTTTCTAATCCCTCCATGGCCTCGCCCCTCCCTATCTCTAACCTCCCCCAGCCCTACAACCCTCCGCGATCTCTGCGCTCCTCCAATTTTGGCCTCTTGCGCATCCCCAATTTTCATTGATCCACCATTGGCGGCCTTGCCTTCAGCTGCCTAGGCCCTAAGCTCTGGGAATCCCTCCCTAAATCTCTCCGCCTCACTACCTCTCACTCCTCATGTACTGTAGAAAACTTGACTTGATGTGTGTAAACCCCACATACTTTATAGTGCATTAATGAATTGGATTGTACTACTGTACATTGTCTTGAAGTTGCAATGTCTGTATACTTCGCTCCTCATGTGCTGTACAGCACTTTCCCGCTCTGAGTTCCACTCTGGGGTGTGCAGCAATGTTCCCTCTTATTATTTTTGGAGCGGGCCATTCAAAATATCGCGCATGTGCTGTTTTTACGTTGAAAAGCCGGCTGCGCGGGATCCCTGGAGCGCTGCGTGGACGCGCGGCTTAAAGGGAACATTGGAGTGCAGTTACCAATTGGTCCATTGGAGCATAAATCCAATCAAAAGTGAATGTCTGTTTTAAACATCAAGGATGCGTGAGTTCTATGTTCCATTGGTGAGAATTATTTTGTAACTCTCATGACATGAAACTGTGAGGGGATTGTATAGCTGATCGTTGTCCGTGAAATCTAAATAGCGTCTATCCACCTGCTGAGTCCATTATTCTGTTTATACTGCAAAGTGTATTTGTAAAAGAAATTAGAAGAGTGGCATCTTCATGTAGTGCTTGGCATTTGACATCCACTGGCAGGTGGGTCAGTAACCAAAGGACACAGGTTAATGGTAATAGCAAAAGAACCAGAGGGGAGATGAGGAGAATTTTTTTTCTGCAGCAAGTTGTTTTGATCTGGAATGCACTGCCTGAAAGGGTGGTGGAAGCAGATTCAATAGTAACTTTCAAAAGGGAATAGGAAACATTTGCAGGGCTGTGAGAATGGGACTATTTGGACAACTCTTTCACAGAGTCGGCACAGACACAATGGGCCGAATGGCCTCCTTCTGCGCTGTATGATTCTATCATTCTCAAGCCTGTAAAGTGATTGATATCAATATCCCTCCTACCTTTTTGTACAGGCAGAATACCTCAACCAGCGAAATTTGATTTTGTAGTAACCTACGACCCCGAAGGTTGTCTGGGACTGCAGGAAATGTTTCAGTTCCATTAGTGATGGTGTTAACCCTGGATTCCCTGTATTGGGAGATACTGGAGCTGAGCCTGAGTTGAGGCTGAATGCACTGTCCATCTGTAATATACTAAATATCTTGTATCAGCTTTTCCTGTTATAATTTCCTATGTCCACATTTATACTAGAAGTCACCATATAAACTTTGTCATGTTGTAAGTTCACCTTATTCCCAGTGGAGATGTTGCAGCCCCCACCACTGGCGGGAACGTGTAATTACAGTGCCAACTTTATCGAGGCAGTTTCCATTATAATATTGAACATAGAAATTTATAATAGAAACATGAAAATAAGGACAGACTTTGACTTTAAAATGGGGACTGAATCACATGTATCCTGGTTGAATTATCTCTGGCCTCAACGCTGCCTCCCTCACCTGAAGACTACATTTGGTCTTGATTCCTTGGGGTAGATCTTGACTTTGGCTTCAGTGGAAATAAAAATCGGGAGAGGTTTAAAGTGGACTGCCGACTTGCTATCAGCTGTTTAACACTATTGCACAAAGTCGAGATCTACTCCCATGTGTGCAATACCACAAAGGATCAGCTGGTCACTTTATAATTTTCTTATTGCCTTTCTGCTTAAGGGAAAGATAATAAAAATACAATTGATTTTTATTCCATCGGTCAGTGCCTACTTTTTTTTTATTCCATTGGTTAACGCCTTCACACATTTTAGCGCCTCTGCCCTTGCTGTATGCATGGTGCAATGAAGAATTCTGACGAGCGCTTCAGAACTTGGAGCCGCCAATCGTTTAGTTTCCAGTGATATGCAGGAAGCGTTAACCAGTTAAGAGCGATGAGCCTGCAGCCACTGATCTCCCACTGTGTACAAGACAAAACTGTGCGACAGAAATGCAGACTCAGCCCAGCCCCTCAGCAGAGTACAAAGGGAAACCAAAAGCAAGAACTCTGAACTGTTTTCAAGCTCATGCCTCAGTTATAATGCAAAGCCACACCCAAGTTGAAGTGGTCTTTTGAGCAAAATATTAATGCATTTTTAAGATGTTGCGATAGTGAGTATTTTTAGCCCAACCATATACCAAACTCTCAATTATCTGGGAGATAAAAAGGTTTGCTTTTTATTTCTTCATTTCCTCTTATTCTGCTTTCAGTTGCTGCCTCCTTTCAGTAACTTGTGTCTGCACTGTCAGCCTTGCATCTTCTGGAAGCTAATCCAGCTTTCAAATCTTTGTTTCTTATTTAGTGGTTATGCATTGAAGCCCTTTCATAAAGAATCTGTTGTTGCCACACACAAGCTTCACCGTGCACAATTGGGTTATTTACTGACCTGACTGGTTGATTCAGAGAAAACAGCAAGCTCGGGTTCAGCACCAGTCTTGGCTTGAAACTGCTGCGCTTGTAACATTGATTCAAAAACTGTCCAGTTCAAAGAATTTGTTGTGTTCTCTGGTGCCTCGGGATCTGAAACTATCCTTTACGCTGGTCACATTGTTTCCTGAAGGTGAATTGGAACGAATGGTTTGAAAAGAGTACTTAGGAGATTCAATGTGCAATTTGTGTTGCATTGTTTTGACTATATCAACATCTAGAACATTGAATGTATAATTTCTTCCACAGCGGCTACTCTTGAGTCTGACATTATTCCCCTCCCCTTGTGAAAGCACTGACTTGTATCATTTCATGATGGGGGGGGGGATCTGCTATCTTGTCCAATTGACCATTCTCTAGATATGGTCCCAGATAGTTATGTTGTTGACAGTGGGGGAGGGGCAGAGACATCACTGCCCATCCTGCTCCTGCAGTGGCCATGCATCCACACCTACCACTAGGGAATCACCGGCTAATAATCAAGAATGGGTCCGTCCCCCCCCCCCCCCCCCCCAAAAAACAAGAAATCCGTCAAGCCTGACATACTTAGCCTGGGGATGCTGAGGCCATGTGCAGTGCTTTATTGCCGGAGTTTAGAGTTTGGTATGTGTGGCACAGTTCCACACTAAAGTGCTTCTACCAGTTGAATTGTCTGGAGAGGCAAGCCTGGCATTTTGATTCCCACTGGCAGTGGCCCAGAATTTGCTGGAGCCGGGCATCTCGCGGTGAACGCTGAGAGTTGGATTTTTTTCCTCACCCTTCAGCGCCAGTTATTTTTGCGTTGCAAATTGCTGGATGTACGAGGGCAATGGGGCATCTGGGATCTTGGTGAATGACGGGACCAACAGTCTATCACCTTAACCAATGGGATTCAAGGATAGAAAAAGAAACAGCGAACGATGGAGAAGGAAAAAAGATGAATCAGAGTCAAATTAGATACAGAAAGAGAAATAAGGAGAGGGAAAGAAAGATTGGATTAAAAGAGACTAAGAAGAAAAATACTACCTGCAGAAGTGAGACTCCACAGTTTCAATTGTTCCCTTTCTGGGCCTCCAAGTTTGAGTGACATTGCAGGACCATAAAGGGAACCTATTAACAGGGTCCTTACGCCGTGAAAAAACAGCCCAGACTTTGGCGATTTTATTTCATATTTACGGTGCAAATCCAGTAATTTCTTGACACTCATGGGGAGGTTGATGGCAAGGTCTTGTCTTTGCAAGGCTAACTGCGGAGCAGTGCAAATCGTCCACCAATTTGTGGCGATTCACAACTCACGGTGAATCTCTTCCTTGCCACAAATTGCTGGGTTTGTTGTGCACTAATATTGGCTGGTGCCGTCAACTTGCCATTATTTCTCCAGCAATTTGTAGGCCATTATTTATTATTTTATTTACCAATTATGTCCTCCCCTCCTCAGTGCTACTGGAGCTGTTTTATTGTGGTCTGGTTCTGTTGTCCCTATGCATTCTACTGTACAAATGACTATTCCACAACACACAGGAATGGCAGATTTCCTTCACGCAAAGACATTAGTGAACTGGTTTTTTGGCGCAGAATTAACTTGCCATTGGTGGGATTTGAACTCCAGGCCTCTGGATTGCTAGTCCAGTACCATATCGCTACACGACTGTAACCATTTACTATTACACTTCCTTTTCAAATACTGATTTAATTCCGTTTTAAATAATATTACAGTCTCTGCCTGAATAGTCACTTGTGGTAAAGCATTCCTTCGTTCTAACAATCCTTTGTTGGAAAAACATTTCTTCCAACTTACCCCTTCGTTCTCTTAGTGATAAATCATGTATCTATGAAAGAAAGAAAGACTTGTATTTATACAGCACCTTTTAAGTCCTCGGTATGTCTCAAAGCGCTTTACAGCCAATGAAATACTTTGGCAGTGTAATCATTGCTATCATGTAGGAAATTACTATGCCCCTTGTTACTGAGTCATCAACTAGTGGAAACAACCTTTCACTATTTACTATCTGAAACCCTTTCATAATTTTGAAAACTTCTGTTATTAACTCCCTTAACTTTCTCTGTTCCAGTCAAAAAAAAAATCCAGCTTTTTTAAACCTTTCTTCATAACTATAACCAACGCTCCCTCTAAGCTGCGCAGCCTGGGACCGGCTTTTCCAGTGATAAATTTCGCACATGCGTGAAATTGTGACTGGGCCGCGCAGCCCCTTAAAGGGACCGCGTACCCCCCAAAATATTAGTGGGATCATTGACTATAACCTCTCATTTTCAGTGAATTTTACTGTGTCATTTCCATGGCTTTAATATCCTTCTCATAATGGGATGCCCAGAAACATTGTGGTGTAATAAATGTCTTTTATAAATTCAATGTCACTTTGTTCCTTTGTATTCAATGCTCCTGGTTACAAATTTGGGTCTACTATTGGAGCATTCGCTGGTTCCGAGACGTAAGTGGTCTGAATGTCTTACTTTTATTGAAATTGACTCTCGCTGCCCTATTTCTACTTGCATAATAGTATTACACCCAGAGGTGTAATAATAGTACCCACTTGTGGACTGTCTTTCAAACATGTACTACTTCAGTTTCTCTTGAGGCAGACTGAGCAAGCATTTGTCAAGATGAGGCTTGATACAAATCATTAATCTGCTTTGTTTCACAGTGAGTGAACATACGACGCAGCAGGTACAATCAGATTCACTTAGTTTAATCGGTACAACTTGTCTTTGTGTAACAATACAAAAATAATGAAAAAGCTATGTTTTCCCACATCAATGGGTCATCTTGCTCGACTTGAACAAACTAATTTCTAAGCCCTCCATTGTATCCTTTTAGAAGACTTTTTCTGACCTCACTTTACAGCTTTCTGTTTCAAACACCTACATACCTGAGTGTGTCTCTGCATTTTATCTATTGCTGTTCATGGACAGAAACGGGATCAAAGACTTTCCAATGCAATTGGGTGTGAGTTGTTTTTGGATTATAAGACACGCTAATGAATTGCTTATTTCTATACTATGAGGAAACAACATCAAAGCTAGCTTGTTAGCATCTTTACTGACTTAAAATTTTTTTTTAACTTGCATGAATACACTATGTTTTAAAATGCAACATTTAAAGTAACACTTTTTCTCCAAATCCTTTCTGTGGAAGATTGGTCAAAGGATCCTGAAACATAATTGTCCTATATATAAAACACAGAAGCCTATTCACCTTTATGGGCGAATCTATCTGCATTCTCTCCTTTAAAGATCTATGCACACCTAGATCTGTATTTTCCTTTCTTCTTAACAATCTCATTTAGGATATACAGTACCCACCATTTACACTGCCCATGCCTATATCAGGCAAATACCGCTAACTGTTTACCATTTCCATTGAAGTCAATTACAAAGGCGCCGCTTATAACATTAAGCGTGACGGCTATTTCGAGCAATCCAGCAGTGCCACTGTAATGCAAAAATATTTGCGATGGTGTATTTACCCTATTATTGAATCTGCCTCAGAATAAATACCAGGTTTTAGTTCCAGGAAATAGATTGAAGCTGCCCGAAAGTCTCCACTTTTCAACTTCCGTAGTTGTTAATGGTGCGAACAACTGATAGAGACTTCAGGCAACTTCAGTCAGCTGTTAAGAACTCTGGGAGGCAGTCAGAAAGTGGAGACTTCAGCATTAACTGCTTTTACCGTCCACCGCATATAGTAGGCAAATCATGTTGGCACGAACGTGTCTGCTATATGTAGTGGGGACTGTACTTCATTTCAATATTTCTCTTCTCAAAATGTATTGCGACATTTTTCTGCATTAAACTGCATCTGCCACCTATCTGCCCATTCCCCTAACCTGTCTGTGTCCTGCAATCTCCTGAATTCTTCCTCACAGTTTGCCGTGCCACCTAATTTGGTATCATCATCAAACTTTGATATCATTCCTCGGCTGCTTTTATCCAAATAGTTTATATAAGTGGAAAATAAAAGTGGTCTCAGCGCAGATCCCTGGGGCAAGTCATTCTGAAAAACATACATTAATCTCTCTTCTTTGCTCTCTGTCCTCCAGACATCTCTATCTGTGTGGCTACATTCACTTTAACACCATGTGCCTTAACTTTTGCAAGAAGTCTCTTACCTGGAACCTCATCAAACGCACCCTTATATGAAGGGAATGCAGTTGTTTATAATGATTTTCAGTAAGTGTTGGATGAGGTTACAGATAAGAGACTTGTTGCAAAGGTTAAGGCACATGGTGTTAAAGGGAACGTAGCCACATGGATAGAGAGATGTTTGGGGGATATATACGTTTTCTGCGATTTCCTTTTTTTTTACGTTACTAAATTTAATTTGCAAGCTTTGCAAAATTCATTTGATACAATTGAGTTACTGACTGGAGGCTTGAAACAAAGAAAATAGCAAAAATTCTTTTGGAATGTGGGATTTAATGGGCTAAGATTACCATCAGGGTGGAATACAACTTCACATTTCACAAGTTCAGAGTACCCCAGTAACTGTGATGCTGCTGATAAAGCAATGTTGAGTTCTACAGACAAGAGGGTTGTGTGGATACCTAATCCCCTCACCCCCTCTTCCACTAAGATACAAGGGCTATAGGGAAAGAGCAGGGGAGTGGGACTAATTGGATTGCTCTTTCAAAGAGCTGGCACAGGAATGATGGGTCGCCTTCTGTGCTGTATAATTCTATGATTCTCTGAAATGCTCAGGAAGGGGAATCGGAGGAGTTGTAGTCATTGTGCACTATAATTACTCCTCCCATCCAATACCTATTTAGTATATAATTTGTTTGCTATGCAGTTTTATTCACTTATCCGATGGTACTAAGTTCAGTTGACCCAATCTTTCTTGATATGTCAGTCCGGCCATCCCAGGAATCAATCTAGTGAACCTTCGCTGCACTCCCTCAATAGCAAGAATGTCCTTCCTTAAGTTAGGAGACCAAAACTGCGCACAATACTCCAGGTGTGGCCTCACCAAGGCCCTGTACAACTGCAGCATCACCTCCCTACTCCTGTACTCACATCCCCTTGCTATGAAGGCCATCATTCCGTTTGCTTTCTTGACTGCCTGCTGCACTTGCATTCCCACCTTCAGTGACTGATGTACCATGACGCCCAGGTCTCGTTGCACGTCCCCTTTCCCTAATCTGCCACCATTCAGGTAATAGTCCGCTTCTCTATTTTTACCACCAAAGTGGATAACCTCACATTTATCCACATTGTACTTCATCTGCCATACATTTGCCCATTCACCCAACCTGTCCAAGTCACTCTGTAGCCTCCTAGCATCCTCCTCATTGTTCACACTGCCTCCCAATTTAGTGTCATCCGCAAATTTGGAGATATTACATTTAATCCCTTCGTCCAAATCATTAATATATAATGTAAACAGCTGGGGTCCCAGCACCGAACCCTGCGGTACCCCGCTGGTCACTGCCTGCCATTCTGAAAAGTACCCATTTACTCCTACTCTTTGTTTCCTGTGTGCCAACCAGTTCTCAATCCACGTCAACACATTACCCCCAATCCCATGTGCTTTAACTTTGCTCACCAATCTCTTGTGTGGGACCTTGTCGAAGGCCTTCTGAAAGTCCAAATACACCACATCTACTGGTTCCCCCCTGTCCACCCTATTGGAAACATCCTCAAAAAATTCCAGAAGATTTGTCAAGCATGATTTCCCTTTCACAAATCCATGCTGACTTGGACCTATCATGTCGCCACTTTCCAAATGGTCTGTTATGACATCTTTAATAATTGCTTCCATCATTTTACCCACGACCGATGTCAGGCTGACCGGTCTATAATTCCCTGCTTTCTCCCTCCCTCCTTTTTTAAAAAGAGGGGTTACATTGGCCACCCTCCACTCCATCGGAACTGATCCAGAGTCACTCACCAAGAATTCTAAATAAAATACTATTTTGGTAGATTGTTAAAATTGTACAGTTCCCGATGTTTATTCAGGGTGCAATTCTGTAACCTGAAAGCAAAACAAAAATCCCTAATTATGATTAAAATATTTGGGTGAATGCGCTGGCTGGAGATAGAAAGGAAATCGAGATTTTCAATTCCCATTCACTAAGTGGAAACATCTACACAATATATGTTGGTGAAATGATTCTGCAATATGTGTTGGAATCCAGTGCACTGGAACCTGCCCCATTTGCATTGCAGGGCGGAATTCTGAGCACCATCACCAACCCAGAAATAACTGCACGTGTGTTTGTTTCCAAGGTACGATTGTGTAAGTTTTCGGCAGAGGGTCGGCAAAGGAAAGAGTGCATTGCTGCCTATACGGAATAAAAAACAAAAATGCTAAAAACACTCCGCAGGGCAGGCAGCATCTGTGGAGAGAAACAGAATTAACATTTCAGGTCGATGATCATGCATCAGAATTGGAAGAAGTTAGACATTTAACAGTTTTTAAGCAGGTTCAGCACCAGGGAAAAGTGGGGGTTGGGGTGGGGGGGTGCCGCATGCGGGGGGAAAAAAGAAAGACAGACTTGCATTTATATAGCGTCTTTCACAACCACTGAACGTCCCAAAGTGTGTTACAGCCAATGGAGTGCTTTTGAAGTGTAGTCACTGTTGTAATGTAAGAAACGCGGCAGTCAATTTGTGCACAGCAAGCTCTCACAAACAGCAATGTGATAATGACCAGATAATCTGTTTTTGATATGTTGATTGAGAGATAATATAGGCCAGGACACCGGGGATAACTCCCCTGCTCTTCTTCGAAATAGTGCCATGAGATCATTTACGTCCACCTAAGAGAGCAGACAGAGCCTTGGTTTAACATCTCATGTGAAAGGTGGCACCTCCAACAGTGCAGCACTCCCTCAGCACTGCACTGGAGTGTCAGCCTAGATTTTTCTGCTCAGGTCTCTGGAGTGGGACTTGAACAAAGTGGGAAGAACAAAGAGGAGGGTCTGTGATAGAGTGGAGGGCAAAAGTGATTAAATGATAAAAAGGGATGATGGTGCGAGGCAAAAGGGGTGGTAATGGGACAAGTAAAGAAACAACAGATGGGTCTAGAAGTGTAAATGGTGACAGTAGAACAGCAAAGGGGAGGAAAGCATGGAAAATCTGGCAAAGTGGAGAAGGCTTCTGTGGCACGGGAGTGTGGCGTAGAAATGTGGATAGACCCCAGGGGTGCGGACCACTCCTCTGGCCGTGTACTAATACGGGATCCCCACCCCAAGCACCAGCCCACACCACCTCCACTCCCAGTGGTTCTGGTGCGGCCATCCTCCATTTCCAGAACCTGATAGAAAATGGGAGCGGTGGTTAAGATCTAAAGTTATTAAACTCCGTGTTAAGGCCAGAAGGCTGTACAGTGCCTAATAGAAAGCCCCTGTTTGTTGGATCTTTGTGTGTGCAAATTGGCTGCCACGTTTCCTATATTACAACAGTAACTACACTTCAAAAGCACTTAATTGCCTGTAAAGTGCTTTGGGGCGTCCTGAGGTTGTGAAAGACGCTATATAAATGTAAGTCTTTTTCTTTTATCTGAAGAGGTATCTTTTTGTCGGTGGCAAATATAATCACTACCGGCAGAGGTAGAGGGTGCCATCATTTATGGTCGTGAGTGCGCTGAGTGTTCAGCCTGTTCCCCCAGGCCCCACATGCAGCTCCTTGGCTCGCCTGTACAGACCCTTGCGCAGCTACTGGGGCAGGACCGGGAGCGGTGACCAGAAGATAGACTAGAAGTGTGAGATGCGCAGTTGCTCGTCTGGTGTTCTGCAGGACACCAGCAGCAAATAAAGGGGCCAGTGTTACAGCATTGGGTTGCATTACAGAAAAGCTGCAGTATAAAGAGGGCATTTGTCTTGATATCTGGTCTTCTAAGTAGCTACATTGACTGGCTAAATCACATGAGTGAAAATACATTGCTTTGCTCAAGTCAGAAACATTCAAAACTGTTTTGACAGTTACATGTATTTTAGGTATGTATTTGTGTGTATTAATCTATACTAATTCAGTTGAATGTTCTGAATCCTTGAAGTACACAGCTAATGGAAATCTCACAACTGATCTTGACTTCTCTCAAGATTTGATTCTGTTGACAATCATTTTGGACAGCAAAAAGAATGCACCCAGGTTCATCCTGAGAAAATGCTGAAATGCCCAGTTTAAATCAGGATTGAAGTTAACCTATGTTACTGAATATTACAGGTCCACAAAGTCAGCTTCTGAATTTGCCAGTAACTGCACTGGGACTGGTTTGGTGGACTGCAATGGTCTTTCTCCAATCCTGTACATTCCTGTGCTCCAATGCATGGCAGTTTACTAGGTTAGCGTTTCATGTACAGGTTTAGTGTTATAAAACTTTACTCATCCAGGGACCATGTGACTAATATTGTCAGTTTCTTGGTCTACTCTCTGTGTTACTAGTTTACCAGTTTGTAGGTTTGGTATCTGCGTTACTAGTTTGCCTGTTTATAGGTCTTCTATCTATTAGTTTATAATTCTGATATCTGTGTTACTAGTTTACCAGTTTATAGGTCTTCTATCTATTAGTTTATAGTTCTGCTAGCTATGTTACTATTTTGCCAGTTTATAATTCTGATATCTCTCTTACTAGTTTACCAATTTATAGTTCTTCTATCTGTATTACTAGTTTACTGGTATTCTTGCGATAGTTGGTTGTCTCTATTGGGATTACCACCTAGTTTTCAAGTGGCTATTTGGGTTAAACTGGTCCCCAAGAACCAGTTCTTTAAACATAAAGGGGGAAAAATTCAGTTGGTTGCGCCTCCCGTTAGCGCCAAGCAGCTAGCGCCCGGGCGCAGCGAAGTTTGCGCCGCTCGCGAAATTAACTAGACATTTTGCGGCGGCGCTAAACACTACCACCACGATCTCCTGCGCCGGCAGATCATGACGTCACTCAAGTGCGCAACGCCCCGGTATCGCCCCGGAGCGGATATTGCGTGGCGCCCCCTGCCTTACCGCCTGACGCTAGCAACGACAGGTTGAGGGGAGCGTTCTGCAGTCATGAAGGGAAAGGGGGAGCGCTATTTAAAGGTGACCGCTTCCTGCCTTTTATTGTTGGTGCCATTTTTGAACTACGCATTCTGAGAGAGAGAGGGAGAGACTTCTGGAGAGATTCAACGTTGTGTGAAGGAGTTTTGGGTACTGAGCAGCACTTTGCAGGTTCATTTTGATTTGCCATTCCTTGTATCGATTGAGCAGAGACTGTGGGGACTGCACTCTGAACTCTTTGCCTGGTACTCTCCATTGCTCTTTCCAGCACATTTGATGTGCAAGTCTCTCCAGGCCGAGATTCAAGGCTGCAATGAGCAGGATGTGGATGGAAAGCAAGATTAACCATCCCCTTTAAGAATTGGCCCGTGCCATTGTGTCTGTGTTCCATTGCTGACTGACATTACATGAGCTTCGCCAGCGCTCTGAGGTAGCTCCTCGGCCTTTGCGCCTTAAGACAGGTGTGAAGCGCCTGATTTAGCGCTCCAATCACCTCCCAGGGCGTTAAAAGTGAAGTTTCCAGTCAGTGGCGATAATTAGCGGCAGGCGCTAATTTTTGCGCCCGGACGATATTTGCGCCCCAAATGGGGCGCGACTGAATTTTTCCCCCAACGTCTTCTAATCCACTTACAACAACAACAACAAAAGCTTGCATTTAGATAGCGTCTTTAACATAGAAAAACATCCCAGGGTGCTTCACAGAAGCGTAATCAGACAAAACTGGACGGCGAGCCAAAGAAGGAGATACTGGGAAGGGTGCCCAAAAGCTTGGGCAAAGAGGTAGGTTTTAAGAAGGGTCTTAAAGGAGGAGAGCGAGGCAGAGTGTCCCAGAAGTTTATGTCTGCGTCCTGTGATGTGGAGACATTCCGCGATGTCTCACCTCGCTTATGCTTTTTCTGATCCAGCTCGCACGAAATTGATGTTCCAGACATCAGCTGTGCTGGGCTTGCGTATCCCAGCGGCGTAGTTAATTCGTGCGAGCTGTGGGATCACATGACTCAGTTAGAGCCAATGGCAGCACACCATCTTCCATTCATAAGTCTCACAGCATGGCTGAGAGACTTATGAATCTTACACCCCCCCAAAATAACAGCTAAACCTCAATTAAATTTAAAAAAAAACCCATCACATTAATAAAATAAGTATAGTTAATTAAATTAACCATTTTAAATAAAAAATTAAATTTTTGAAAAAATTCAAAATCTTTTAAAAAGTTATAAAAATAAACTTACCTGTCTTTAAAGTCTATAAAAAAGATATACCTGTAAAAAAAAATTCAAAAAAATACTTAATTCACTACTTACCTTCTTAAAAGCGGGTCTTACTCCTCCTTTTTACATTTCCAAAATCTTCAGTACTTACCTGCGCGTCCAAAGCATGAAGTGATATTAAAGTTATTAATGTTAGCGGTGAATTTTCATTGTTGACAAAGTAAGTATTGGAACCCAAACCATGATCCTTGGCAAAAGGTGGCATCTGTCATCTGTGCTTGGTGTTCTCTAGGGTTTTATTGTGCTTGACCTATATCAAAAACACAATGAATTCATTTAGCCAAATATATCATTTCTTTCCAACTCAATTCACTCTTGTGTGTTTTACTTTAGGGTTGGGTGATATTCAGGCCACGTGTGCATTCAGGCGACTTGCCCTGCTTTCTCCAACGAGCGTATAAACCGTTAAGATGCCACCGCCGTCGGACATTGTGAAGGTGGCCATCGAATGGCCTGGGGCCTTCCCCAAGCTGATGGAAATTGATCAGGTAAGAGGTTCAATGTGCCAAAAATGGATGGGAAAGAACTTGCATTTATATAGCACTTTTCATGACCTCTGGATGTCCCAAAGGGCTTCACAACTAATGAAGTATTTTTGAAGTGTAGTTACTATTGTAATGTAGCAACAACGAGATATTGACCAGATAATTTTTTTTTAGTGATGCTGGTTGAGGAATAAATATTGACCAGGGCACCGGGGAGAGCTCCCTAGCTCCTCTTTGAAGTAGTGTCATTCGATCTTTTACATCCACCCAAGAGGGCAGATGGGGCCTTGGTTTAATGTCTCATCTGAACGACGGCACCTCCAACAGTGCAGCACTCCCTCAGTACTGCACTGAAGTGTCAGCCTAGCTTTTGTGCTCAATTCTGTGGAGTGGTACTTGAGCTCAGAGGTGAGAGTGCTACTACTGAGTCACTGCTAACGTCTACAAAATGGTGGCACTTGGGAGGCTACCAGAGAACTTCCAATTTACTTGATTCTTCAGTTCATTCTGTTGCAAGCAAGGTGGTCATAACTTTAAATTGTGCCATTATTCCTTGTATTAAAAAAAAAAAGTAACGGAGTAGTATAGTGAAGTGTATTGACTGTTGGATGATGGGTGTGCTTTGGGAGGAATGGCGCATCATTTGGAGAGATAGAGAATCAGTACCTCTTTTTCCTTCTGCCAGCCACAGGGGTTGGCTGCTCCTTCCCTTTTTGCGCATAAATGTCTTTTGCAACCGGCTGGAAGTTGCAGCTTAAACTGTGCATGTGCTGTGGAATTCATCTTTCCATATAATTGGGGCAGATTCCACAGCACGGCGATGAGGGTAATATTTTAGAGCTGCTTTTTGCTACCGACAGATCCGCAGGGAGTTTCAAAGGGTGAGTTGCCCTGGTTTGCCTCCTGAAATTACTACCTGGGTTGTAGATTGCCTCCCTTAGCCCTTGGCAGGGGAAATGGAGTGCAGCCATATAATCTTCTGGGAGAGGCAAAAACCAGAAAAAAAAAATCCAGGGGTAACCAGGGAAATAAATACCCTGGAAAATTCCTCTCCAACCCCCTCAGGCGATCGAACCCAGTCCAGGAGATCATCTGGTTGGCTTGCCATGTGACCAGTTGGTCTGGGAGTAGTACACTCGCCCGATGTTGTCCTTAAAGATGCTTTCTGTAGAAGTCTGCTGACTTTGTGGTGAAATAGAAGCAATGGAATATGCATTCAGCCTTCAGTTTATGATCTTGGCAGCCTAGTTTCGTACAGGGTGAAAGTAGAATTCGAACCAGCTGGTGGTGATGTGGCAGGTTGCTGATGGGTTACAGCATGGAATGCGTTACCAACATACTTTGCCCTTTCTTTATGTATAAAAACTTATGCAACATGTTGGAGGGGAAAAAAAAACCATTGACATCAACATTACCACATGAGCTTTTATTTTTAAAAGTTATTTTCTCCCTTGGTTCTGTCCTGAATTCCTCTCCTCTCTACCACAGGAGGTACATTGGACAGTCTTGGGAATATGTCTAGAAGCTCCTCTGGAATCTCACCACCACAATATAGAAGATTGGAAAATATTTAGAACATTGATTCTCTGATTCTATTTGTGTTCTGTCATTCCTGAAACTTGAAGAGTATAATCCGCAAGGGTATTCTGCTAGCATATGATGCTATTTAGATCTGATTTACATATGCAGTTAAGGCTGTGGCCTGTAAATCAAGTATGGTAAAAGCCATTTATATTGATGAAGTCCTTTTGCGATGGCTTACTTTGTGTGAATATTGATTTACAATAAAATAACAGAATAAAAGGTTCCAATGATACAGATTTGGTGCCAACATTCATGACAAGCAAGGAACAAATGTTGACATTGGCTTGGATTCAGCCCATCTAATGGTTGACTGGGCCAAATCTGAAGCACAACAACAAGGACAAATAGAGGGAATTGGTCACGTGCCCATGACCAGAGTGTCAGGGAACCTGCCACGTACTCGAGGTTGGCTGCTACCCAAGACTGTGACTCTGTCAAAAGAACAGGGAAAACAAGCTAATGGTGACATCTCAAACTGAATCAGTGCCACTGTCTATGTTTGATGGATCCTCTGTCCTCCCCATCCCCCAGTCTCAGCCTGGCTAACTGAAATGATGAGTGTTTGTGCTGTATGCCCAATGCTAACTACTGTTTGAGATGGTTAAAACAACCACAAGAGTCATTGGCTTTGGATGCCGGGTTGGGATAAAATGACTGCCAGAAATACTTCGAGACAGACTGTTTAGTATACTGGTGAAGCTCCGTGTACTGGGGATCAGTACTTCGGAAATGACAATTTTTTAATAAAGAAACACTTTTTTTTCCATTATTATTTCAGAAAAAGCCTTTGGCCTCTATCATACGGGAAGTCTGCGATGGGTAAGTGTCTCTGCGGCATGAATTTCAATGTTTGTGGGCTAAAGTCCATTCCTCGCTGATAGAAAATAGCTTGGCTGTGATGAGGGAGATAGCCTGTTGTAACTTGGGAGGTTACACACACAGTATTAAACCAGAGATGTGCCGGCCCAGTTGATTCATTGATCTTGCTCTTCAGTTTGACATAGAGTGGAAGACCCAGGAGTCGCACTTGTGATTCCCTCACGTGATTAGCTTGGCTATGACTAGGAGGGGGGGAGTCCACAGGGAGTGACGAGGTGCCTACCACGGCGAGGGAGGAAGAATAAGACTTGGCTGCTCTTGTGAGCTTTCTTTGTGTCTGGCTCAACAATGTCATTAGCAGAGGCCTGGGAACAGATTGTTGGCCTTGTTTAGGAGAAAGATGTACACCTTGGGGGCGGAAATTTTAAAAAATTTAAATGGAGGGAGGCTGAGAAGCCAAGGATGCTTGGAGATGGTTTTAACAGAGGAGCCTATGAACTATAGAATACACATTAATCAACTTTCTTTTAGTAAAGCATATTAACAACGAAGGAAAGTGGATCAAAGAAATTGGGTCGAGCTAGTTATCGATCCGAGAAATCTACTTGATTGTAGTTTCTTGACAGAGGTCAAGGTAAAGTCGGACAGGGGCAGGTATGTTTACAACTGGGGAAGTTTCTTTAAGTTATATGTTCAAACTATAGCAATGAACCTTTACTTTGGTTAATAACGGGTTCAGTTTTGGAAGTAATTTACTGCCAAGACATCTTTAAAGACCATTTCGAGCCAACATTTTGCCAGATCTCATTGATGCCATTTTTTAATGTTCCAAAGCTGCAGTTTATAGATGATTATGCAATAGGCATTCTGTGTTTTCTGTGCTGTGATTAGACACTTGCCACAGATATTATATTAGATTGAAGGTTAAGTTGGTCCAATGAGATAAGGTGAAAGAAAGAAAGACTTGCATTTATATAGCGCCTTTCATGACTTCAGGACATCCCAATGCACTTTACAGCTGAGGAAGTATTTTTGAAGTGTAGTCACTGTTATGTAGGAAACGCAGCAGTCAATTTGCGCACAGGAGGCTCCCGCAAACAGCAATGTGACAATGACCATATAATCTGTTTTAGTGATGTTGGTTGAGGGATAAATATTAGCCAGGACATCGGGGAGAACTCCCTGCTCTTCTTCAAAATAGTGCTATGGGATCTTTTACGTCCACCTGAGAGGGCAGATGGGGCCTCGGTTTAACGTCTCATCCAAAAGATGGCATCTTCGACAGTGCAGCGCTCCCTCAGTACTGTATTGGAGTGTCAGCCTGGATTGCGTGCTCAGGTCCCCTTGAAATCTGAAGCATGGACTGTGTCGCTGTACAGCAAAATGTTTAGCGCTGATGAAGAGAGCAGTCGACATCCTTTCGGACTGATTTCGTATTAAAAGACCATTTTTTTTGTTGGCTCAGTCAGTCATTGCAGTGCAGTGCAGTGCGGTGCTGAGCTGTACGGCCTCAGGAGGTCCTGGGTCCTATCCCCAATCTGTGCTGAGGCAGCTGATTGTCATCAGGGCAACGGTCAAGGTGCTGCAGCCCACCTTGGGGTGGGGCGGGGCGGGAGGGAAATTCAGATGGAGTTCCTGCTCCCGATCCCTGACTGTGTATGGATGTCGGGCAACAACACCCTTGGGCTGCTATGTGATGCCCTCTGGAGTTGAATAGCCTGGTGAGGCTCACCGTCTGACACATGAAGAATGGCCATTTGGATGATGTAGCTGCTGGAACACATGGTATTGGATGGTGAATGTTCATGTGTCATGGGGGGGGGGGGGGGTTGAATTGGGCTAATTGGGGAGGGGCGAGGGGTGGGGAAGGCCAAGTTTTATGTGTGTGAAGCCTACATGTTTTGAGTAAATAATAGCTGTATGATTGTAACATTTACTTGTATTATTGTTGTAAGGCTACAGTTTGTGCCTGTTGTAATGTAACAGGAAATTCATTTTTTTTCTTTTCTTTTTAAATCAAGCTGGTCTCTACTAATCCCTGAAAACTATGCTCTGCAGTATGCGGATAGCACAAACTTTTATATCACAGAGAAGGTAAGTGCGTGTGCGTAAAATGCTTCTTGCGCATCTGTGTGGAGTTCTGCAAAAGGATTCTTAATAACCTTTAGAATTGAAAGAAGTGATTTGAGGAGCCAATAGGAGGTTGCAGGGCGTTTTTAAAAAAAATATGAATATATTGTACCAGTCCGTGCAACAGCACAACACGTGGGGAGAGAGAGGTGGGAGACAGAGGGAGAGAGAGAGAGACTGATGAGAGAGTGTGCGAGGGTGAGTGTGCAAGGGCACAATATAGATTTTGAGCTTGTGGTTTGTGGTTCTGAGTTTTGGTATTGGGACAAAGCCATCCAGCATTGGGTGGGGGGGTGTTGTGGATAGGAGGAGGAATTGGGGGGAACTGGGTGAGATTTATCATCCATTTACTCTGGTTGGTAAATCTAAGCCTCTGAGCACACTTAACAGCAGCATTGGCAGAGATCTGGGAATGTGACACATCTGCACTCTTTTTCATGGAGCGATGAAGGACTGAGAGCAAGAAAATTAAAATATAGTGTTCAGTGTCGGCTGACTCTGTAATGATCACACATTGTGCAGTGTCTGACTCTCGGCGCACTCTCTTTAGCTGCCTTGTCAACTCAGATCCATTTATTGCACATTTACACCACTCATCTTTCACTGACACCTGGTTTGGCTGTTGGCTGCTCTCAGCGATATTTTGGCGCCATGGTTGGGGTGGGACTGGTTCCTCTCCCTCCAGTCCCTGTATCAACAACAGCAACTTGCCTTTATATAGTGCCCTCAACAGTAAAATGTCCCAAGGTGCTTCACAGGAGCATTATCAGACATTATTTGACACTGAGCCACATAAGAAGATATTAGGACAACCTGGTCCAAGAGGAATGTCTTAAAGGAGTAGAGAGAGGTGGAGAGGTTTAGGGAGGGAATTCCAGAGTTAAGGGCCTAGACAGCTGAAGGCACGGCTGCCAATGGTGGGGTGAAGGTTGTGGGGGATGTGCAAGAGGCCAGAATTGGAGGTACGGAGATATCTTGGAGAGTTGTAGGGCTGGCAGAGTTTACAGAGATGGGGAGGGCCGAGGCCATGGAGGGATTTGAAAACAAGAATGAGAATTATAAAATCGAGGCATTGCTTAACCGGGAGCCAATGTAGGGCAGTGAGCACAGGGGGTGATGGGTGAACTAGCTTGGGTCTCTTCCTTACTCTCTCACTAACAGCAATGTCATTCTGCCCGCCATCGACAGCCTTCATGTCGGGCAGCAATCCAGATAACGGGACTTTTCTTGGGAGCATCAAAACTCATGCGCCTCCCGTCATTTTGCACCAGAGAATTTGTGCGCTCAAAGGGGCTTGCTTGCGTCCCAATATGTGGCCTCTGGTCCTCGAGCTGTGCCCACTTTTTCCCCTCTGCTCCAGCCTTCAACTGTCTCAGCCCCACTCTCTGCAACTCAGCACTGTACTATCTCTCTCCCATTGCCCTTAAAAACTTCTTTTTAAAACCTACCTTCCTCTGTTCATGTGTCCACTCGTTGGTGTCGGTTCCTCTTCTGTGAAACACATTGGGATGTTTTACTCCATTAGAGGCCCGTTTGTAAATGCAAATCGCTGACTCACTGAGGAACTGGTGAGAGATGTATATCTGTTGAGCTCACCTGTGACTTAACTTGATTGCTCTTGGGATTAAAGGTTATATCTCACAGTTGCCCATTAAAAATCCTCTGTGTAATTTTAAAGCGAAAGCCTCTGGAAAAAAGTTTTTACTCTTGAAGGTATAGCTAGCTGAAGGCTGCCCTCCAATGGTGAAAAGGGCAACGTCAAGAAATGTGCTGAAGATATAAATTTGCATTAAACGATGAACAAAATACATACTGAAGAGGGCCAGTAAAATAATTATTCATATGAAAAAATGTTTTGTAAAATAGGGAAACGATACTGTTTAGAAATTCAAAATTTAAAACAAAACACACAGTCTGTTTGGTGTCCTAATTAGGTGCTTCCATCGATACTTCATTCTCAAGACTTCCAGTAACACTGAGGAGTTACATTCATACATAGAATTACATCAAATTTTACAGCACAGAAACAGGCCATTCAGCCCAACAGGTCTGTGCTGGTATTTAAGCTCCACACAGCCTCCTCCCACCTCACTTCATCTAACTGTATCAGCATATCCTTCTATTCCTTTCTCTGCCATGTGTTTATCTAGCTTCCCCTTAAATGCATCTATGCTGTTCACCTCAACTACTCCATGTGGTAGCGAGTTCCACATTCTAATCACTCTCTGGTTAAAGCAGTTTCTCCTGAATTTCCTATTGGATTTAGTAGCGACTATCTTATATTTATGGCCCCTATTTTACAAGTTTTTTCAGATAAATAATTACTTTTTTGGCCCTGTTCATTGAGTATTTTGTTCATCATTTAATGTAAATTCATATCTCACTTCTTTACCAATAACAACTTCCATTTATAGAGCGCCTATAACAGAAAAACAGCCAAGGGAAGAGGTCAGAAGGGGGTGACCCAAAGCTTGGGCATAGAGATGGTTATTGAGTTTTTTTTAAAAAGAAGAGAGAGGTGGAGAGGTTTAGGAAGGAATTCTGGAGGAGTTGAAGGCTTTGCCATCCGTGTTGGGGCAAAAGGGAGAAAGGGGTGTCCAAAATGCCAGAGTCTGTGGTTGGGTGGGGTAAAGGGCCAGAGGAGATTGCAGAGATGGGGTGGGGAAGAGGGCCAGAGGAGATTGCAGAGATGGGGTGGGGACGAGGCCATGGAGAGATTTAAAGATGAGGGCAAGGATTTTAAATTGATTGTATTTGGTGGGGGAGGCGCTGTGGGTCAGCAAGGGCAGGCGTGATGGGCGAGTGGGACAGGATATGTGCAGCGGGGTTTTAGAATTCTTGGAGTTTATGGTGGGAGGTGGTTGGAAGCCGGTGAGGAGATCTTGAGTAGGTGAGTTTGGTGGTGACTAAGGGGTTTGGACTGTGGCAGGCAATGTTGCAGAAGTGGAAGTAAGTGGTATTTGTGAGGGCAGGGGAACGGGGTGTGAAACTCAGTCCAGGATACAACAGGATGCCAAGGCTGCGAACAGCCTGGGGCAGTGGCTTTGTGGGGGAGGGAGGGTGGAATTACTGTCAGGGTCAAAGACGCCTCCTTCGATCTTCCTACAATGGAATTGGAAGAATTATAAACACAAATATGAGTCTACGGTAACTTTAATATTAATATATGATGGGAGTTTACATTTTTTTTCATTATGTATGGTACAGCTTAAAATCTTGTTTTATTGAAGAGACTGCACCAACCCCATATCCTATAAAGGCTGAAGCTTGCCACCTGGTGGTGTGAATAGCACTTTACACATTTTTTGTTTCTTTTATGTATCTATGTATATATTGGCCCTGAAATTATGGTGTCTTCGACGGCATATGCTCAGCGTACGCCGTTGTGATCCTTCTGAAAGGCCCCGCAAGTTCCGGGTTTCCTCATGTGCGGAAACCCGGAACTTGCGATCTGTCGAGGTACGACTTGACAGATCATACGAACCGAAAGTAAAATCAGTTTCGCTGGTGCAGAGTTGGGCTATTTGCCCAGCAATTGCCCACAAAACTCTTATGGCTGGTAAAAGCAGGCGGAGGGCCTGCTTTCATCAGCGCAAGGGTTATTCTAAATCTTAAATTAAACATTTAAAATTAAAAAAATGATGCACAAGCATTTAAAATTAGTTTATGCAAATATTGGTCCTGATTAAAATGTTTAAAATTATTTTTCAAAATTAAATTTTTATTGTATTTGGTGTAATGAAGGGACTTTTAATTAAACTTGAAAATCAGAACATTCATATTTATTAGAACTGTAAATTGTTTAATTATTTGGGGATTCCATTGCATGTTGTTAGGGGATTCCGTTCGGAAATGACTGCAATGGAATCCTCCTTTGTGATTGGAGGACTTGGCCCACATGATCCCAGGGACACTTCCGAATCGCCTGGGATCCACGGGCCTTTCCACAGGCCTGCAGGCCCGAGACCCGAACTCGGGAGCCTGGATGTAAGTTCGGAAATGTTGCGTGGGTCGGAGGTGTACTCCGGAGGTACGCCGCCGACCACAATTTCAGGGCCATTATTTTAAGGGTCTATTGTAGATTCTTCACTCAACCATACCTACATCGATGCCTTTTATTTTCTCTCTTGTCTCTACTTCAAAGTGAAAAGTCTAGACTGAGTTTTAATAACTGCTAAAGCACAATTGTATTAATTAGATTATTTCCTTTTTAATAACTCTCATTCTTCCCTTCACCTCCAGCAAATAAATGCTGCTGATGTAAGATGTTTTTAAATACCCACTGTGTGTACACAGTTTAGATTTAAACTGGTGCAGGGGGCAGGTCTTTGTGGTGATTCATTGGCAAGTCTGAAGCCATTGACTTCAGTCCCTGTCACAAACTCCATTCTTTAGCAGCTGATTCCACCCCCCTCCCTGGCCACTGACTCAAGCTGAATCAGACTGTTTGCAACCTCGCTGTGCTTCCGACCCCCATATCCTCTCCATAATAATATAGAAATAAAAATCGGGTTTGTTTCTATAACGGGCATTTACTGTATCCCTCTATGGGAGACATTTTGTTCATTAGCACGGTATCGCGGTTTGATGCTATTGAAGTACAAATTCACGTGGTTTTTGATTCTTCAATGTTTGCTCCTGATTCCAAATGACTACAATTATCAATTGTTAAGCTGGGCTGCTCCTAATCTTTGAATGGACGGCATATCTCTGATAATGTGAATGACTGACTGTTTCCGTTAATAGTCTCTGTGAGACAGCTTGTTTGTGTGTACTGATGCTGTGGAGCATGGACTGCAAGCACTTTCCCCACACAGTGAGAAACTGCCATGGGACAGATAGGTACAAAATTCAGGAACATAGGAATTGCCAGACAGAAAAAGACAATCTAGTTCACCTTCTACCATCCTGGTAGTCGCATGATACAACAATAATGGAGTTGTTGACTAATCATGACGATCAATCTCTATCAATTAGTCTACAACAGACCCAGACACGAGGAACACCCCAGTGCTGGAGAGCTTTGGGAACCATCGGTCCAAAATTTGGACGAACGCACTTGCTTGTGGCCCCCTGTTAGTAGCTGATACATATTGTGCATTGGCGAAGCCTCGACATTTCACTCGCAAAGTTGTTTTGTCGTTGGTTGGTTGCCGTTTTGCCATTAGCAAATGGTTTCTATGGTGACTCCCACTGAGAGCCTCAGGATTCATCAGCACGATCCCTGGACTCGCTTGGATTTACGATCCACTTTGATTGTGATGAAGAAAAGACCGTTTGCTAGTAATGGATTATGATCACCGACAGGCAGGGAAACAAGCTGAACAATATTTGATGAGTGAGGTACTTGTGATGTAAAATAAACCCAATTCTATATAACTGGTTGGATTTTTTCCCTCCCTCCAGAACCGTAATGAAATAAAAAATGGGGCAATCCTTCGATTGGCAGCGTCTCCAGTAAGTAGTTGATGCGACGTTCACACTTCTTTATGACCCTAGTTGTTTATTTTAATACAGTTTTTACATTCAGTGGTGCAGCACATTTAGTCTATTAAGCCTTTGGATGCTCTGGGTTGTGATAAGTAAGTTACCTGCCAGCCTTCCAAAAACTGAGTGCGACAGTTGAGCTGGTGCTGCAAGCTTTCAGTATCTTGTGATAAAGGCACATGTGGTTCAGTTGGTAGCGCACTCGCCCCTGAGTCCAACGGTCATGGGTTCAAATCCCACTCCAGAGACTTGAGCACATAATCTAGGCTGACCAGTGCAGTACTGAGGGAGTGCTACACTGTCAGAGGTGCCGTCTTTCAGATGAGACGTTAAACCTTTCTGCCCTCTCAAGTTGACGGAAAAGATCAAACGGCACTATTTTGAGGAATAGCAGGGAATTATCCCCAGTGTCCTGGCCAATATTTATCCCTCAACCAACATCACTGAAACAGATTATCTGGTCATTATTGCATTGCTGTTTGTGGGAGCTTGCTGTGCGCAAATTGGCTGCTGCGTTACCTCATTTACAACAGCGACTACACTTCAAAAGTACTTCGTTATCTATAAAGTGCTTTGGTGCATCCTGAGGTCATGAAAGGTACGAGATAAATACAAGTCTTTCTTCATCTGGCAATGATGGGGTGAATTTGGAAGAAAGGAGAACTTAAATGGGGTGGGGGGTGAGGGGGGGTTGACGAGAATATAAAACAGCATGATGCACGGCAGTATCTGTCTTTTGAAAACCTTTGAATTTGTCACATTTGAAGGGTCACGCTTTTTAAGAGAAAGAAAAAAGACTTGCATTTATATAGCGCCTTTCACGACCACCGGACGTCCCAACGTGCTTTACAGCCAATGAAGTACTTTTTGAAGTTTAATCACTGTTGTAATGTACGAAACACGGCAGCCAATTTGTGCACAGCAAGCTCCCACAAACAGCAATGCTATAATGACCAGATATTCTGTTTTAGTGATGTTGATTGAGGGATAAATATTAGCTAGGACACCGGGGATAACTCCCCTGCTCTTCTTCGAAATAGCGTCATGGGATCTTTTATGTCCACCCGAGAGAGCAGACGGGGCCTCGGTTTAACGTCTCATCCGAAAAACGGCACCTCTGACAGTGCAGCACTCCCTCAATACTGCACTGGCGTGTCAGCCTAGATTTTTGTGCTCAAGTCTCTGGAGTGGGCCCTGAATCCATGACCTTTTGACTCGGGTGAGAGTGCGACCAACTGAGCCACAGCTGAGACAGAGATGCAAGAACAATCTTTAAGGAAGGGAAAGCCAGTCATTTCCTGCTGTTTTTTTTCTCCCCTGAGGGTGAGTCAGGATTTTGGGAAACCACCTGCCAACTTTCACTGAAACAACGACCCTCAGATCGATGTCGGGGTCTGCCTAATTACAGCAATTGGAACTTGTGGCCATAAAGGAAGAGAGCCCTAACTTAACAGCAGAATAATATGCTGTGTGTCACATGACGTTACAGTCTTGTAATAAAGCAGCATACACCTTCCCATGTGCAATGCCATGGGGAATCCACTAGTTTTTAAATCTTTTCGATGATAAGCTCACGTCTCTTGGAAGATTTGTTATTTTAATGCAGGCCTGTAACTTATTACTCAATATCATGATTGATTTATTATTATATTTTAAACAATTACATAAATCCTTTCTCTCCCATCCCTATGACTCAAGGATTTAATACACCACATGGTTTATGCTGAGCCAGGTTCAATGTCTGTGCCAAGTTAGCTGAAAGAAAGAAAGAGCTTAGATTTATATAGTGCTTCAGGGCATCTCAAAGCACTTGACAGCCAACAAATTACTTTTGAAGTGCAGTCATTGTTGTGCAGGCAATTTGCACACAAGATCCCACAAACAGCAAATGAGATAAATGACAAGTTACATCTGTTTTTAGTGATGTTGGTTGAGGAAAAATATTGACCAGGACACCAAAAAGAACTCCCCATCTCTTTAAATATTGCCATGGAGTCTTTTACCCCATGAGATAGGGCGGGAAAGTGGAGTTGAGGTCGAAGATCAGCCATGATCTTACTGAATGGAGGAGCAGGCTCGAGTGACCGTATGACCTACTCCTGCTCCAAATTCTTATGTTCTTTACGTTCACCGGAGAAGGCAGACGGGGCCTCAGTTTAACATCTCATCCAAAAGATGACACCTCTGACAGTGCAGCACTCCCTCAGTACTGCACAGGGAGTGTCGGCCTAGATTTTGTTCTCAAGTCTCTGGAGTGGGGCTTGAACTCAAAGGCGAGACTGCTTCCAACTGAGCCAAGCTCACACTAAGGACGATGGGGGGTACTACATGGGCTGCTTCCGATTGCTGCCCACACGGGCCCGTTTCCCATCCCCCCCCCCCCCCCCCCCCCCCATGGGTCATTTCACACTCCCTCACATGCGACGCCTTCCTTTTAAATGCCGATCTCTTGTTGCATTTTCCATTGGACAGTTGGTAGAGCTCGGCTGAGATGACCCTCGTTGTCGAATAACCTGCCGACCCTCTATGTCTGTGGCTCAGCCGTGAATAATGGCTACTTGATTTGGGTACTGGGAGGCTGCTGATTTCCGTGGAACTGTGCCCCATTTCGGATCCAGTTCCCTTGGAAGAGAAGGAGCAACGAAATTACGTTTTTGTTTAGAGTACATTTTCTGCCATGTTCTTTTTGTTTTTTGGCATATCTTTTATCTAGACTCAGACTGCACAGGGGCTCCACGAAAGGATCCAATCTTCTAGCATGGATTCCAAGTTAGAAGCACTGAAAGACTTGGCTTGTCATTCCCGCGACATCACCTTTGCCCAGGAGTTCATTAACCTCGATGGTATCTCCCTCCTAACTCAGATGGTGGAAAGTGGCTCTGAGTAAGTATCTGTACACCTTGGTGTCGTTCTGAGGTATAATTAAAATAAGCAGCTGGGTGGGAAGAATGAAGTCCAGTGGATAAGCAAAGGTGCATCATGATGATGATCGGGGAGCCAGTGTTTGGATGGGCAACAGGGGGAGGAGTTATGTAACATCTGTGATGCACTGGGAATTAAGTTATTAAACCATAGGGAGGCAATAATGCAAGCACTTGAACTTCAATTTTGCAGGCCGAAATAACCTTAAAATGTGTTTTCTATTCATTCTTGGGATGTGGGCATCGCTGGCAAGGCCAGCATTTATTACCCATCCCTAGTTGCCCTGGTACAATGGAGTGGCTTGCTCGGCCACTTCAGAGGGCACTTAAAAGTCAACCACATTGGTGTGGGTCTGGAGTTGCATCTAGGCCAGACTGGGTAAGGACGGCAGGTTTCCTTCCCTAAAGGACATCAGTGAACCAGTTGAGGTTTTTACGACAATCCGACAGCCTGAGTTTCCAGATTTTAAAACTGAATTCAAATTCTCAACCTGCCATGGTAGGATTTGAACTCTCGCTCTCTGGATTATTGGTCCAGTAACATAATCACTACACTACCGGGTAGGTCTGGTGTTTTAACAGGCAGCAGCTGCTGAATTGCTTTTGCTACAAAGGGTTAGTTACAGATCCCCTGGAGCCTGTCCGAGCAGTCAGCCAGTGATTGTGCATTAGCAGCTCCTGTTGCCCAGCGTTAAATCCACAGTCCAGCTAATGGCGGCACTTCTGGTTTAAATATCCGTCGCAAGGGTAGGATTCCAGCCACGCGAAAGCTGTAAAAAGATAACGTTTAACATGCCCTGGCCTCCAGAAGAAGGAAAACTTGCAAAAGAAACTGCACAGAAAATAAGATCAAAATAATCAACACAAAATTGGAAATCACCCAATCAATCAACCAGCGGGAGTGGAAAGAGAGACCATAATCACCGCAAGCTTCAAACATAAAGTGATTGACTAATGAATAATAGCACTAATTTCAAAACTTTTCATTTTTTGAAAATTGTAATCAATTTAAAAGGAAGGACCAAGTGCGTTCAATACTTGAACGGGCTGTGCACACAGCGCTGTGTGTATTTTTTTGGGGGGGGGGTGGGTGGAGGAATACTCGAATGCTTTATGTACTGTATGTGAAAGTTGCAGGTGCCTCATTTTTATCACAGGTTAAATTCACTGATCCCTCACTCCCAATGGCAAGCGGCGCTGGAAGTGAATGCAAGTCGCAGAATCAACCCTCCAGTGTTGTAGCCCTGTCTCCCACCCGCACTCCCTATAGGCTCTCCAGTGATGTAGCCCTGTCACTGACCCTCGCTCCCTATAGGCTCTCCAGTGATGTAGCCCTGTCACTGACCCTCGCTCCCTACAGGCTCTCCAGTGATGTAGCCCTGTCACTGACCCTCGCTCCCTATAGGCTCTCCAGTGTTGTAGCCCTGTCACAGACCCATGCTCCCTATAGGCTCTCCGGTGATGTAGCCCTGTCACCGACCCACGCTCCCTATAGGCTCTCCAGTGTTGTAGCCCTGTCACCAACCCACGCTCCCTATAGGCTCTCCAGTGTTGTAGCCCTGTCACCAACCCACGCTCCCTACAGGCTCTCCAGTGATGTAGCCCTGTCACCGACCCGCGCTCCTTATAGGCTCTCCGGTGTTGTAGCCGTCTCTCTGACCCACACTCCCTATAGGCTCTCCAGTGTTGTAGCCCTGTCACAGACCCACGCTCCCTATAGGCTCTCCAGTGTTGTAGCCCTGTCAAAGACCCACGCTCCCTACAGGCTCTCCAGTGATGTAGCCCCGTCACCGACCCGTGCTCCTTATAGGCTCTCCGGTGTTGTAGCCGTCTCTCTGACCCATGCTCCCTATAGGCTCTCCAGTGTTGTAGCCCTGTCACCGACCCACGCTCCCTATAGGCTCTCCAGTGATGTAGCCCTGTCACAGACCCACGCTCCCTATAGGCTCTCCAGTGTTGTAGCCGCGTCTTTGACCCTCGCTCCCTATAGGCTTTCCGGTGATGTAGCCCTGTCACCGACCCACGCTCCCTATAGGCTCTCCGGTAATGTAGCTCTGTCTGACCCACGCTCACTTTGGGTGCAACTGCAGAGAGTGTGGGGTCAATCAGATATCCCTGTTGGCCTAATGCAGTGCATATCAACATCACGCCACTCTAATGCAGCCACTTCCAGCAGGGGTTTATGCGGCTGTTTACCAGTTTGGTGTTAAATTTATGCCAGTACTGATGTGACCGTACAATGGCATTTTTAAGGGCCACAGGCGTTAGTGGCCTGTGGTTTCCTGGTGTGGGCTACAGCATTATAACCAGAGCTGACATAGTGTCACAGAAGCTAATGGACGCCAAGACGCAAGTAAAAAGCAGACCATCTACTTACCAGTCTGACTCTCTCCAACCGCCCCTCCCCCCCCCATGTGCGCTGTGTTAGTAGTTTTGAGCGTTTCCTTGGAGCCCTGAAACGCTGGCCTACACGAACAGCGGCTCTCTGAATTTTAGCGGAGCCTCTACCACCACAGAATGTTGACGGGTATAACCCCTACAGCTATGAGGGAGGAAGCTTCCTCAGTGTGGCTCCTTAATGCCTGTGCTTGTTATGAAAGCAGTGTTCAAATTCTGCACTGAAACTGCCGGTGTGTCGATGGAAAGGTGAGCCCGCAGGTGTTGGCCATCAAAGCATGACCTTCACCTCCTGTGGGACAGAACTACACCACACAGCAGCGAAAGCCCTTTGCAATTTGTGTATATTTCTGTAAGAAGAGTAACACTTGTAGTAGTTTTGTTTGGAGGTGACTTGATTCTTGCTGCTAATCGGTTCCAAACTTCAATTTTGTGTGCTGATCTCGGGAGGCAGCGGTACTTTCTGTGCAGTAGGGGCGTGTCTTTTGACAGAGAGCATGTGAGATGTGTAAATCTCTCGGTCCAGAAATTCTAGTATTGGACCCACCTTCACTTAAGCTGCCAAACTAGTCCATGGACGTAACCAGGGGGAAAGAAGTGTTTTAAATTTCCCTCACTAACTTCTATGTAAACAAGCTGGCACTGAGTTAAACTAATGCCAAGGCCTGTTGGAGTCCTTCAACACCGTCAGTATTGTAGAGATCAGATACTAAGTACATGGTAATAACGTATATTCTAGGAAACAAGTGTGCCCGCTGCTCCCCATCACCTCGGTGTAATATCCAATCAGTGCACATTTTTCCTCCTTGGCATTTAGTTCTAAGCTAATGGCCCCTGTTTCGTTTTGCATTTCTTCGTGATATCCAGATGAGGGTACGCTACCTGTCGTGTCGCGTGAGGGTGGGTGTCGAGGTGTGCATTTGGAAGCTAGTTCGCCCTCTGTTTTAGAAGCAAAGTAATAAAAACATGCCTCTGCACCACAAGGAGACAGCATGTTGGAGGACCTTGTTCTTTATTCAATTCTGCCGCCTGAGTCTCCTGAATGTGTAGCTACTTGTCTTCGGAGGAGAGGTGAAAATACGCTGAGGGTTTTCGAGAGTTTTTTTCTAATGCCCATTTTAAAAATGGATTTTATTCTCTTTCATTGTTACCTCCTGGTTGAGAGGATGAGCAGGTGATCTGTCGCCACGACCCTATTGCAAACTTTAGATATGTTCAGTCCATTAGTCTTCTCCTTTGATCAAACTTTCTCTTAACCTCCCAGCACAAACACAGACACACACACACAAAGAGGTGGGAAGTCGATATCAGCAGTTTCGGGACTTGTAATGGGAGTCGGTATGAGGAACCATATCAGGACTTGTAATTGGAGTGATCAGGAGCAATATCAGAGCTTGTAACGGGGGTGGGTATTGGGAGCAATATTAGGACTTGAAGCAGAGAGAGAGACATAACCCATCTTACCTCTGTTTGATGCGTCCCTGATTAGCCTGGCTAAAGACCTCCACATGTGCAGCGCTGTGCAGTAGTGTAACATGCTGGTGCACCAGTGTGGCTCCTGCCTTGATGTTTGTGATGAGTTCTTCATGGGTAAACTATGGATAGACATCAGCGTTGGCGGGATTAAATCCACAGGTGAAGCTGAATTCTCGGGGGACTTGAGGTGTCAGTGAGTTTGCAAGAGAGTTCCCGTGTGCTCAGTTCTGCGTTTTTGTGATATTTTTTGGGGGTAATTGCGAACAAGAGGGATGTAACTCTTTCAAATAAAAATACACATTTCCCCTTGTGTAACAGAAGTGCAAGCCTGCTCTTTGTAATGAGTTTCTGCCCAGCTCAATGAAATAAAACTGGGTTATTTTAGGTTTATTTGTAAGCTATCCAAGTCGAGTCTGAGTGGAGGGCTTGTAGCTGTTTTCCATTGTGAAGGAGCAGTATGCAGCACTCCATCACTGTGTCCCGCTGTCACGGAGGGTGTGTAATTTATCTCCCGCACCCTTTGTTCAGCTGTTCCCGTAGGTCTCACTAGAATAGCAATGCGCTCATTTCTAGCCCATCACCAAGCAGCGAATGAGCAATTGTTCTGCTCCAGGGCCTCAAGTGAAAGAACCTCATCCAGTCACAAGTGGAAATGAGATCACATGACTTACTGCGACTTCCTCAAGACTGTGCGCTGCTCAGAGCGAGAAGTAACATTTCCAAAATACACCAGAGTAATTTCCTTCCCTTTTGTCTGAATAAAGCAGAAGTTGAACCATTTGTGTTTTGGGGGGGGTGGGGGGCCGAAGGTGGTTTAGGTTAATTTTAATTGTAGGTTTAGATGCTGGCAGCTGATGCCACATTCTCCTGTTTTAAATACTCTGCGCCATCAAAATTAGTTCCCTTTTAGTGATTTTTGTTTCTTAACCCTATTTGCTAACCGTCTAATAGGTGGGTAATGTGCACGGGCTGAGATGCACTAAGTCAAAGTTAAGTGGTGTAGCTGTAGAAAAGTTGCACGAGTTTTGGAAACTGAAGTGTGCAGAAGGAGAAGATTCCCGTGAGGCGAGTGAGTTAAATCGTCGAGGTCCTGGAGACCGAAGGGTCCGCACTACTGGAAGTTTAAAAAAAAAACCAATCCCGGCCCCATTTTAACACTTAAAATACTATTGTGCACTCCTGTTGTTTTCCTGCATGTGAAGAGAAACGGTAGGCGGCTAACGGAGATTGACAGCTTCATTACTGGATTTAGTTAACAATTGGTGTTTTTTAATAAAAGACTCAGACATTTAGTCCCTGTCCTGATCTCCCCAAATCTGACAAATGTACTGTTTGCAAGAACGAATCATTTGTACCTTAGCGTGCACTATTCACAATTTCACTAGTTTCCAGAAATGGTAACGGGGAGAATAGCCGAGCAACAAGAAAAGGGGCATGTTGATGGTTTCTGATTAGGGCCTGTCTAGTTGTGTGTAGCCTGATTAGCCGTATCAATCTGGAGTGACAGAATATGGCTCATTGTTCAATGTCCTGGGAGCTCATAAACACAGAGAAATGGGACAAGAGCAGATCGCTCCAGTCGAAGAGCTAGCGTGATGGGCCGAATGGCCTCCTTACGCGCTGTAATTTCTACGATACGGCTGAACAGGAACTGCAGGTTTAGAGATACAGTTGTAAAAAAAAAATCACACCATAATCTCCCTGCGAGCCTTGGAAACAAGTTACCTAATATTTTAATAACTGGACATTTGCACAGAATATTCAAGTAGAAGATTGACAGATTGTGGAGTGTTGATGGCAGTTTGACCCTAGGCTTGACCATGCCCAATCCAGTCATGACCTGAAGTGCACATATGTGCACTGTCCAGCAGGGGGCAGTGGATAGCAAGCAAGAGCAAAAGGCAACGGGCCGTATTTTGCGACCTCTACGGGTGTGTACGAGCTGCGCAAGTTTAGGCAGGCGAAGCGCATGTGCTGAAACCCGGCACTTGCGATCTGTCAAGAATCTTCTTGACAGATCCTCCGTATCCCCAGGAAAAGGGCCTCTGCGGGTGGAGAGTTGCGCTATTTGCCCAACTTCCGTCCGCTGAAAGGCCAAGGAATTCTTACGCCTGGTAAAAGCAGGCGTAAGGCCTGCTTTTACCAGTATAAGAGTTTAAAAAGATAGAAAAATAAAATGTTATCACTCACTTATACATTAAAAACCTTGTCCAAAAAGGTAAGTTTATATTTAGCCCCATTAAAACATATATTAAAAAATTTCAAACAATTTAATTTTTGTTCAAAATATTTAATTAAATGCCATTTTAATTAATTTTATATATGTAATGTTTTTTATTTATTTCATGTGTTTGTGTATTTTTTAAGTCATCCCCATTCATACTTATGACAGTTTTGTACGTACGGAACTCCCATAAGTATGAATGGGGGTTCCCTTCTTTCATTGGTTGGGCCGGCCCACATGATCCCAGGGGCGCTTGCGAACCGCATGCGCCCCTAGGATACGTGGGCCTCTGCGCATTTCTACCAGGAGAGGCCCAGGATCGCAAGCCTCCGTATCTCCCGGACCACCAGGTAAATGTGTAGATTTTTTGATGATCAGAGGCATCTGCCTGCGGGAAGCCTCCGATCGCAAATTCAGGCCCCAAGGTTGTTTTGTTCCGTTCCTAGTCCAAGGTTCCTGAGGCATATTGTATTGCCTCAACTGCTGCCCCTCACTGAGACCGTATCACATTAGTTTGAGTGGAAATACTACTTCTCTCCAGTTGGATGGAAATAATTTTGTGTTTAATTTTTTTCTGTCTTGTGTTTAAAATGAAACTATTAAAAATGTTTTTCCATATTTTCTTCTTGGTAGCTTATCGAATTACACATCCTTGACTTGGGTCAAGAGAACAGATTGGTGACGTGGGTTTTCCGGTGATTCCCTGGAATGCTGCTGTGTGTTAGCTGGCGGGGTGGGTGGGGTGAGTGTCCCGAAGAATTACCCAAAGTGAACCTTTGCCAATGTTCTCTCTCCCTTCGGCGAGGCACTTTCCATCTGCTTGACGCAGTGCCCGAGAACCAGGACATGTTCAGCAACTCGCTCTGTGAGGCAGAGCCTGAATGCGAACTCCAAACTGGGCTAGGATTTGAAGCTGGTTCTTCCAGACGCAAGGCCATTCAGTGATCGATTTGAATAAAGTCATAACGATTCTGTCGACGCAGCATCAGTGAATTGAGGTGTTTACTTGTTGAGTGGAGGAGGTCTATATCTTGGTGTGCAAGATACGTATGCTGTGTTTTATTAAGTTATTTTCCTCCCTTCTCCCCTGAAGGCACTGGTTCATGATGGGTCTGGTTTTATGATTGCTGACGGCTCACCCACGTGTCTATCCTACATATGTAAACCCTAGACAGCGACCATTGGCGGTCTGGTCAACCATAGGAGCCACGGGTGTTCCTGCCCTCCCCTGAAGTCCGCACGCTGGCACTTTTCAACAGGAGTGGCCAGGAGCAGGAACTCTGCCGATTTCTCCCCTCTGTAGCCATGGGGCGCTGCGTCCCAATGCCGAGACTCGGCATAGACCGGGAAACTAATCTAGGACCTTCCTGATCTGTGTCGTATAGAAACCGTAACAAGTGGATGCATTTACTAACGGGACCAGCCGGGAAGAGATACGTTACAATGTGTATTTTGGGAATGATTTTGCAATGATAAAAATAATCTGAATAAATAGCATTCAGGACACATTATTATTAACGTAAATATATGCACATAAATATCCAGGTTGAGTAATGAATGTTTGTTTTGAATTGTTAGTTTATATAGAACTACTTGTGATTCAATGTTGTGGATAAGACTGTGTAGATATGATTTAAGGATATGAGAATGTGGAACTTGCTACCACATGAAGTAGTTGAGGCAAATCACATTGATGCCTTTTAAGAGGAAGCTAGATAAACACATGAGGGAGAAAGGAATAGCAGCTTATGCTGATAGGGTGGGAGGAAACTCATGTGGAGCATAAACACCGACATAGACCAGTTGAGGCGAATGGCCTATTTCTGTGCTGCAAATTCGATGTAATTCTATGTAAGGTCGGTGCACATTTAACAGTTGATGTGGCGGGTGGAATCTTCTAACGCCTCAGTGCACCAGCAGCGAGCAACCTTTCTGAAATCAGGAGACCATCGGCCGCAATTTCACGTCCCATCCAACGCAATGTGCTGCGATTCTATCCGACACGCCGCCAGCTGCACTTGAGTCTCTGCCGTCAGCACGGGTTCCCTGGAAAACTTTCCCCCTGCCCGGTTACCTCGTTTCCTTCAGACAGGGGGAGGGAAAACTTAGTCAAATGTCTACCGCATTAACCTGTCTGACAATAACTCTCCTAATGAGGTGTGCTGAGGGTGGCAACAGAACAAAACATTGTGCTGGTAGAGTTTATGAAGGGTTTTGATAGAGTAAATATGGAGAAACTGTTTCCACTGGCAGGAGGGTCGGTAACTAGTGGATTTAAGGTAATTGGCAAAAGAAACCAGAGGGGAGATGAGATGAGAATTTTTTTTAGGCAGTGAGTTAAAAAGATCTGGAATGCACTGCCTGAAAGGGTGGTGGAAGCAGAATAATTGTAACTTTCAAAAGGGAATTGGATAAATACTTGAAGGGGAAAAAATTGCAAGACTATGGGGAAAGAGCAGGGGAATGGGACTAATTGAATAGCTCTTTCAAAGAGCTGGCAGAGGCACGATGGGCCTAACGGCCTCCTCCTGTGCTGTATAATTCGAGTTTGCAACACTCCCGTTTATTCTAATGTGGATGAGTACAATGGGATTTTGAGCACAGTAATTGCTAATTTGGGTTTATATTTTATTTCCCCATCCCATCTATTTCCCACCCCCGCCTTTTGTTGAGGGAGTAGAGTGGGGCTGTGATTTAACAAATGATGTTTTCACACATCCCTGTATTTCCCACTCAGACCTGTGGCTCCTTTTGCTGCTATATTTTGGAGGCCCGTTATATTGCCCCAACCGCTGCCTCTGTCTAAGATCATATGAGATTAGTTTGAGTGGGGATTCTACCTCTGCCCCAGTTGGATGGAAATAATTTTGCCTTTAAAAATTTTTTTTGTCTTGCGTTTAAAATGTAATTTCAACTCGTGAGCCTTTCCGAAACACAGACATGGGGAAAAATTGGAGGTACGAGCTGGTCTAGAGCCAGTCTATGTAAGTTGTTTTTTTTTTTGGAGAACTGTGTAATATGTGAAAGTTTTTAAATTTTTGCAGACGGTATCAGAAACTACAGAAGATTATGAAGCCCTGGTAAGAATCCAATCGGTCCGTCACTTTGTGTACTCTCTCACTGCATGGTCGGAAATCAAAGCCCTCACACTTTCAAATAACGCTTCCCTCTCTGATCTGTGTTGCCTCTCGCTCTGCGCAGTGCTTCGTGTGTTGCATGTGGTAACGGGCAGTTCGGTGATTTCTCCTCCTCCTTTCTTCACTAAAAAGCACCTTTTTTTTGTTGCACTCCTTTTCCCAGCCAGTTTGCGTTCCTAATGCAAGATTCCAGAATCAGATGAAGATTATACGTGACCCCAAAACATACTGACTAAAATATTCAAGGCACTCGCTGGCCAATAAATGCCACTTGTTTTGTGAAATAATTGAGCTATAAATCCTTGCCAGAAACAGTAAATGCTTTTTCATATATAAAGTGTAGCATTCTGAATTACTAACCTGCAAAAAAAAAACTACACTCCCATTGATCAAATTATAAGTGTGATTCTGGGCAAAAGAGTCAAACTTGAAGAGCTTTGCTACTCTACCTGTCTCCAGGTAAGCTTCAGTCCTGCTTTGACTACATTTCATGAGCCTTTCTGGAATAGAGACACGAGGATACAAGCTGGTCTAGTGCCAGTCTATGTAATCAGGCTCATGTGGTTGCTAATGCGTTGATGTGATGAACTTCTTGCTGAGCCAGTAGGCTTATTTCCTCTTTCACAATCGCCTGGTAAAGGTCCTCTTGTAAAAGTTGCTGAGGTTGTTGCTTTTAATGCAGTTCTGGCCTTAACACCATAGTAAGTCTACCATAAAAGCACGTAGAGGAAGCATCATGGGTGATACTGAGTTACAGTCATTCTTTTAGTAAGCCTTAAAGTGCTGAGCGGGTGACCATGAGTTACGGCAATCTTCAGCTTAAGTGAAAGGACTCCTGGGGCACAGTTACTGGGGAGGGGACTGTTGTGTGGCTACATCCTGCCTTCAAGAGCCTTAATCATGTCTTGAATGAATTGCAGACCAGTGCAGATTGTTGCCACTTCACATAAGAAATGATTGATCGTACCTGCAGGATGACTTATAGCGGATGTGTGTCCAGGAACTCACTGTGAGATGCTGTGACTGCCAGGATTACTACTGCCCAAAAGAGTGTCACCATAAATTCACGGGACAATCCAATAACACCATATTTAAAATCCTCTGGTGTAAATGAGGAATTGAATTGCTACGCCTCTCTCTGCCCACACTCGAACGAGTCACTCCATGGAGTCATGGGGCCAAGTTCTGAGCTTGGGAAGACGTAGAGGCAAAATGTCTTTTACAATTCAAATTACCGATTGTTTGGAACTGGTGCTTAAATTCAATATAGTGGCTGAAGTCCAGTATTGAGGGACTGTCTCTCTGCAGTGTAAAGAACTAAAGCCACCTAGCTTTAACCCCTCACTGGAGAGCATAGCCTGTACTTTGGGCTGCGACAGCCCATGCCAGTCTGAATTCTTCATTCCCCTGGGAGGCTTTTTTAGAATAGTTACCAATTGTGAAGAGAGGTGAAAGGCAGCTCACATGGCCATTTGAAGTTAAAGTCATCTCTCTGCCTGTATTAGTTGTAATTTTAGTACCATGGATTTGTGTAAATAGAATGCAAAATGGATTTCACCAATGAGGATCTTAACATTAACAGCTGTCGATGAGTGTCGCATTCATTTTGAGTGTCAGAATTCTCAAATAATATTTATTGCTCTCTTTCCCCCTCTCCCCACCCCCCCCACCAATCATAATTACTCTGAATGTTTGTTTGTTTTTGTAGCTGAATCATTTATATTTATTAAGGCGAAAGGGAGCGGTGTGACAGGAAATCTTTACAATACACGTCGTAGATTGCTTTACCCGTGGAACTGAAAGTTGTGGTGTTGGGGTGTTGTTCCTTCACCACCTGCTTTTGGTTTATAAGCTAAGTGTATATGTAAAATGTAACACAAAAGTTGTGGTACTGAACAGCAGAACCTATGACTCAGCTGCAGTAACTCCATCATGACCCACGACAGTCTTCAGAGTTCAATGTGTGTGTTTTATGGGCATTCACTTGCTGTTGAGTGTCTGATTCCTTTCACCCATCCTTGAGCCAGGAAGTGCATGTGACATCATTGCTGCCGGAATGTTCCGGTTTCTTTAGAAACTCGAGCTCATGGTGCAAACTCGAGATATATGACACAGCGGCAATCTACTTTTGGAAGGAGAAGGAGAGACCTGCAGTGGGGTCCGTACACTCACTGGCACCAGTGAGGTAGCATTATTTGCTGCATTTTACTTGCATTGGCCAGGCGAGACCATTAGAAAGTTGGTTTGAATTGCCTTCGTGCTTTGAGAGGGATCAACAATGTGCTGTATGTACCTAGAGGTCAAAATCTGCCTTGCCTTTGGCACTCGCTGGCAATTTTTATCCATCTAATTTTCTGTTCTGCCTGTCCATTATGGAGGCATTGCTAGGACATGGATCCATGTGTGATGGTGTACCTCACCCCCAGGTGTGAGTCTGGACAGTGAGTCAACAGGCTATTCAACCTCAGGGCTTTGCAGTTGAGCTCATTTCCTGATCTCATCCGATGTCCAAACAAGCAACTTCCAGCAAGGGTCACTGTATCCTCATCAGGTGTAGGAACCGTGCCAATTTACCCCTCCTTAACCCAGGGTTGCTGAGGCCAATTGTAGTAGCATTAATAACAGCAAGAAGGCACTCTACAATGTACAAATGGGGCTGAAACTAAAGATGAGTGTAAGCTATCCTGAACAATTACTTCCTCTAACTATTCATTAAGAAAGACTTGTGCAACATTCCCTCCCCAAGTAGCAATAAACCAAGCAGAATTAACAACTGTGATATAAATGAGATGGAAGTCCTGGGCAGGCTAAAATGGCTCAGAACAGGTTTATCCCAGAGTACTGAGATTTGTGAAGCATCAACCGTCATTTGGTAGAGTCGGTCAACACTGAGGAGGTAGCAGTAAATTGGAAATAGGTTACTGTGATGTTCATTTTTGCCATGGCTGATAAAGCAAACACGGGCAAGCTACAGACACATTGCACCTACTTCAGCATCAGGTAAAATAATGGAATCAATTATCAGGAATAAATTTATAGGATTACCTATACGATGATAACCCAGTAAGCAGCAGCCAACATAGTTTCAATAGGGGAAGATTCAGTCTCACCAACCTCCTTGATTTCTTGATGAAGTGACATCCCAAAAGGAACGTGGAATACCATACTATGCATTGCACCTAGACTTTTAAAACATTTTTGACGGAGTTCTACATGAAAGGTGTGGGTGCCCCAGAGGTGTTGCAATCACTACTTTGTAATTAACATCAGTGACTTGGATTTAGAAACGGATTTTGGGGAAGAATTTGAGGAACCCCAAAATGAGTTGGCTAAAATATGAAAGTGGGCAGAAGAATGGCTGATGAATTTTATATGGGTGAGTGTAAAGTGCTGCACATAGGACAAAAAAATTGAATGGGATAAGTACCTATGGAAAGTGTTGAAATAGTTAAGGATGAAGTTGAGAGATCTGGGGGAGGTTTCTTGGTAGACTTGATGCTCAACATGTCCAATCACTGCAGAGCAGTAATCAACAATCCAAATGGAACGCTATATAGCTAAAACAGTCGAGCACCGTCGGAGGAACTGATGATCAAACTGCACTGTAGTCTGGTCAAATTGCATGTCGAGGACTGTGCTCAGGTTTAGCCAGCGAGCCACAAGGAGACAGTTCAGAGAAGGAGCCCAAGGCTGACCCTCAACATCAGAGGATTGAGTTATGAGCCAAGACTGGAGAAGCTTGGGTTTTTTGGCTTTAAATGGAGACAACTGAGAGGTAACCTTATAGAGATTTGGAACAGGTAGATCTAGAAAATTGTCGACTAAATCATGATAGCATTAAGGGACACCGGTTCATACTAGTAAAAGGCAAACTTAGGACTGATCAGGAATTGCTTCTTCACACAAAGGGTGATCAATGAGTTGAATGAATTTCCGGGTAGTGGAGGCGAAAACCCTAGAATAATTTACAGCGATGTTACCATGGGTGGACTGCAGGGTCTTTCTGGATGGATGAGCTAAGGTGGGTCAAATCACCTTTCTCATCCATATTATATTATCTTGTGTTGTGTGTTCTGTGAACCACTGCCCGAGCTAAGATCAGCTAACTCGGGGGATTGAAGCTAGTATCTTCCTCAATGGCTCAGAAACAAGACTTTCCCTCTGAATCATTGAGGTGGTTACTTTGCCAGTTTTTACAACTCTCTCTTGCTCTGGGTTGTGTTTGATTTCCTACTGCAATCTGAGGGACAGGTGAATCTGCGACCAAGCATGTTTGAAATCTAGTGCCTGTCCAGAGATATGGGGGTAGAGTTTCCTGACATCTGGCCCCAGGGAAAACCCATTTTCCTAGTTGCAGAGGTCAGGAGAAAGGGGCAGAGACTTGCTTTGCTGTGACTCTGCCCCTTTTATGCTGTCCCTGGATTGCTGGGACTTCCCTGGAGGAGGTGGAGCTGGATCTGTACTTGGATTGGTGCAAGGCCCATTGCAGAGATGCTAATGAAATGGGAGGGGGCAGGACTATCAGACTGGAATTTGAACTCTGGCCATTCTGAGAGTTTGCTGCTTTTCCAGTCCAGATGTACTGTTATGTTCAGCATCACTGCGGTGACGCTGCAAAATGACTTCAGTGCATTTTTATAGAATAGTCTGCCATTTAGTACTCCTTAAATTCCACACCGCCTTTATTCCAAATGCTTTTTCAAATATTCTGCCTGTTTGCACATGTAAAATATTTATCTTTAAAAATGTGGAAAAATATGAATTTTAACATAGATTATTTTTTTATATCCTGAAATTTGTATGTGAATATCTGATATAAGTATGAATGCAAATCTTCTTTAGAGCTGTGCTGTGTCTTTAACTAATTTATCTTGAATCATATGCCAAAAATGTACTACTTAATGCCGATGATGGCGTTAGCTTTCCCAGATTTTCATGGCTTTGCTCGTCACTGTTGTGCTACTTTACCCACCACAAAGCATTGCCTGTGATTCCCTCATGTGCTGCTGGTACATTTGTTTTGCTTTAGGTCAGCTGTACTGTGCAGAGTTTGCTGGTCTTTCTTACAGGCAGAGTAAACCAGTGTGTCTATACCGTTCGACGATATTCACCACAGTGCTTTTATGACCTTTTTTCCCTTCTGTTCACTGCCCCCACTCCAAAAAAAAAAAATATGGTCATCAGTCTCGCTGAGTCTCTTTTTAACATGCAGATCAGTCTTAGCACACTGTAATTCTACAAATTCTCCCCTGCTTCATGTGTGGATGTAAAATTCTCATCCTTGTTTTCAAATCCCTCCACGACCTCGCCCCTCCCTATCTCTGTAACCTCCTCCAGCCCTAGAACTCTCCGAGATATCGGCACTCCTCCAATTCTGGCCTCTTGCGCATCCCCGATTTTTCAAAGCTCCACCATTGGCGGCTGTGCCTTCAGCTGTCTAAGGCCCTAAGCTCTGGAATTCCTTCCCTAAATCTCTACCCCCCTCTCCTCCTTTTAAGGTGCGCCTTAAAAGCTACCTCTTTGACCAAGCTTTGGTCACCTGTCCTAATATCTCCTTATACGGTTAGGTGTCAAATTTTGTTAATGGTACTGTGAAGCGCCGTGGGATATTTTACTATGTTAAAGGCGCGATATAAATGCAAGTTGTTGTTGTACTTGTTCCAGATAGGACTGACAGTGTCTGGTTTTACCCCTCATGCTGAGGCTCTCTGTTCTTGTTGAATGCCCCTGCTGGAACAAACTGATTCAACTCGTCACATGAGGTTGGATTTAGAGGATCACGCAGAGACGGGACTCCAATCCGCATCTGCTGCTGTGAAACAATACTCTGAACTGCTCTGTAGACAGAAAGCTTAAATAAAATGACAGTTGTAATTTGATGATGAATGGGTCTCCGCAGAGCAAGACTGATGCATGTAACGCTTGATGCTGAGCCTTGGGAAGCATGCTTGCGAGTTCCCTGCATTTCATAGTAACAGGAGCAGGCCATTCACCCCTGCTCCACCATTCAATTGGATCATGGATGATCTGCACCTCAACTCCAGCAGTCTATCCTGTTGCACATTCAATGTTATTGATAATTTAAGACTTACTATTGAAGACTGTTTACAGTCTGAGGTTACATTGGAATCCCATAGTCAATATACCAGGATAGCAGTATGACTGTTAAATACCTTGACTAGAATATTCAGCAATATTAATTCTATATAAGCATATACTGTGACTGGATTTTAATTTTTAATGAACTGTGTTCACTCAGCTGGAAGCAATGTTGATCTATAGAGCCCTTTTATAATATTGCTGGAAGGCTGACTGTTCTGCTGTCATGTTAGTGAAGGTGCCTTTTGCACTCACCCTAAAATAGTGCCTTTCAGATTCAGTACATAGTGCTTTCCCATCTTAGACAACTTTTACAGTGCCATCTTGGGCAACCTTTGCAGTGCCATTTAGACAACCACGTGAGTATCAGGTTGAGGGGCATTATTCATAGAATAGAATCATACAGCACAGAAGGAGGCCATTTGGCCCATCGTCCCTGTGCCGGCTCTTTGAAAGTGCTATCCAATTAGTCCCACTCCCCTGCTCTTTCCCCGCTGCCCTGCAAATTTTTTCCCCTTCAAGAATATATCCAATGCCCTTTTGAAAGTTATTATTGAATCTGCTTCCACCACCCAGATCATCATAACTCACTGCGTAAAATAATTTCTCCTCATCTCCCCCCTGGTTCTTTTGCCAATTATTGTAAACCTGTGTCCTCTGGTTACTGACCCTCCTGCCAGTGGAAACAGTTTCTCCTTATCTACTCTAGCAAAACCCCTCAGAATTTCGAACACCTCTTTTAATCTCTCCGAACCTTCTCTGCTCTAAGAGGGGCTAAGAGATTTTTTTGGTTTTTTTTGCATTGCTCGTTTGCATGGAACATCCTCCAACGTTCGGGAAAGTTCGCAGCCAGTTACTTTGTCATTATTGTGACCTGTTGCTGCTGCTATTCAGAGTCTGCCCTGCAATGTTAGCAGGGGACGGTGTAGTTAGGGAACCGGCAGAGCCCGTTCACACACTGGGTCAACCCCTTCCAATGGCCATCCTCTGCCTGGGCTCACGCACCGAGAATGGCCACTTAAGTGAGACACAGGAGGGCTGCTGGCACCGAGGGAACGGGGTCGTGAAACAAGGGCGTTCAGGAGAGGAAGGGACTAAAGGAGGAGGAGGCTACAAGTTTGGATTGTTTTAGGAATGTAAATTTGGGAGAGGGTGTGGAGAGCAGAGAAACCTGTAGAATATGGCGTAGTCTGTGTACGATCACTACTGTGAAAACTGCATAGAACGCTCCTCTCCAAATATGTGAAGAAGTGTGTAATAGTGAAAACACAAATGACCATGTCAAGGTCTCTGAATTGAAATTAGCCAACCTCCTGGAAAATAAATGGTACATTGAAGGTGCACTACATCTGCATTAAAAAAAAAATTACATCATGACCGAGGTTATTTTTTTTGAGTTAAACGCCTATTTAATTTTGTAAGGAATGTAATGCTCTGTTGTCAGGAGGTTGTGGGTTTGAGCCCCAAGTCTTCGTTCGAGCACTTGACTCCAGGCTGATGGGCAAGTGCTTTGCCGAGGGAGTGCTGGAGATGTTCTCCTTAGGATGTTGAGCCTGTTTCAGGTGGATGCTAAAGATCCCATGGCGTTATTTGAAAAACGGCAGAGTTCTCCCAGCATCCTGGCCAGGCTTCGCACCTCGACCCATTCCCTAGTTTTACTTCAAAAAAACAGATTAACAAGTCATTCATCTCATTGTTCTTTGTGGATTGTTGCAGAATGCTCGCTACTTGTGTCTAGCAGTCACTGCACCCCGAAGTAAAAGTGCGGCCAATGCTTTGAAATATTTCACCTTGATAAGATGCTATCAAAATGTGCGTACTATTTATCATTTTATTGCTGTATTGAGTGGGAATATACTTAAACCAGACACCATTGTACTGACTGTCTTTGCCATACGGAGAGAATAAAAAGCATTTGACTGGTGAATGACCAGGTATATGAAGATCCAGCGTTCCGCCATTTTTAGTGCCTTTTGAGAGTAGAATCTGTGTCGACGCTAACCAAGTATCCCGTGTGAACTCCGGCTGGTACAGGATGGTCCGCATTCTCTCCCAACCAAATGTAGAAACCATGTGTGACACGGGAGGATAATGCGCCATTAATTACAGAAATGGAGACATAGCGAGCCTGGTGCTCAATTTCTGTCATTCCAAGAAAGGTAACGCGTAAACCCAGGACAGAGTTGCGCGAACGGGTCACTATCAAACTCCGATTCGACTCGCTGAAGGTATGCTTTGTGGCTCAGGAAACAAAATTCTGTTGCGTGAGCTTGTTCTATTTTAAAAAAATCTACAATCCCTACCCTAACAGTCTACTAATAAAGAGATGATTGATTGTGACCGAGCTGTAATTTCTGGCTGATAACTCTCCCGCTGACAATAAAGCTGTGTATGTGGATGAAGCTGGTTCCTGACCTAATCGGGGAGCTCTTGTAATCCAGCGCATGGGAATTGCATGATGCTCTCTTGGCTGCACTGTACTATTTCTACTAATACTTCTTCCTTTCAGATTGCAGTGTTGCTGTTTACTGAGTTATTGGCATAATTTAATTCGTTCAATTTTTTTCCCAGCTGCTCTTCATGCTTTCTGACAACTACGGTACCCTGTAGGGCTTTCTTCTGTTTTATTCCCTCCCCTAGTTTCCTGCTGTGCAAAAACAGCTTCAGAGAAAATTCTCGTGTTGCCCGAGTTCAGATAGTTGGAACTGACTTGTGCATCGTTTGTCCTTTCAGCTTCGGGGACATGTTGTCGTTCACCCTGACTGCGTTCGTTGAGCTCATGGACCACGGGATTGTCTCCTGGGATACATTCTCTGTGGCTTTCATCAAAAAGGTACTGAGTTGGCTAGTGTGATTTGTACCAGTGAAGTGGGGAGGGGGTAGGTTTGATAAGGCAATGCATCCCCTGTGCAGCGTTTAGGAACATAAGAACAGGAGTAGTTCTTTCAGCCCCTGAAGCCTGTTGCACCATTCAATTAGATCATGGCTGATCTGTGCCGCAATTCCATCTACCCGCCTTGATTCCATAAAATCACTAAAAGCTGGACAGGTACAAAAAATAAATTAAAAGGCTAATGGAATGGTGACCTTTATGTCAAAAGGGCTGGAGTACAAAGGGGTGGAAGCGAAGTTACAATTATATGAAGCTCTGGTTAGACCCCATTTACAGCACTGCGTTCAGTTCAGGGCACCGCACCTCAGGAAGAATATATTGGCCTTGGAGGGGGTGCACTGCAGATTCACCAGAATAATACTGGGGCGAAAAGGGTTAAATTATGAGGATAGATTGCATAGACTAGGCTTGTATTCCCTAGAATATAGACGATTCAGGGGTGATCTAATTGAGGTGTTTAAGATGATCAAAGGAGTTGATGAGGTAGATGGCGAGAAACTATTTCCTCTGGTGGGGGAATCCAGAACAAGGGGACAGAACCAATGTTACCTCTTAAAAATAAAATAAAATAAATAAATAAATAAAAAATAAAAAAATTTGGGCCACGCGCTTTTTCCATTTAAAAGCCGGCGAGCAGGCTGCATGGGACCTCCAGCCACGCAGCTTAACGGGAACATTGGACGTAACCTTAAAATTAGAGCTCGGCCATTCAGCGGTGATGTCAGGAAGCACTTCTTCACACAAAAGGTAGTGGAAATCTGGAACTCTCTTTCCCCAAAAGGCTGTTGAAGCTGGAGGTCAATTGAAAATTTCAGAATTGAGAGCGATAGATTTTTGTTCGGTAGGGTATTAAGAGTTATGGAACCAAGGCGGGTAAATGGAGTTAAGGTACAGATCAGCCATGATCTAATTGAATGGCGGAACAGGCTTGAGAGGCTGATTGGTCTACTCCTGTTCCTATGTTCCTCTCTATCTACCCTGTCAACTCCTATCCTCTGAAACACCTCAATTAGATCACCTCTTTCTGATGCTGCATCACTAGCGGCAACAGTGAGGTAAATGGCTCTGCCGATTTACAGTACCACTTTAAGGCACAGTTCCCTGCCTCCACAATGTGACTGACGTGTGCAGAGTTGAAGCAGCAATGCATTTTTTCACTTTCAGCTGCATAGGGTTGCCAACTCTGGTTGGATGTGTTCCTGGGGGTTTCGTCACCTGACCTCCCGTCTCCAACTTTTCCACCCCAGTCAAAAGGCCTTTGTTCTCAACTCCAATATTTTAATAACTAATCACCAAATGTGTTCAAAGAAAATGGGCGGAAGCAAACACACAATTTCTTTTAATGTCCTTATGATTTTTCTCCTGGGTTGCTCGCAGCAGTGTCCAGGAGATTAATCTTTAATTCCTAGAGACTCCAGGACAACCCTGAAGGGTTGGCAACCCAAGCAGGTGGGCTGACTGCTCTTGGCCCCTCCCCCACCCCGACCATTGGCAAAGGAACGTGGGCAGAGGGTAAAGGTTGCGACTGGTGCTCTGGGAAAATTAAAAAAAAAAAGACTTGCATTTATATAGCGCCTTTCACGACCTCCAGATGTCCCAAAGCGCTTTACAGCCAATGAAGTACTTTTAAAGTGCTGTCACTGTTGCAATGTAGGAAATGCGGCCGCCAATTTACGCACAGCAAGGTCCCACAAACCAATAGTGGACAAATAATCTGTTGGCTGAGGGATAAATATTGGCCAGGACACCAGGGAGAACTCCCCTGCTCTTCTTCGAAATAGTGCCATGGGATCTTTTACGTCCACCTGAGAGGGTAGACGAGGCCTCGGTTTAACGTCTCATCCGAAAGACGGCACCTCTGATAGTGCAGCATTCTGCAGAACCTCTTCCGGCTGAAGTGCTTCTACTTGCTTTGGCTCCCAGTGCCCTAAATCCCTTGCTTTTATGCTGAGGTTGGATTCCCTCAGTCTTGGCTCAGCTGGTAGCACACTCGCCTCCTGAGTCAGAAGGTCGTGGGCTCAAGCCCCGCCCCAGAAACTAGAGCGCATAATCTCAGCCGACACTCCAGTGCAGTACTGAGGGAGTGCTGCACTGTCGGAGGTGCCGACTTTCAGATGAAGCGTTAAACTGAGGCTGCGTCTGCCCTCTTCGGTGGACATATAAGATCCCATGGAACTATTCAGAAGAAAAGCAGGGGTGTTCTCCCCCGGTGTCCTGGCCAACATTTATCCCTGCAACCAATGTGACTAAAAACATATCTGGTCATTATCACAATGCTTTTTGTGAAACCGGAACCTTGTGTGTAAATTGGCTGCCAAGTTTGCCTGCATAACAACAGTCCTTGCAGTTCCAAGCAATTCATTGTATAGGAAACACTTTGAGGCCTAGTAGCAGTGTGGTAGAAATTGGTAATTGATGATGCAGTTGATAGTGGCTACAACCCAACTTTCCATCACACTTTGGTGCTCCAAACATATTGCACTTCACAAGATGCATTACCTTGTATTTATTTTTGAATGTCTATTATTAATAACGAATATTCTTTTGTCTCCTTTTACCACCTCCCACCAAAGAAAAACTTGCAATGAATAAAATGAAAGAAAAATACCGAGCAGGTTAAATCAGCAGTTGAACATCTTTTATCTTGTTCTGTGTTGTAGCCTGTACAGCGCTAAGCGCACTAAAGGAAATAGTGTTTAACTTTTTTCATTGACTCCAGAATTTAAAACTCTGCCTACTGAATTGTCTTGGTAGGCAATTGCTTTAAAAAGAATCTGTAAAATCTCAGATGGATACCACTGAGAGTCTGGCAAAGTCATAGATGAAGACCCCGCCCAACCCCCCCGCCCCCCCAACAAAAGAAAATAGACAGGCACAGTCTCTGAACATTGTGGTTCAGATGGTACCAGCTTCACACAAGGTGGGGGTGCAGAAGTGGCAGACCTGGGAAGTGGGGAAAAATTGTATCCGTGTGTGGGCAGCAATGTATTTGCAGAAACTTTAAGGCCAGAGTTTAAAATTTACTGTTTCTTTTATGTACTTATCAGATAGCAAGTTATGTGAACAAATCTGCTACGGATGTGTCTGTGTTACAACGGTCGCTGGCAATCTTGGAGTCTATGGTGTTGAACAGCTATGATCTCTACCAGAAGGTGGCACAAGAGATCACTATTGGCCAGCTGATGCCACATCTACAAGGGTAAGTTCTCATAACAGCCCTTACCTGAAAGAAAGCGAATACAATGTTAAGTCAGGTTGGTATGGGTGTGCCTTGACTAATATTATAAAAAGGAAATAAAGGCACTGGAGAAGGTGAAAAAATGATTTACAAGAATGATACCACAACTGAGAGGTTATAACTATCAGGAAAGATTGACCAGGCAGGGGCTCTTTTCTCTAGAAAAAAGAAGGCTGAGGGGTGACTTAATAGAGGTCTTTAAAATTATGAAGGGGTTTGTGAGGGTAGGCTGGATGTTTTCACTGGGGGGGGGGGGCAGGGGAAAAGAGTCCAAAACTAGGGGTCATAAATGTAAGATAGTCACTAATAAATCCAATAAGGAATTCAGGAGAAACTTCTTTACCGAGAGAGTGGTTAGAATGCGGAACTCACTACCACAAGGAGTAGTTGAGGCGAATAGCGTAGATGCATTTAAGGGGAAGCTAGATAAGTACATGAGGGAGAAAGGAATAGAATGATATGCTGATGGCATTAGATGAAGTAGGGTGGGAGGAGGCTCGTGTGGAGCATAGACCAGTGAGGCCGAAAGGCCTGTTAATGTGCTGTAAATTCTATGCAAAGTAGGTGATTCCGAAGTTGTATCTGGTTTTGGTGAGATGACTCCTGGAATACTGTGTTCAGTTTTGGTCTTTGTATTTTGTGGAAACCAGCATCCTGAATCCTTTGAGGACACTGGTTTGTCCTAGGTTCTCTAGGCCAATTGTTTGTTGGTTTAAAAAAATGTTCCATGCTGCTGGTGTTAAAACTGAGCAGTTTGAATCATGAATGAATGAGAGCAGAAAAGTTTAAGGGAAGATGTATTAGAAGTGTTCAAAATTCTGAGGGGTTTTGATAGAGTAGATAGTGAGAAACTGTTTCCATTGGCAGGAGGGTCGGTAACCAGAGGACACAGATTTAAGGTAATTGGCAAAAAAGCCAGCGGGGAGATGAGGAGAAATGTTTTTATTCAGCAAGTTGTTGTGATCTGGAATGTACTGCCTGAAAGGGAAGCAGATTCAGAAGTAACTTTCAAAAGGGAATTCGATATATATATGAAAAGGAAAAATGTGCAGCGTTGTGGGGAAAGAGCAGAGGACTAGGAAAAATTGGATAGCTCTTTCAAAGAGCCAGCACAGACACAATGGGCCGACTGGCTTCCTTCTGTGTTCTATGATTCACGCACCAGTTGTGGTTGGGAGGGTGAATGCGCAGCCTGCTCCCAGGCCCTGTGTCAGTGCTGTCAACTTGTCGCCTCCAGGAGGTACATATTTGACTTTTCCAATCAATCATTTGTTCTCCATGGGAAGGCTGCTGGCTTCTTAGCAGCTTGTCTCCACAGTGATGTGCCTTGGCATGTGTTACCATATAAAATAGAAAAAACCCTGGACATGAACAAGAGTAGAAATTGATGGAAACCTGGGATTGAATTGCAGTGACATGTTTTCCAAACAGAGTCTGAGGCTCATGGAACACTATTCGTTGAAAATAAGATTCCTTCTTATTAAGTTACATTTCCTGGTGTCTCAGTGGTTGAGGGACTGGGCTTCTCTGGTTATTCCTTCCCTGTAGAAAGTGGCATGAGTGAGATTGGGAACACATGGTGAGTCATGGGCGGAAACCTACTTCTCAGTATTTTTGAACAAGAAATTAACATTCCTAGTCAGTATCCAGGAAAAGAAAGCAAAGTAATCTGAACTATTTCCAATGGAGCTGTTCACTAAAGGTCCTACAGCTGATGTTGGATGAGAAGCTTTCTGTTTGAGTGTTGAGTCACAAAATAGCCAGAAAATATTAAATGTCAAAGTAGAAAAGTCACCCGGCCCAGATGGGATGCATCCTAGGTTTCTGAGGGAAGTAAGTGTGCAAATAGCGGAGGCTGTGTCCACAATCTTTCAATCCTCCTTGGCTATGGGATTGGTGCCAGAGGACTGGAGGGTTGCAAATGTTAACACCCCTGTTCAGAAAATGGAGAGGGGGATAAACATGGCAATTATAGGCCAGTCAGTCTAACGTCGGTGGTGAGTTAGAGACAATAATCCGGGACAAAATTAATTGGACTTGGAAAAATATGGGTTAATACATGAAAGTCAGCATGGGTTTGTTAAAGGCAAATCATGTTTGACTAACTTGATTTCTAACTTGATGAAGTAACAGAGAGGGTGGATGAGGGTAGTGCGGTTGATGTGTATATGGACTTTCAAAAGGCGTTTAATAAAGGACCACATAATAGACTTGATAGCAAAAGTGAAGCTCATGGGATTAAAGGGGCAGTGGCTGTGTGGATATGAAGTTGGCTAAGAGACAGAAAGCAGAGAGTAGTGGTGAATGGTTGTTTTTGAGACTGGAGGGAAGTATTGGGACCAATGTTTGCTTTAACCTGCGCGGCTGCGCAGTGATCTGCAGGTCCTGTGCTGCGATCTGCAGGTTCTGTGCAGCCGGCTCAACGGTGTTCTAATGGCAAAAACCGCGCATGCGTCGTAATTTAAATGGGCCGCGCAGCCCCTTAAAGGGGCCGAGCACCCAAAAAAAATTAGCAGGAATATTGATTGGGACCACTGCTCTTTTTGATGTATATTAATGACTTGGACTTGGGTAATTTCAAAGTTTGCAGATGTCACAAAATTCAGAAATGCAGTGAGAAAGATAGCAGACTTCAGGAGGACATAGACAGATTGGTGAAATGTGCAGACACATGGCAGGTGAAATTTAATGCAGAGAAGTGTGAAGTGATGCATTTTGGAAGGAAGAATGAGGAGCGGCAATATAAACTAAATGGTACAATTTTAAGGGGGTACAGGAACAGAGCGACCTGGGGGTTTATGTACACAAGTCTTTGAAAGTGAGAAGGCTGTTTTTTAAACAAAATGCATATGGGATCCTTGGCTTTATAAATAGAAGCATAGAGTACAAAAGCAAGGAAGTTCTGTTGAACCTTCATAAATCACTGCCTCAGCTGGAGTATTGTGTCGAATTCTTGGCACCACACTTTAGGAAGGATGTCAAGGCCTTGGAGAGGGTGCAGAGAGAATTTACTAGAATGGTACCAGGGATCAGGGAGGTTAAAGGGAGATTTAATAGAGGTTCAGAACTCTGAGGGGTTTTGATACAGTAAATAGGGAGAAACTGTTTCCAGTGGAGGGGTCGGTAACCAGAGGACACAGATTTAAGGTATTGCCAAAAGAACCAGAGTGGAAATGAGAATTTCTTTTACGCACCGAGTTGTTATGATCGGGAATGCACTGCCTGAAAGGGTGGTGGAAGCAGATGCAATAGTGATTTTCAAAAGGGAATTGGACATATACTTGAAGGGGAAAAATGCAGGGCTATGGGGAATGGGCAGGGGAGTGGGACTAATTGCATAGCTTTTTGAAAGAGCTGGCACAGGCACGATGGGCCGAATAGTCTCCTGCTGTGTTCTATGATCGTCTAACCGGGCAGGAGATTTAATAATCATTTTCCAAAATTACTTAAATAAGGAAGCACTTTGTATTCAAGTGCTCCTTAGTATACTTCCCTTTTAAAATCGTAGTGGGAGATGGTTGTGTTATAACATCAAGACAGAACTAAATTATAATGCATCAAATTTCAGGCTTTATATTATCTTCAAAGAGCATTTTGTGTATTATATTTATATACACATACATATACAGTAATATGTTCAAGTATATTGTTTAGTACTGCAGTATTGTCCTTCCACCAGCAACTCATAGGTTATTGCATTGAGAATCTTATTTTAAGGGGGAAAAAACTTAGAATGGAGACCGAGATGCAAAGTTTTTGAGAGCATTAAATGTTACTTCAAGAAGCACTTCCTATTTATAGGCCAAACAGATTGTGTGTTTACTGTGGCCACAATGGAGTGCTGTTAGAAGCAATAAGTCACAACCGACAAGACAGTTGCGTACAGCAGCACTGATTTATGTATAAGAAGCAGACCTGGTGTCTTTCTTAAGAATGGCTCACAGCCAGCAATTTGCTTTTTATCGAGAGTGCATGGATGTAAATCTGATTGCGGTGATTTAATTTTGTTGGTAGAATTGATGGCACTGATCTTGTTTAAAATATACAAAAAAAACAGTGTGTTTCCACACTAATGATATGTTTTTGGTGTTATTTTGGTCACAAAAGGACGGATCCTGACATTCAAACTTACACGATTGCTGTGATAAATGCACTCTTCCTTAAAGCCCCTGACGACAGGAGACAGGTATTTATACAAATATCCTTCAATCTGATATCCACCAATTCATCAGTTGTCAAGCTCCATACAGTTATGATGCATGTCAAACACAGATAGGTGTGTGTGTGTGCGTGAAGGTTTTCCTCACCTCAAAACTGGTCATTGTCTTTTTCATTGTCAGCTGTTCTGCTTAAAAGGTATGACACGCACTGCTGTAATTATCTGCTTTACGTTTTTAAAGTGAGGTCGCACTATACATTTCTTGTTGGAATTTACTGGAGGATTTCTGAGTATTCTGGTTGCATGACATCCCTCGCACCTTCACCTCACCTTTTTTTTGGCAACTGCTAAAATTGTTGTAAAATCCTGTGTGGCCACTTTACTTTGATACCTGGGTTTGATTCACGGTAAATGTTGGGAAATGACATTGATAGATGTTTGTTAGGCAAAGGTATTCAGGGTCATGGAACCAAGGCAGGTAGATGGACTTCGGATACAGATCAGCCATGATCTCATCGAAAGGCAGAGCAGGCTCGAGGGGCCGAATGGCCTACTCCTGCTCCTATCTTCTATGTTTCTATGTACTTGTGTCCCACTTGGTCTGAGCAGATGTGCTATGACCTAGGTGCTATTGACGCCACCTGGTTCAGTTTCACGTGTCTGCCCCACTGAAACAGGAGGTTATGAAGGGATGCTTGTGCCTTCTTTACACTGCTCCGAGAACATCTCATTTAGGGCTCAGCATTACCCTGGTTTTGAAGCTCTACAACAAATAAACGCGCATAAATAATGACAGGAGAAAGTAGCGATGGATCAATTGTCCATGTTTTGGTTATTTCTGTCCCTTGTATTTGGTTATGTTACTGGACTAATAATCCACAGGCCTGGACTAATAATCCAGAGAGCATGAGTTCAAATCCTACCAGGGCAGTTTCAGAATTTGATTTCAGTTTAAAAAATCTGGAAATAAAAAGCTGGTTATTAGTAAAAGTGATCATAAAGCTGTTGGATTGTCGTTTTTAAAAAAAAAACCAACTGGTTCACTAATGTCCTTTAGGGAAGGAAACCTACCGTCCTTACCCTGGTCTGGCCTATATGTGACTCCAGCCCCAAGCCAAAGTGGTTGACTCTTAACTGCCCTCTGAAGTGGCCTAACAAGCCACTCAGTTGTATCAAACCGCTCCCAGTGGTTCAAGAAGAAGGCCCACCATCACCTTCTCAGGGTAACTGGGGATGGGCAATAAATGCTGGCCTTCCCAGCGATGCCCACATCCTGAGAATGAATAAAAAAAAAAAAATAGGAGGCTGTGGTTGCCAAGCAAAGTTGCTTCTGTCTGTTCATAAATATTTTCAGCAATACTTGCAGAGCCTCCTCACTGAAGCTGGGTTTGAGCTGCTACTGTTGAGCTATTTTTCACTGCTGTTACACACGGCACAGCTGGATTCATTGGCCTTTTCCAAGCTGCTTTGGAAGCGTGGCGCATTGTAATTGACTATTGCTTTTTCATCGCTGCTCACAAATTTGTATTTCTTCCAGTCACTTCTTGGAAATATTTTGTTAGTTGATCTGTTTAAAGTTTGGAGAAATGAGCTGTTTACCTTTGCTTTGTATGAACTGAGAAATGTCGAGGCTAGTGAGAATTTCCAAAGTTTAGCAACTGAAACGGCAGCCTCTGAAATAAGAAGCACACCATTGATACTTCTACTGTGCTGTTCCCCACTGGGCCACTGGCAAATTGACTCATGGGCTGCCTCTATCTCGATTTGATGTTTAAAAATGCATCAGAATTAGAGCTAGAAGTGACCGTGTCAGTCATCCTGCTTTTAATGGACTAAAAACCTGCCTTATTGAGCTGGTTTTTATATGATCGAAAACTGCTTATTGAAAAATTGCTCCCAGCTCTTACATGGGAGCAAGAAGAAAGAAAGAGGTTAAAAGTTTTAAAAAAGTACAAGTAGGGTAGAGGAAAAGATAGATCAGGTAGAAAAAAAAGTTAAGACTTAAAAGTAGGACAGAAGGAAAATAGGTAACATGAGAAAATAATTGAAGTGAGGGACAAAAGAGCCGGCATAATTGAGGGCCTTTGATAAATAAGGAGAAACTGTTTCCACTGGCAGGAGGGTCGGTAACCAGAGAACACAGATTTAAGATAATTGGCAAAATAACCAGATGCCAGATGAGGAGAAACTTTTTTATGCAGCAAGTTATGATCAGAAATGCACTGCCTGAAAGGGAGGTGGAAGCGATTCAATAGTAACTTTCAAAAGGGAATTGGACAAATACTTGAAGGGGAAAATTTGCAGGGCTCTGGGGAATTAACGGGGGAGTGGGACTAATTGGAAAACTTTCAAAGAGCCGGTACAGGCACGGTAGGCCAAATGGCCTCCTCCTGTGCTGTATGATTCTATGAATTAAAATGTTTAGATGTTTTTAATTCCAGTTTTTAAGTGCGTATTGTGGTACCTTAAGCCTAATAAATTAGGGTAAAACAAGATATTCCTGATATTTCAGTAGCCTTTATTGCTAGAATAGTGTTTTGTTTCGCCATCGAATTGCAGGAGCTGAAAACTTACAAAACTGGTTGACCCAGGGAGATGACCATTTTCCTGGTCCTGTGCTAACCTGCAGAGGACTGAATGTTTGGGTGCAAGTGTCAGCTCAGTTGATGGGGAGAGTGAGAAGATTGATTTTTTTTTTAAAAATCCAGTTTTTGCACAGTATTTTGAATCTGGTAATCAAAAGCTAATCAGAGGTAAACAGTGTTGTTCTCTAGTCCTGTCTTTGTGATGTTTATGTCATGAAAGATATTGGAATGAACAGAATTGGATGAGAATGACTAAAGTGAGTTTCAGTGGGGGTTTTAAAGGTAACATTATATTGGTGCTGCTCAGATTAATCTGTTGTGATTGAAGTCGGTGCACATTTTAATAAAGAGCAAATGGAATTGATTTTTGTGGTGAGCCCAGATGAGCTGCCGTGATACAGGGCTAAATGAACTTGATTGTACAGCTGGCTGCTGATGTTCTTTTACTAAGACAAACCATGAAATGTGTTTCCAGACTTGAGTTCATTAGCTACGCTGTTGACACGTAAAATATGATTCAAGTAAGATTTTTTTTATTATGAGGGAGCTGTTCAGCTTGACATTAACCTGTTAACATGCAAGTTGGTGCACAGTCTAGCTGTAGTTATATGTATTTAAAGACATCTCCTTACTTAATTTTCTTTTCATTAATGAAAGAATACTGGCATAAAAAATGGTTGGGACCATGCTGTACAAGATTCATGTAATACCAGCTGAGCCCTTTCACCTTTTTCTGCTTTTGCTAACCAGATTTATGAGCCTTTGTATTTAAAAACCTTACATATGGAACTTTATCTAGTGCCTTTTGGAAATCTAATTTGCTGTATAATCTTTTATCAACTAAGCTAATTGATACTTTCAAAAATTCCAGCAGATGTGACCTAATTTTTTCCAAATCCACACATGACTATTTTTTAACGTGACACCGCACTTTATGAAGATTGATCGTATTGTGTCAAATGCCTAGGAACATTTCCCCACTTTTTTATTATTTTTTTCTGCCTTTTGAGAGCTGGCCTTGAATGCAGCCCAGGCTCATGAGATAAAATTGGTCTTTGTCCACTGGCTGTGAAACTCCTGTGCAAAATAAGTTGGGACAGCCTGAATCCGGTTCCAAACATCACATGCCCCAAAGTGCAAAAACTGCGCAAAATTCAGTATGAATTGGCGTTCAATTGGTAATCCTTCTTGGCTTATAAAGACGGATTAGCAGAATGGGCAGGTAGGTGGCAGACTGCACTTTACCTGTACAAAGAGCAGTGTTAAACAGACAACCAATGTGCACCACTATAAGGCACGTACCAGTGTATTCACCATTATCAAACCAGTGCCCGCAGTATAACGGAGCACTTGGATAATATGACCTTTGAGCTTTGCCTATAGCAGACCAAGGTAATGAGCCCATTTTATGCTGTTTGCTGCAGCTACATGGATGGTCTTCCCACATGATTGCCAGTGCGAGTTAACACAGATGGTATAGGACTTGTTCTTGGGTAAGAGGCGGGGGAGTGAAGATCAATCCCTCTTTGGTTTTTATTTGGTTGACTTTCGTCCTATTCCTAGTCTAAACATACAAGATCATCTTGGACAAGAATATGAGCATTTATATAAAAAATGCTTCAATCTGTTGAAGGTTTAGTACATTTTTTCTTGAGGGAATAAGTATTCATGTGTTGCCTCACGAGCAGAGGCCTCAAAGTTGACGCTGTTAATTTGAAGCAATGGATATCAACACCGGCAATTCAAGGGATTCGTTTTACGGAACAATTGAGTGCAGGTCATTACAGCAATGCTTAACGATGCGTGGGTAAAGGCAACATTACTCTGCTCAGCGAGGCATCTTGCACACGCAGCAGTGCTTCAAATGAATTTAACATAACTGAACAGTGCCACCCCATTCTACGTTGAATACGCTCACTCAGCCTGCTACCTAATAATGCAAAATGCATGCACCTTCTCTACCAGAAAATTCCCAGCCAATTTTCTTTTTAACTTGTTCTCGGGATGTGGTTGACATTGGCAAGGCCGGCATATATTGCCCATCCCTAATCAACCAGGTAGTGTAAAATTGGAGGCCAGGCCAGGTAGGGGTGGCAGTTTCCCTTTTGCTGAAGGATATTCGTGAACCAGTTAGGTTGTGAAACCAATCCGGGCAGTGTTTATGGTCAATATTTCTGGTGTCAGCCCACAAATTACCAGATTTTATTGTCTTCTGTTTCACAACTTGCCATGGTGGGATCTGAACTCATTGGGTTGGTAGTGCTGCCAGAGATTGTCTTCAAACATTTTGGGGTGAGTCATGTAATTTCAAAATGTTGCCCATTTTGAAACAACAACAACTTGCATTTATATAGCGCCTTTAACGTAGTAAAACGTCCCGAGGTGCTTCACAGGAGCATAATCAGACAAAATGTGACACCGAGCCAAAGAAGGAGACATTAGGATAGGTGGCTAAAGGTTTGATCAGAGGTAGGTTTTAAGGAGAGTGTTAAAGGAGGAGAGAGAATCTGAGAGGTTTAAGGAGAGAATTCTAGAGCTTAGGGCCTAGACAGTTGAAGGCATGGCCGCCAATAGTGGGGCAAAGGAAATTAGGGATGTGCAAGAGGCCAGAATTGGAAGAGTGCAGAGATCTGAGGGTTTTGGGGCTGGAGGACGTTACAGAGATAGGGATGTGCAAGGCCATGGAGGGACATAAGGTCAGAAATGGGGATGTTCGCTGATGACTGCACAGTGTTCAGTGCCATTAGCAACTCTTCAGATAATGAAGCAGTCCATGCCCGCATGCAACAAGACCTGGACGATATTCAGGCTTGGGCTGATAAGTGGCAGGTAACATTCGTCCCACACAAGTGCCAGGCAATGACTACTTCCAACAAGCGAGAGCCTAACCACCGCCCCTTGACATTCAACAGCATTACCTTCGCCGAATCCCCCACCATCAACATCCTGGGGGTCACCATTGACCAGAAACTTAACTGGACCAGCCACATAAATACTGTGGCAACAAGAGCAGGTCAGAGGCTAGGTATTCTGTGGCGAGTGTCTCACCTCCTGACTCCCCAAAGCCTTTCCACCATCTACAAGGCACAAGTAAGGAGTGTGATGGAATACTCTCTACTTGCCTGGATGAGTGCAGCTCCAACAACACTCAAGAAGCTCGACACCATCCAGGACAAAGCAGCCTGCTTGATTGGCACCCCATCCACCACTTTGAACATTCGCTTCCTCCACCACCAGCGTACCGTGTCTGCAGTGTGTACCATCTACAAGATGCACTGCAGCAACTCGTCGAGGCTTCTTCGGCAGCACCTCCAAAACACGCGACCTCTACCACCTAGAAGGACAAGGGCAGCAGACGCATGGGAACACCACCACCTCCAAGTTCCCCTCCAAGTCACACACCGTCCTGACTTGGAAGTATATCGCTGATCCTTCATCGTCGCTGGGTCAAAATCCTGCAACACCATGAAGAGCTCGACCTGTAACCTGAGAGAGACTTGCATTTATACGGCACATTTCATGACCTAAGGACGTTTCAAAGTGCTTTACAGAAAATGAAGTATTTTTGGAGTGCAGTCACTGTTGCAATGTCGTGTGACTGAGGGTAAACAAAAATAAATTACTCTGCCATATTAAAATGAACTGTTTCTACAACTATAACCAGCAATTACCTGGAGACAAAAGCAAAATACCGCGGATGCTGGAAATCTGAAATAAAAACAGAAAATGTTGGAAATACTCAGCAGGTCAGGCCGCATCTGTGGAGAGAGAAACAGAGTTAACGTTTCAGGTCGATGACCCATCGTCCGAACTGGAAAAAAGCTGGAGATGGAACAGGTTTTTAAGCAGGTGTAGGGACAGGGAAAAGGGGGAGGGTAGGAAAGAACAAAAGGGACGGTCTGTGATAGGATGGAAGGCAGGAGAGATTAAGAGATGGTGCAAGGAAAAAGGAGATGGTAATGGGACAAGTTAAGAAACAAAATATGGCTCTAGATGAAGTGTAAAAAATAAATAAAATGAATGGAGAAAAAAAAGGAATAGGGGCAGAGGTTATGGTCTGAAATTGTTGAACTCTATGTTGAGTCCAGAAGGCTGTAAAGTGCCTAATCGAAAGATGAGGTGCTGTTCCTCGAGCTTACGTTGAGCTTCATTGGAACAGTGTAAGAGGCCGAGGACGGTGATGTCTGAGTGGGAGTAGAGCGGAGAATTAAAGTGACAGGCGACCAGAAGCTCGGGGTCACCCTTATGGACTGAACGGAGGTGTTCCGCAAAGCGGTCACCCAATCTGCGTTTGGTCTCCCCAATGTAGAGGAGACTGCATCGTGAGCAGCGAATACAGTATACTAAATTGCAAGAAGTACAAGTAAATCGCTGTTTCACCTGGAAGGAGTGTTTGGGGCCCTGGACAGTGGGAAGGGCGGAGGTAAAAGGGCATGTGTTGCATCTCCTGCGCTTGCAGGGGAAGGGGTGTTAGGGGGTGATTGAGGAGTGGACCAGGGTGTCACGGAGGGAGTGGCCCCTTCTGAATGCTGAAAGGGGAAGTGAGAGGAAGATGTGTTTGGTGGTGGGATCACACTGGAGGTGGCGGAAATGGCGAAGGATGATCCGTTGAATGTGGAGGCTGGTGGGGTGAAAGGTGAGGACAAGGGGAACCCTATCGTGGTTCCGGGAGGGGAAGGGGTCAGAGCAGAAGTGCGGGAAATAGAACGGACACAGTCAAGGGCCATGTAAACCACAGTAGAGGGGAATCCTCGGTTGAGGAAAAAGGAAGACATGTCGAAAGTACTGATTTGGAAGGTGGTATCGTCGGGGCGGAGACGGAGAAACTGGGAGAATGGAATAGAGTCCTTACAGGAAGCGGGGTGGGAGGAAGTGTAGTCCAGGTAGCTGTGGGAGTCAGTGGGCTTGTGGTGAATGTTTGTCAAGAGCCTATCCCCAGAGATGGAGACAGAGAAGTCGAGGAAGGGAAGGGAAGAGTCGGAGATGGACCATGTGAAGGTGAGGGAAGGGTGGAAATTGGAAGCAAAGTGAATGAAATTTTCTAGTTCAGGGCGAGAGCAGGAAATAGCACCGATACAGTCGTCAATGTACCAGAAAAAGAGGAAACCTGCCTGATTTACCTTCCATTTAAACTAATGGAGGGAAATCGGGCAGATTTCTTTTACTGTCTGGTTTTACCGGTAATGAGTGGGTGCAGACCCAGGAAAATCACCCCTAATATTAACCCCTCTGAACTAAGGGGGAAATATTTGCACTGATGCAAGAAGAGAATAACAAGAGTACAGCTAATTCGATTTAAATTGAATGCTGTAAATTGGACTTTTATTATATGGTTGTGTAGACGTTATAATTCTGCTTCATAATAGTTCCGATTACGAGACCTGTACAAAATCAGCTACTTTTTTGGGGGCAAGACCTTTTTTTAAATCTGTATTTTATCTCTCTCCACTTTTCTTGTCCTGTCTTCTACATCTCAAGCCATCCATGGGCAGGCAACAAGCCCCCATCCCTCAGCTAATGCCACTCTGACACAGTATGTGAGGAGGTGCGAGACAGTGGCCTACGGGCAACCTCCCAAGTCGCACACAATCCCGACTTGACCACATATCACCGTTCCTTCGTGGTCGCTGGGCCAAAATCCTGGCACTCCCTACTGTGCTGTGCTCCAGCACTGTGGGAGCACCTTCACCACACAGTTCAAGAAGAAGGCCGACCACCACCATCTCAAGGGCAACTAGGGATGGGCAATAAATACCGGCCTTGTCAGCAACGCCCTTATCTCGAGAATAATTTAAAATATATATATATATATAGTTCTAAATGTTTTACCATGACATTTTAAATGAAATCACCCAACCCATGGCAGGCCTTTCAGTTAGAGCTGCTATTTTCCTCTCAATGTTTTCAGTTTCTAGCAGACTGAGATGTGATGCCAGCAGAAACACAATGCATCCATATAATTGACCACCGTTCTCGATGAGATTTATCTACCCACAGCAGTTAATGCTTCTTTCACTAATTGTGCCAATTTGAAACACTTCATCTTTTCTTTCTCTTTTTTCAGCAAACACTGAATTGAGAAATGTTCCTTGGTTGCCTATGTTTCTGCGTCCCCTTGCAATTAGGTTTGGCACCATGCAGACATACTTTTTAACACCAGTATCTTGACTCTCAACACGTGTATCTTGGACATAATCAATGGCAACCAGTATTCGAAGTGTTAAGTATTATAAATAACTTGAAAAGCACCATTGATCCCAGTCAGATCACACGGCAACACGGTGGCATAGTGGTTAGCACTGGTGCCTCACAGCGCCAGAGACCCGGGTTCGAATCTGACCTCGGGTGACTGTCTGTGTGGAGTTTGCACATTCTCCCCGTGTCTGCGTGGGTTTCCTCCGGGTGCTCCGGTTTCCTCCCACAGTCCAAAAATGTGTGGGTTAGGTTGATTTGGCTATGATAAATTGACCCTTAGTGTTAGGGGGGATTAAATATGTGGGGTTATGGGGATAGGATGGGATATGTTAGGGGGAATTAAATACGTGGGGTTACGGGGGTAGGGTGGGATATGTGTACTGTGGGGATTAAAGCAGGGACAGGGTACTGGATTTGGATGATCAGCCATGATCGTATTGAATGGCGGAGCAGGCTCGACGGGCCGAATGGCCTACTCCTGCTCCTAGATTCTATGTTTCTATGTTTCTATTATTGCCATTCATTCATCCCTGTCATGTACGTGCAAGACCTGACACTGCTTCACCTTAACTGCTACCCACATCTCATCTCCCTTCACTCATCAACTCCTTTTCCTCCCACAAGCCAGGTTGACTCCCCATCTAAAACTTGTAGTTGATATAAAAGTGCTTCAAATGATCAACTTCTATTGACCTCAATTGGTGGATATTTCAGTTCTCTTTTGACTGAACTGTAATAATCTTGCACCTGAACAAATGTCCATAAAACTAGTGAACTGCCCAATGCATCACTCACAGTAAGTTGGGGGATACCGCCCCTTTCTTACCTGTCTGTCGCTTGCATGTTGCTGTTTTTTCTCTTTTTTCCTTTTTCTCTGTTAACTTTCTTTTTCTTGCTCATTTCTGGGATTAATTTCAAGTTTCTCTCTTTTTTCCCTCTTTTTCTCTTTCTTTCTCACCTTCTATCTCTCTCTCATTCTTCACACTTTCTTTCATTCTCTGCTTCTTTCTCATCTTTGAGTTGCTGAAGTTGCATTTTCTGGTGGGGGAAGTAGGGGCATGCAGCTTGTAGGTCTCTGCAGCTTCCTTCACATCCCCTACCACTTCACCCTCTCCCTGTTGCTTCATCAGTCGCTCCCCATCACATGTGTACCACCTTCCCTTCCCACCAGCCCCTATACTCTCGTGATAGTGCTCTACTCTATGGTGTTGTACTCTATCTAAAGTGCTGCACTCTTATGGTAAAGAAGGACAAATTTGCATTTATGTAGCATCTTTCACAACCTCAGGATGCCCCAAAGTGCTTCACAGCCAATGAAGCACTTTTGAAGTGTAGTCACTGTTGTAATGTAGGAAATTGAGGCAGCCAATTTCCACACAGCAAGAGCCCACAAATGGCAATGAGATAAATGACCAATTTTAGTGGTGCTGGTTGAGTGATAAACATTGGCCAGGACTGCCCTCCTCTTCTCTGAATAGTGCCATGGGATCTTTTACTCCCACCTGAGAGGGCAGATGGGACCTCGGTTTAATGTCTCATCTGAAACTGCACTGGAGTGTCAGCCCAGATTCTGTGCTGAAGTCTCGCTTAGGCTTGAACCCATGACCTTCTGATTCAGAGGCGAGAGACCTACCACTGAGCCACGGCTGACATATTTATGGCGCTATACTCTATTTATAGCGCTCTATTCTATTTATATCACTAAGTGTTTTAAAAAATAAGTTGCTGGTTTTCTACTGCTGGAATACTGGTGAAAGAAAGAACAAACTTGTATTTATATTAACACCTTTTGAGTCCTCAGTATGTCTGAAATTGTTTTGCAACCAATTAATTACTTTTTTGAAGTGTAGTCGCTGTTATATAGGCCAATATGGCAGCTAATTTACACACAACCGGGTTCCACAAACAGCAAATGATATAAATGCCCAGTTAATCTGTTTTGGTGTTTTTAGTTGAGGAATGAATATTGGCCTGGACACTGGGAGAGCTGCTTGTCCCTCTTGCAATAGTGCCATGGCCTCAATTCAACAAAATGACACCTCTGACAGTGCAGAACTCCATTAATATGGCACTGAAATGTCAGCCGAGATTATGTGTTCAAGTCCTGGGGTGGGGTTTGAACCCACAACTTTCTGACTCCGAGGTGAGAGTGCTACCAACTGAGCTAAGCCGATGTTGGCCAAAGGAGGAGCTCATCTACAGACATGGGAATAGGGATCATGCAGGTTTGGAACAGAGAGGGAGGGCGTGAGTCCAGAGGCCCAACAGATGAATGACCAGAGGCGGGAATGGGGTTGGCGAATGTCCAAGTTGGTGCCAAGTTGAATGGTAGAGGTGGGAGGAATGTCATAAAGCTAGGGTCAAAGATTCCATGATGAGGAGAACTGGCAAAATCGGTGGAAGTGTCTAAAAGAAAGCAAGTAAAACACATTGGGGTAGAGTTTCTGTTTTGGGCGCAATCAGCGATCCAGGTGCAAATTGCGCCCAAAATTGTGCCTGCTTTGAGAAGTGTTTTTTTTTCTCAAACTCATTTGCATATCACCAAACACACAATCTGCCATGAACCAGTGCAATCGAGCAGTGTTTTAAAATGTAATTTGAAAAAATTGCTTTAAAAAAAAATTCCTCGATTATATTTAAGAATGGTAACTTGGTGCAGTTTGATTAATTCAGCTGAAAATGGATTTATCACAAAAAATAAGCATTTTTAATCAGTGTCAATCCAACACCTGTGAGTAACCCGATTTTAAATGACTGAAAATGATTTTTTTTAAATATACAGAACCATTTGCTAGTTGTATAGGGGTACAGTAGTCAGTTTCTTGGTAAATTAAAAAAAAAAATTACTTTCAAAAGCTTTTAAAACGTGCCTATTAGTGTCCTTGTGTCAAAAAGAACCAGCTTAATATTTAGAGCCTCCTCGAAGGCCTGCAAATGAGCGCACTTAACTGTAACCCACCATGGTAATTCATTCACCCTGGGGATGTGGCCAATTTTGTGGGGCGGGGCCTGTTTCTAGCGTGATGTTTTTTAAACTAGTGCAAAAGATCTCGGAAACTTGATTTGCGTTGAACGTAATTTGTGCTTAAAATTCCACGATCTTTTGCACGGGTTACGCAAGAAATTAAAAGAGGTGTTCATTAATACTTTCAATATAATCTATAAAAATAAAGCTTACCAACTAGAAAATAACTTGAGTTTAATAAGCTTTAATATAAAAACAGGCAGAGAAGTGGAGCTGGGAGCCGTTTCACATTGACTGTTCATTTCAGAATCATCAGAAAGTCGCAGGATGTTGCAAAACTGTTGATGGCTCTGCTCCTCATTTCTTGCACTGCTGTACTTTTGTGTTACTAACAAACAGCTTCTGCCTCCTGCTTTCTTGCTGCACGCTGGCATAGCTTGATGTGCAGGGCAATGTTGGCATCTTCGATTGTCCTCTGACAGTAAGTAATGCCTGTTCTCCTCCTCTTTGGCCCCATCTTAAACATAAGCTCCAGCTGCATTGAGATTTTACACCTGTCCCCATTTGTCTGTCCCGTGTTTGTCTCCTGTTTGTTTTTTAAGGTCACATGGTTTGGAAAGATACCAGCTGTATTTATTATAAAGGAATATAGCTGCATATGAACAGAGAAGGAATCTTGTGATTTGACTGTACGGATTGTTTTTATGTATAATGCTGTTGTAGAAATCGGTGCGAGTAACATCGGCCTTCTCTGCACAACGTTAGTTGGCCAGTTCACACACTGACGGATGTCAAGGAGCAGGTCACGTTCCGCTCTCTCATCTGACCCTGGGTGGCCAACAATAAAAAATAAAATGAAAACACAAACGAACAGGTATTCCAGGTCAGTGCAGTGATGCTCCACGGTGATGCACCAACACTTGATGCCATAGCGCAGGGATGGGCACGGGTTAGAAATCTTGCTCTGTTGGATTCCTAACTTGAGCCACCTGGATGGTGCCGAATGGGGAAAAATCTGGGATCTCCCAGCAGCAACGGGAGCAAATGGAGTCACATCTCGGTGAACCTGATACTTTCTCGCGGGCAGATACCAGAGAACGTGGCTACAGTCTGGAACAGAGTGTGTACTGTACTCACCCTCTCAGCTACAAGCTCTCATACCAAGCAGATAAACAAGGAAAACCAGCCTAGAAATGTACTATGCTGGGAAAATAGTAGCAAAAAAGTTTTTTTTTTAAAAGAAGTGGTGGGTTGCTGTGCTACCGTACCCTTACCCGGTGGTGGTGGTGTTGTCGAGATTCAGCAGATTATTTACTTGGCCTCGGACAGACAAAGCCATTCTGCTGGTAATACTCCATGGCAGAATAAACAAATTGTAAATGCAGCTCCCATCTGCTCCCAGATTTATCCCACCCACCCCAAAAAAACCCCGCAGGGATTAAAAATACAGGCCTTATCACAGCTTATTTTTGTAATAGAAGGAGCCGTGACCTCAATGGAGGCAAGACTCAGATCATGCTTCCATTGCGATCAGGAGTGGGAGGAAAGCACGTTTTACAAACAGTCGTGCCTTTTTATTTCATCCCTTTGCATTTCACGTGGTCAGGTGTCCTTCCCATTTATGAAGGCAGTTTCCAACCTTGCAGACTGTGACATGTCTGTAAGATGCCAACATAAGAAAGTATAAGCAGGAAGACAATGGGATTACCTCAGAACGGCAAAATAATTGGAGGATGGGGGAACATCTAGGCAATAGTGACCATAATATAATATGCTTTAAGATAATAATTGAGAAGGACATAAGTATGATGGAAGACCTGTGTAATAGATTGGAGAAAAGTTGATTTTGAGGGGCTGAGAATAGAACTTGGGAAAATAAAATGGACAACAATATTGGCAAACAATGACGTAGAACAGCAATGGGAAACATTTAAAATGGTGTTCAACAGAGTCCAGGAAAAATATATTCCACTAAAAAACAAGAACAAGCTAAACACTAATGAGACACCATGGATGAATAAAGGCATAAGGAAAAATTGAGGGTAAGGAAAGAGGCATACATCAAGTACATGGACAGCAGGGAAGAGCATGATAAGGGAGAATACGAAGAGATTAGGAGAGAAGTCAAAAAGACAAAGAGGAACTATGAAATTAAATTATCAAGGAACATAAAACAAAATAGTAAAATATTCTACAGGCACATAAATAATAAAAGGAAGGTCAGGATCGGAATAGGGCCACTAAGGGATGGACAGGCTAATGCCACAGGCAGCAATAGAGAGGTGGCAGAAATATTAAATAATTACTTTGCTTCAGTATTTACCAGGGAGATAGAACAGGTGGACATGACATCGGATGATGAGATTAGTAATGAGATAACTGCATTTAAAATAAAAAGAGGAGCTATATTAAATAAACTAATCAAACTCAAAAGAGGATAAAACCCCTGGTCCGGACGGATTGCATCTGCGTATTTTAAAAGAATCTAGGGAAGAGATAGCAGAGGCATTACTACACATATTTAATAATTCGTTAGAAAAAGGTGTAGTACCAGAGGACTGGCGGATAGCTAACGTAATACCTATATTTAAGAAGGGAGATAGAAGATGTCCAGGGAACTATAGACCAGTCAGCTTAACATCAGTGGTAGGAAAAATAGTGGATTCCCTACTAAAGGAGAAAATAGAAGAACACCTAGAAACCAAAAAATATAGTAATGAATAGTCATGGATTTCAAAAGGAAAGTCTTGCTTGCCCAACCTCATTGAATTTTTTGAAGAGGTAACGGAGAGAGTAGACAAGGGTAATGCAGTAAATGTAATTTATCTAGATTTTCAAAAGACCTTCGATAAGGTACCACATAATAGACTAATGAACAAGGTCAGGATGCCGAGTCAGGGGACAAGTAGCAGAATGGCTAGCTAGCTGGCTTCAAGGCAGAAAGCAGAGAGTAGGGGTAAAGGGTAGCTATTCAGAGTGGCAGAAGGTGGGAAGTGGTGTTCCAGAAGAATCAGTGCTCGGACCACTGTTGTTCACAATTTATATTACCAATTTAGACTTTGGAATCAAAAACACAATTTCTAAATTTGCGGATGACAGCAAATTGGGGGGGATAGCCAATACTGAGGAGGACTGCAACAATTTACAGGAAGACATTAATAAACTTGCAGAATGGGCATATAATTGGCAAATGAATTTCAACACAGATAAATGTGAGGTATTACATTTTGGTAGGAAGAATAGGGAGGTCACCTATTCCATGGAGGGTGCGAGTCTGGGTGGGGTCGAGGAGCAAAGGGATCTCTGAGTACAAATACACAAATCACTAAAAGTAGCGACACAGGTTAACGAGGCCATGAAATAAACCCGAGTGCTTGGTTTGCTTTTTTTAAGAGGGATAGAATTGAAAAGTAGAGAAGTTAAGCTAAACCTGAATTGAACCTTGGCTAGACCACACTTGGAGTACTGCGTACAATTTTGGTCGCCATATTATAAAAAAGATAGAGGCACTGGAGAGGGTGCAGAGAAGATTTACAAGGATGATACCAGAAATGCGAGGGTATATCTATCAGCAAAGGATGAACAGGCTGGGTCTCTTTTTCTCTTGAAAAGAGAAGGCTGAGGGGTGACCTAATAGAGGTCTTTAAAATTATGAAAGGTTTTGACAGAGTAGATACAGAGAGAGTTTTTCCGCTTGTGGGGAAGAGCAAAACTAGAGGCCATCAATAGAAGATAGTCACCAAGAAATCAAATACGGAATTCAGAAGAAACTTTTTTACCCAGAGAGTGATGAGAATGTGGAACTCGCTACCACAGGGAATTGTTGAAGCGAATAGTATAGATGCATTTAAGGGGCGGTTAGGTAAGCTTATGAGGGAGAAGGGAATAGAGGGTTATGCTGATAGTTAGATGAGGAAAGACGGGAAGAGGCTCGAGTGGAGCATAAACACCGGCATGGACTGGTTGGGCCGAATGGCCTGTTTCTGTGCTGTATATCCTATGTAAAAAAAATACTTTTATCAATAACGAGTAGAGTTACTACTGATCCCAGCTTTGTGAGGGGAGCTGAGTTAGTTGCAGTTGGAAAGGGTCACCTTTCTGAGTACACCTGTGATTTGGAATATGACTGCCATTTTAGCTCGCTCACCCTGCAGCGTGTAGTAACTCCTCCACGGTAGTTCCCACAGTGATGCCTGTAACACTCAAAAACAAACAGAAGTAAAAAAAATTATTGTTGTGGTTTTGATTTTTTTTTGAGCAGATGGGGAGACTCCCTTAAGGCTAGAGTAAAATGTCACCATCTCATCAAGACTGGTGAACCTCAATGACAGGCACGTTGAATGAATACTGGAGTTAATGACCATAAACAGCTGTCCACTTGACACTTAACACTGAGTTGGCAAGAAGATAGTCTGTTTCTCAATATTGAAGTGAGTTACATCTTTTATAAAAGAATATTCAAGTGTTTTTTCGTTGGAAAATAAAAATTCAAGTGTCATCTTGAAGGGACATACAGCTCATGTTATTGGTCTGTAAATGGATATAGTATAAATCAGCTTTTCTTTTCAGGATTGTGAATTGTAAGTGGTGTGGGTTTTATTTTTAAAAAATTGTCGTACGCGGGAAATGGTGTCAAGTGGGCAACAGTGTAATAAATTCTCATGTTTAGTGATAAATGGCCTTTTAAAAAGCTGATGATGGTGCGGGATGAAAATACTGCAGCATTGGAACTAGGAGTCCAGTTTTTGGTCTCCATTTAGTGTGTTTAGGTTATTCGGAGCTTTGAACTGGGCACAACACACCAATTACACACTCATTGGAGCAAGGGCATGGGAAGCCAGTCTCGGCCTGTACTGTTAACATTGTTCACTCCTGTTTTGTGGTGAAATATTGTTCATGCAACTTTGGACTTTCAGGTATATTCAGAAATAAATATTTTTTTCTTTTTACAGTAATCATATGTTAAATCACATTAAGATTTTTAACCATGGATATCTTTTCTTTCTCTTCTTTTTGCTCTTCACAGGAAATAGCGAATATCTTGGCCCAGAAACAGCTGCGTTCCATTATTTTAAGTGTAAGTCTGGGGAAAGGATTTGGACAAAAGCCATAATTTGTACTTGTACGATTACTGCATATTTTATTAGAAAACAACTTGCATTTATATAGCGCCTTTAACATAGTAGAACGTCCCATGGCACTTTACAGAAGCGTAATCAGATAAAAATTGAAACCGAGCCAAAGGAGGAGATATTAGGACAGGTGGTCAAAGAGGTAGGTCTTAAAGGAGGAGAGAGAGGCGGACAGGTTTAGGGGGGAATTCCAGAGCTTGGGGGCTAGACGGCTGAAGGTGCGGCTGCCAATGGTGGGGGATGCACAAAAGGCCAGAGTTGGAGGGGAGGGAGGGGGAATGAATTCTGTTGGCTCAGACACCAAGCTGAGCAGCCATATAATCTCCTGGGAGAGGCAGGAGACCAGAAAAAGGAACCCAAGGACAAAAAGGGGGATGGGGGGGGGGGGGGAATATCTGGAAAATTCTTCTCTGACCCCCTCAGGCGAGCAAAATCAGGGACCACATTGATCGTGCGGTTAACTGTTAAATCACTTGCCTACATCATAGGACCATGATTAGCACATTACAAATCAGCTCCTGCCTGATATAGGCTCTGCCCACGCCACCCATGTGGAGATCCCACCCAAAATGGCAGGAACCGGGCAACCAATGTATCACCGCTATTTTCAGAGCAGTGCCCCTCTTCCTGCCTGACGGAGGCACTTAAAATCGACTCTAATCAGAGTTCAAAAACCAGCTGCAGTTAGAATCATGTTCTCAGCTTATCTTGATACAAATGTTGTGAAGGTTTAGTCAGCTGTCAACAGAAAACTTATGGAGAGGAAATAAGCTACATTCAAACAAAAAGATACTGAGATTTTTTTTTTCCCCAATCATGTGCACCACTTGCATCTCCTTTTGAATTGAGCTGACAGTTATTTAAATCCAATAAGGCCTGGCAGCCATTCAGGGTAATTCAAATAGATTGAAGTGCTCAAATCATTTTGAGTTGATTGGAACCTACAGAGAGATAGATTAGGACAATTTAGTTCCTGCAGGTATAAAGACTACAAGAAGAAAATAGCACATTTACAAAAAAATTCTTACAATATAGATCGTAATCATTTATTGATTTTGTTGGAAGAGTTGCTTAGTATAATATCTACTGTAAGTTTATCGATGTATTCCATTACTGTTGTTCTAGTCTCGTGCATCCTTGATTTTCATCGCTCCACCATTGGCGGCCGTGCCTTCAGCTGCCTAGGCCCTAAGCTCTGGAATTTCCTCCCTAAACCTCTCCACCTCTCTCTCCTTTAAAACACACATTTTGGTCACCATTCCTAATATCTCCATATGTGGCTCGGTGTCACATTTTGTTTGGTAACACTCCTTGGGACGTTTTGCTACATTAAAGGCGCAATAGAAATGCAAGTTATTGTTGTGTACGCTCGTTCACACATTGTTCAATAAATTTGCATGTTAAAGTCTAAAACATGGTCTGAGGTTGTGATGCTTGCCAATTTTCAAAGACAAAAGAAAGTTTGTATGTAGGCATAGAATAGCTAAAGCAATTTACGGAAAGGTTTTCTTTTTGTTATCCTGAGCTCATAATCAGAAACTCTTTGAGACCATACGAATTTAAGGGAATAAAATTCAACTTTGGTGTGAGTGTAAAATGTACGATTCCAGATAGGCCGCCCGTTAAACATCCCGCCTGGTTTTCCTTTCCATTGACAATATTTTGGCGGGGGGGGGGGGGGCGGTAGAATCTTGAAGTTAAAAATGCTATTGAATGTAGTTTAAATCTGTACTTGGTAGAGAGTGAAGAGAAAGAGAAAAAAGACCAGATTGACACCAGTGATAAGATGCTGACACACTATGAAAGGGATTCTGATTTGCCTCAGAATATTTGCTTTGCTGTTAATAGATAAATGCACTGCTTCACAAAGGGTCTGGAAAGTGATTTTATTTTGAAAGCACGTGAATAATAAAGCAACAATCTTTCCTAGATTGAGGGGCTAGTATTTTTCATTTATAGTCCTTGGCCCCACAGTGAAAATCTCTAATGAGAATGGAGGTTTTTTTTGTCCTTTTTGAAGAAAAAAATTGGCAATTTTTACCCCTTAAGTTAGCTCCCATAGCCACACCAGGTTCTTTCGTCAGAAGTGCAACCTACACAAAGTCTTGTAGATATGTAATGGACATCCTGCCAGGAAGCACATTAAGAGTTAGTGTGAAGCAGGATCCCAGGCTTTTGACCGGTTTTATTCTCTTAACAATGGAAAGAAAATTCAAGCTACAGTCAGATTAACTTGGAGCACATGGCTGAGTTACACAGCTATAGCCCTCCCTTTCTCTGTAACCTCCTTGGCTTGGTGTCAAATTTTGTTTGCTAATCGCTCCCGTGAAGCAACTTGGGACATTTTACTATGCTAAAGGCACTATCTAAATACGAGTTGTTGTTCTGAACTTCAAAAGTCCCACACAAATGCACTGACCGTGGTAAACTTGTCCTGGTCATTCTCATTTGGACTACGTTTCATATGCAGCATCTGTGAGACAGAAAATGTTTGTTCAGCCTTTCTTAATGCTGCACATGTTGTGATACCATTCAAATTGCAATCCCTTGGGTAAAAGAATGTACAGTATTAGTCTTTTAGATCTGCCTGTTCTGTCAGGGAGTCTGATAATGCCATGACCGTGGCAGTGTTGAAGAGTGAATGACAGTGCAAGCAAGCAAGCTGAGTTGTACACTACGATAGGCCACATACTGTAGTGATTCTTTTTACAAAGTTTAAAAGATGACAGGTAATGTCAAATCGTCTCTACATTTATTTGAGAAAGAAAATTCCTTATTCAAGTAGAAAAGTTGATCACAAAGAAGATGCATCATGGCCATTTGAGATAATGGGCCAGAATCTGCTGTAACAGGGTATCTGATGCCATCTGCCATTAGTTAGACTTGCCCCTATACCCTTCAGCTCAAAACATTTTTGCCCACAAAGTTGCTGAAAGTGCGAGCTGCTAACGACACAGCGAGGGCAACAGGGCATCTGGGACCTGAGTGAACAGGGCAACCTAAGAGATTTAAGGATTGGGAAATAAATAGCAGAAGGCCTGAGAAGGAGGGTGAATTAAAGGGAGTGAATTCAGTGTTAAATCAGGTGCAGAAAGAGAAATAAAGAGAGGGAAAGAAAGATTGAATTGCGAGAGAGAGAAAAAAGAGACAGAAAGGAAAATAAGAAAAAAATTTAATTTAACATTTGACATTTTTAAAATCTTCCTGAAAAATTCAAAACGTGAAGGAATGAGACTCCACACTTGTAATAGTTAATTTTCAGAGCCAGAGAGCTTGGTTGGAAGTAATTAACACTTACCATGTCATTAAAAGGGTACTTGCGCTTGGAATTACTAGCCCTAAATATCTGCGGCCGGATTAGTTTGTATCTGCCGCGCAAACATAGGAAATTCATGACATTCAATGCATGTCAAAGGTGTGGCAGACAGCAAGATGCTGTTTGTGTGAAGCTAACAACGGGGCGGCGCAACTTGGACAGCAACTTTTAGATACTCGCATTTAACCGCGCATCTGCCCCTCGCCCGAAGTTGCTCTACCATTTACGCATAAATAACGATGAGCGCCATTAGCCTCACCATTATTTTGGCATCAAATTCTGGCCCATGATAAGAATTTTCACCCAACTGACCAACCCATCTCAAATTTATCCACCAATCTTTTTGTTTAAAAATGTCTTCAAAATAGATCGTTAGAATGTTGAACAGTGATCAAGAAACCTACACCGGAAAATTAAAATTAGGCAAATTCTAATCTTTCAAAGTCTCTTGCTTTCACAGAAGGTTTAATCCTAAATTGTCCAATTTAACACGCAGTTTACTCCACAACCTCTGGAGTTGAAAATTTCAAAATGCTCGTTGTTGGTCTCTCGTCATCTGGCTCCTATCACTTGACCAGCTTGTGTGCTCCACTTCCTTTTAGAGTATCTCAAAAGGAGAGAAAAAAATCTTCCCCTCCTATTCTGAAGACACTGACTGGTGCCCTGGAATAATTCCATGGGCCTCACCCTGAGTCGAGACAATGAGTTTTGGATTAAAGGAAAGGAAAGGACTTGCATTTCTATAGCGCCTTTCATGACCTCAGGATGCCCCAAAGCGCTTTACAGCCAATGAAGTGCTGTTACTGGGAATGTACCAGGTTTGATTTAGTCTGTGCCGAGTTAGCCCGAGCAGCAGTTGGCTTTAGTGCTCCGGGACTAGGGTAGGGAAATATCACCCAGAGTTCCAGTTCCTGCTCCTGATCACTATTCAATGGCCTCTGCTGGAAGGCTCTTGTGTATCATTGTTGGGCTGGGTTGTGATGCTTCTTACATTTGAACAGCCCGCCAACATGCACTCTCTAGACTCGCACATGAAGAATTTCCACTTGGTTGAAATACCAGAGGGCAGATGGAGCCTATTGAACCGTAATCAGTGCATGCAGGAGAAAAGGGAAGAAACGAGTGTTGAGAAATAAATGGTTTAGGATTACATATATACTGTATATTACACAAATCTTGCCTTACAATGGGCTAAGGTGCTGTTTCTTGCCCACATGCGTTGCTCATCAGTAGTAGTGTAGACGAGGAAGGGTTATGAATGGACTGCTGATATTTTTTTGAATGGAAATTCTTTCTATGCAACAGCATGTTATTCGTGGAAATCGAACCATTCAGACTGAAATGGCCCACCAGCTGTATGTCCTCCAAGTACTGACTTTTAATCTTCTGGAAGACCGGATGATGACTAAAATGGATCCACAGGATCAGGTGAGTATTTTTTCTCTCTACGTTTACACTAATACGAGAGATCTGCAAGATGGTTATACCCCAACACTGTTTCATTCAGTGGCAGCCAGTGCTGTGTTTGGAAGCCTCCTTATTGCACCTGCTGCTGACAGTCTTGTTCCTCTCACTGCTGCAAATGGTTTGGAATTCAATTAGTTTCTGCAACCTTCAAATACAGGGATTTTTATTTTTTATTACTCATTCTCGGGACGGGTGAGTCGCTGGTACGGTATTTATTGCCCATCCCTAGTTGTCCTGAGGAGGTTGTGGTGGGCCGCCGCCTTGAACCACTGAGTGGTTTGCTAAGCCACTTCAGAGGGCAGTTAAGAGTCAACCATGTTGTTGTGGACCTGGAGTCGTATTTAGGCCAGACTGGGTAAGGACAGCAGATTTCCTTCCCTGTATTAATCATTAGTGAACCAGTTGAGTTTTTACGACAATCCCAACAGCATCATGGTCACTTTTACTGATGCCAGTTTTTATTTATTTCCAGATTTTTATTTTTAGCTGAATTCAAACTGCCATGGTGCGATTTGAATTTGCGTTCTCTGGACTATTATTCCAGGCCTCTGGATTACTAGTTGCAGTAACATAACCACTGCACCTCCGCACCCCTGGCAGCACAGAACATAAAGCCCTGAACTTTTAGTGATATTAATTGGGCAGCCTTGCACAGAGAAATAAATGGTGTTGGAGAATGAGATGGTGTAGTTGGGGATACATTCAGATGGGGTCTTAGTACATTGGGCTGTGTAGCGAAAACTCTGTATTGAAGAAAAGATAACCCATGTTGTACATGACCTGGGAATGCTTATTGCCGTCTGACGAATTGCATAGAATTTACAGCACAGAAACAGGCCATTCAGCCCAACTGGCCTATGCTGGTGTTTATGCTCCACATAAGCCTCCTCCCACCCTACTTCATCTCACCTATCAGTATATCGTTCTATTCCTTTCTCTCTCATGTACTTATCTAGCTTCCCCTTAAAGACATCTATGCTATGGGGAGGCAAAGGAGGAATTGTTCCACTTGCTAGCTCTCAATTTCATAAGCACAAAATATGTAAACCAACTATCAAAATTTTTATGACTCTATCCTAATCGAGACTGGCTTGGCGAGTTGGTGAATTTTTTCATACTACACCTCAGTCTGTCGGGCTGAATAAAGACTTGGAGTGCTGGAACGTTCACTGAATAAGTGAGCTTGTTTTGACCCAAGACCATGGGAGCAATCCCTTGCTATATTGCTGCATGCCTTTGGCTATCTTGCTGGGAAGCTTGAATTAGGAGACAGACATGAGTTCAGCAGCAGCAAAAAAAAGTATCTGAATACCTTCATTGTTTGAGGGGAATAATAGAAAAACTCACCCCTAGTGTCGGAGGACAGAGTTATGAGGGAAGAGTGGGAAAGCCTTGGCTCTTCAGCCTTGAAAAGTGAATGAGAGGGGACCTCCTATATCATGGGTACTAAATAGGATAGACAAGATTACAAAGAATGTCACTAGTTTGGCACAGATTAACACTAAACTAGCACCCTGCAGCTGGCCTGTACTATATATGACCAGAGCGTGCTTAAAGCTGACATCAGATCCCGTAGCTTGGTGAGCATAACAATTAACATAAATGTAAATTTAAATAAGTGTGTTAGGTTGGTACTGGTTCTTGGTAATGTTGATGCAGCAGGGTTAAATTGGCTTTTGCTGTACTTTTTTTTGGCCTTGTTGATTTTCTGTAGCATAATGACAGCCAATTTTGCAGTGCTCAGCGAAGGATACTGAAGGTAATGGTAAACCTGCAAGAGTTAAGTTGCAGAGAAATACTCTTTGACTAATTGCACAGGTAATCTTGCGCCCATTACACTCGTTCATTTCTGTTTTATCAGTAGTCTGCTTCTTGCTTCCTTATACAGGCCCAAAGAGATATTATATTTGAGTTGCGCAGGATTGCGTTCGACTCTGAATTGGAACCGAGCAACAGCGGCAGTATTGAGAAGCGAAAGTCCATGTACACCAGAGATTATAAAAAGCTGGGCTTCATTGTAAGTACGCTCATCTACTGAGAAAACACTCCAAAGGCGGAAACTATTGGGTTGTTTTAAGAGGCTGGGGGTTTTGTGAGATGCGTTCCTCCTCCATCTCGAGCTGTTCTATTCAGAATTCTGTCCTTACTGAACCTAGAATCCGGATTCTGCAGTTTGGAAAAGTTCCCTGTATTAATGGGGAATTGGCCATGCTGCTAAAGCCAGTTAATTCATTACACTACTCCTTTTTACCCCCTCTTGTTTGTTAATCCTGAAACCAGATACCTTTTCATTTTTTTGCTAAAAGTCAAAGATACTGACCGTACTTAGTTCATATTACTTCCTGCATCCCTACATCCAATGTGGCAGGGCGGGAAATGCACCTGGATGGCTGAAAACTGGCTCCGAAGGCCGGTCTTTCAGCCAGTCAAAGTGTCATAATTCTACGGATTGACTTGGTTCCATCACATCTACAAATAGGCCAATCAGTAACATTATTTACATAAACCAGGAAGAGCTACACCAGGTTGATTCATCCCATCTGTGACGCTGGCAGCTCAGTTGTGGCTGGATAGGATCATTGGTCTGTGGCATGGTAAGAGTTAATAATAATGCAAATTAAATTGAAAGTTTAAAATAAAATGTTGCTAGAGTAATAAAAGGATTCCAGCTATGTGCCCCCATGAACCTTTGGATTCTTGGCAATTATCACTGCAGTGAAGAATGCCATATTAATTCAGATTCATTTCCATAAGTAAATTAGTTCTACTTATCTATAATTATAAGTACTGTTGGATTGCCTTGTTCTTTTTCGTCTCGTTACTTTAAACACCAGATTACATGCACACACAGTTGTAGCACTGCAGGATCAATCTTTATTGAAACCCCATACTTCACAAAACCCATATGAGAGCTGAGACATCACACTTCACGATTCCAGTACGAGCTGCTGAACAGTGGTTCACTCACATCTCTCATACCAACTTTCACCGTTGATCACTACATTCCATGCATACCACCAATAAATCATAGGACATTCAAGATGCATACAAATGACAACAGAATAACAACATATAAACTAAACAAACAGGCACTTAACTCTTCTAATTATTTTGTCACCATGGCTATATTGCCTTCTGAAACTCTTCCGATAATTTTATTACCATAAACACAAGTGACTTGATTCCCGACCTGCTCGGCACACAGGTCAGCCTTCTGATCTGTGGAGATACATTTGCTTGCAATCTCATGCTCAGCAGAAAGCTGTTTTTTAACTCATCGTGTGCTGATCCCACAGACTGCCCAGAAAGAACATTTGAGGTACTTGGGTAATGTGAACCCTCATTCCCACAGGTACACGTATTTTTCCCCACAGTGCTATATATTCCTATGTATCCTGTTGTGGCCACGAGCATTTCTTTTCTGTACTGGCTGTTTAATTTTTCTTAATTGTGTCTCGCCATTCATTATGTTGATTATTTTAGCTGCTTTGTATATATTTTTTTAATAATCCATATCAGTAAATTACCATTAGTTTTAATTTCACTGTTGAACGGCCCTTTTAGTTTTCCAAACACACATTTTGGTTGCAAATCAAAGGCTACCCACTGGTAACGCATTAATGTCCAGCTGCTTTTGTGACTTACTTGGGGTTCTGAGAAGATTAATTTTGTGCTGGGCAAAAGCTTCTGGAGACTGATGAGTATCCAGAATTGGCATAATGGCTGTAGCCTAAGGGCAGATTTTTCAGTGTCTCACTTGCAGGGAGAAACTAACAGTTGTCAGTGTCACGCTGCGCGTAGCTGTCTGTTTCTTTTCACACAAAGCTTGTTTGATGGATGACCTACATTGCTTAGTCGCATTCGTTTCTTCGATCAGTTCTGGGTTTGTTTCATTTTAACTCTGCCAGTTCAAATGTGAGATTAACTAAAAGCACCTGCAAAATTACAATGGCTATAATGTCTAACAGTAGGAACAGATTTAATTGTTTCTTTTCTTTCCCTACCTTTCTCTCCTCTGCTGAAGGTGAGGTCTCTTGCCGGGATGTAGTTTCATAGATACATGGAGCACTACAGTGTCCTGCCCTAGTGGTCTGTTCATGATGTGTGAACCTAGACATTGAGCGTTGGTAGGGTGGGAACATTAAGAGCAGGAATTGGGCTATTCCGGGTGTTCTAACGTGAAGGGTATTGCGACAAAATGCAACTTCTCACCTTGACTTTCCACCAAGGTCATTACACAGCAGTCATGAACAGGGCAAAGCGATTCATGGAAAAAGGCAAACAAAACCGTGAAAAATTCTTTCAGTACCACCACAGTAAGAGGGAAGTCAGAAAAGAGGTGAAAACTATAAACATCGCAAATGGGCCTGAAGCTCAGTACAGCATAGTAAATATTCCAAAAGAGTAATGGCCCAGATTTTGCTGTCGGCACTCGCCGTTCACCTTGCTGACAGCTGCCCATAAAGTTTACTCGGGCTTCCCAGCATAGATTTGCACTAATGTGGCATCTGATCCAGTGCTATTTCACTCCTGTGCCTGACTTCTCTGACCCATGCTAAGTCCTAGTTTTATGTGACTGTGAATGAGGCACATTATCCTGCCCGCCCCCCCCCCCCCCCCCTTATACCTCTTGACCTCTGCAACTTTCAATGCAGTCAGCCACTTCATTCTCATCCATCTCCTCTCCTCTGTGATCCACCTCCATGGGACCACACTTTCCTAGTTCTATTCCTAACTGTCCCTTCATAGCTAGCACATCTCCTGCAATGACTTCCTCCTGCCCGGCATGGTCACCTCCATTGTTTCATCTTTGGCCCCCTGCTATTTCTCATATGGTAGCTGAGACAGCATGTAAATGCATATATCAATGACACTCAGCCTTACCTCTCTGCCACCACCCTGGAAAGGGTTCCCCTCCTCCTCCTCTTTGAATAGAGCTGTAGGATCTTTTACATCCACCTGAGAGGGCAAGTGGTGCTTTGGTTTAATGTCTCATCTGAAAGACGCCACCTCTGACTGAAGTGCCAGCTGAGATTTTGTGCTCAAGTTTCTGGAATGGGACTTTAACCCATGACCTTCTGACCACTGAGCCACAGTTGACACCTTGTAGTGTGGGACCAGGTTATTGGCTAATTTTTGATTTGCACTGCTGATGTGGTGAAAGAGTGAGCTGATAACATTGCAGCGAGGGAAACAGGGCACTGGCAGCAGCACAGCCTTGTAAAATTACCCCCTGAGCTTTTTGTGTGTCTCCTTTAAATCCTGAGACTTGCTCTTTAAAAATCCTTAACTGGGATGTTTGATCTCCATGTGCAGTTGTGTAAAACCAATTGGAGGTAATATTTGATAACACACGCTTGACCTTTTCCAGTGAAATGAACAAGGAATTGAAGTACACATTTGACATTTCAAATCTTTGTTGTTGACATTTCATTGTTTTAATAAAATGAGTTTGAGAATTGCATCAAGTCGCATTTTTGAAATTTAACTCTGAATACGATGATGCTAGAGGGAAAGAAAGCCTTAAAATAAATGGTATAGTTGTAGAAACAGTTTCCAGTTTTTAGAAAGTCACAGAACTTTTGATCAAATTCACATTTTTGTCACTTTTACTTCTGCTAAATGCAAACACATGCTTGATTTTTTTTTTGTGTTGATTTTTAAATAATTCTTTTAGATTTCAGTCCCTTTTATGTAATCAAGAGTCTCAATCAAAATAACGGTGAGGTTAATGGCGCTCGCTGTTATTTATGCGTAAATGTCACAGCTACTTCAGACGAGGTGCAGATGCGCGGTTAAACGCGAATATTCAAAAGTTGCTGTCCAAGTTGCGCCATTAGCTTTGCGAAAACATCATCTTGCTGTCTGCCTCACCATTGTAATGCATTGAATGGCATTAAGTTGCTGTATTTCCACAGCTTATACGAACTAAACTTGCCACAGAGAGGCAAGTCTTACCCGCTTCAGTCTAAGTACCCTTTTAACGACGTGATAATTGTTATTTACTGCCAATCAACTTCTGGCCCTGAAAATTAACTATTGCAAGTATGGAGTCTCATTCCTTCAGGTTTTCAATGTTGGAGATTTAAAAAATGTCAAATTTTAATATTTTTTATTTATTTTACTTTTTCTTTTTTCCCCTCTTTTAATCCAATCTTTCTTTATCTCTATCTCTCTCTTTCTGTACCTGAATTCACCCACTCTAATTTGCACTTCCTTCTCAGTCCTTGCACTGTTCATTTCACAATCCTTCAATCTGATTTTAAAGAGATACACAGTTGCTTGCCCTGTTCACTCGGGTCCCAGACGGCCTGTTTCTCTCTCTGCGATGTTATCTGCTATAGATGCCCTGCTACAGCAAATTATGGCCCAATATTTCACTCTGCGTATGACTTTTCTGCCATCCCTTGTGACGTTTTGCATTGTTCTTCCTAAAATGTAGAATTCAGATGCTGAATTTCTCCCTTGCTCTGCTGTGCAGTAATTTCCCATTTCCAATGTGTCCTCGGGAATTACCGATAATGTTCTAATGTAGCTGTGGTTTGTATCCTGCACTCATGGCTGCAAAGACAAGAATGTACCTGGGCTTGTCTTGGGTCTGGTGGCCAAATGTTCCAAAAATGTACATTTCCAATGCTAGATTTTCTTTATAGCCCATGCACACTTCATATGCTGTTTTTTGTATAAATTTTAAGTATATAATCCCCGTCACAGGCTTTCCTTATAATGTCAATCTTTCTCTCCCTAAAGAATTCACTTATGATAAAGTAACATAGCAAAAGATGAACAGTTCACTGGTCAAGATTTTTGGTTGTATTTGATTTCTTGGGTGATCAGCTATGGCTCCGTTATAGCTCGCCTCTGAGTCAGAAAGTCATGCAGTCAAGTCCACTCCAGAGACTTGAGCACAAAATCTAGTCTTGCACTCCGGTACAGTATTGAGGGAATGCTGCACTGTCGGAGGTGCTATCTTTTGGATGAGACGCTAAACCATTAAATCCCATGACACTATTTCGAAGAACAGCAGGGGAGTTCTCCCTGGTGTCCTGGCCAATAATTATCCCTCAACCAACATCACTAAATCAGATTATCTGATCATTATCATATTGCTGTTTGTGGGACCTTGCTGTGCACAAGTTGGCTGCCACATTACAACAGTGACTACATATCAAATGTACTTCATTGGCTGTAAGGTGCTTTGAGATGCTCTGAAGTCGTGAAAGGCACGATATAAATGAAAGTTCATTTGTTCTTAGTTCTCTTACGTTCCCTTCCTCTTGCAGAGTTACCCATGATAGTAATCCAAAAGGATCAGAAACACATTGTGGAATCGCAGTTACCACTATGTGGTGCACTGTGTTGGTGCATCAGGTTGCTTTTTTTCCAAGTCAGGTGGAAGGAGGAATGACCCCTGGCATCAAAAGAATAGATCGAACAGGAATAGACCAGCTGGTCCATCTAACCTGTCACATACAGTGGTGATGCCTTATGCATCAGGCCAAGAGATTCCCTACCCCCTAGGTGCCATGGGAATGGTGAAAGTCCAGATCAAAAACCCAAGGCCAATTAGGGGTGGGGGTGGGGTGGGGAAATCCGATCCCATCCCTCTAGGAGACTGAAACTAGTCCAGGAGACCACATTGACTGTGACTAATATTGGCCCTGATTTGGGGGTCGGAGGCTTCCAGTGGGGAAATGTCTCCGATCCGCAAAGAAGATCCACGCCTACCTGGGGCCTTGGGATGCACAGCGACTTGCGCTCCTGGGCCTCTCCGGGTACGTGCAGGTAGAGGCCCACGTATCCCAGGTGCGCCTGCGGTTCACAAGCGCCCCAGGATCATGTGGGCCAGCTCAATGAATGAAAGAAGGGAATCCCCATTCATTCTTATGGGAGTTCCGTATGTATGGAAACCCCATTAGTAGGAATGGAAATACCCCAAAAAATGCATGCACGCATCAAATAAATATATATTTTTTACATATTTAAAATGCCATTTAATTAAATATTTAAAACAAAAATTTAATTTTTTGAAAAATAAATTTAAATGTTTTAATGTGGCTAAAAATAACCTTACCTTATTGTACAGGCTTTTTAATGTTTAAATGATTGAAAAAAATTATTTATATGTTCATTTAAACTCTTAACGCTGGTAAAAGCCGACTTTACTGCTTTTGCCAGGTGTAAGAATTTCACGGGCATTCGCTGGGCAGAAGTTGGGCAAATCTCCGCCCGTGGATGCCCTTTTCCTGGGGATGTGTTGGATCTGTGACGGATCCAAGTTCCGGGTTTTCGTGCATGCGCTTTGCGCGTGAAAACTCGGAACTTGCGCGGCCCTTACGGGCGTGTACGCACCTTGTATGCACCCGTAGGGGCCGCAAAATACGGCCCGTTAATTGGTACCTAACTCTTGTATGATGCAATCTCCGCGCCAGCCAAGAACCGATCCAGTTCTCGGGTACACAGTGAATCAGTATTCACCGCACAAGCCAGCAGCCTGTTCCACAGGTCTATTATTCTCTGAGGTGGGTGGGGGGGGGGGGAATAGAACCTCTTAACTTCTAATCTATTTCTACTCTTGTATCATTTATAAATTTACAAACCAAGTAGGTAAGTGATGGACAAAGCCGTTCTTTCAAAAAATTTGAAAGAGGAGGATTTGAAATAGGGGAAATGAGAACATCTTTTACGCAGCGAGCTATAATGATCTGGAATGCACTGCCTGAAAAGGTGGTAGAAGCAGATTCAGTAGTAACTTTCAAAAGGAAATTGGATGTATACTTGAAGGGGAAATTTAATAGACGTGTTCAAAATCATGATGTGTTTTGACAAAGTGAATAAGGAAAAAGTGGCAGAAGGGTCGGTAACCAGAGGACACAGATTTAAGTTACATAGAAGATAGGAGCAGAAGTAGGCCATTCGGCCCCTGGAGCCTGCTCCGCCATTCAATGCGATCATGGCTGATCATCCAAATTCAGTACCCTGTCCCTGCTTTCTCCCCATATCCCTTGATCCCCTTAGCCTTAAGAAATATATCTAACTCCTTCTTGAATATATTTAATGAATTGGCCTCAACTGCCTTCTGTGGTAGAGAATTCCACAGGTTCACCACTCTGGGTGAAGAAATTCCTCCTCATCTCAGTCCTAAATGGCTTACCCCTTATCCTTAGACAGTGAGCCCTGGTTCTGGACTCCCCCGCCATCGGGAACAGCCTTCCTGCATCTAGTCTGTCTAGTCCTGTTAGAATTTTATAAGTTTCAATGAGATCCCCTCTCATTCTTCTAAACTCTAATGAATACAAGCCTAATCGACCCAATCTCTTTCATACGTCATTCCTGCCATCCCAGGTATCAGTCTGGTGAATCTTCGCTGCACTCTCTCCATGGCAAGAACATCCTTCCTCAGATAAGGTGGCCAAAACTGCACAGAATACTCAAGGTGTAGTCTCACCAAGGCCCTGTACAACTGCAGCAAGACATCCTTGCTCCTGTACTCGAATCCTCTCGCTATGAAGGCCAACATACCATTTGCCTTCTTAACCGCCTGCTGCACCTGCATGCTTACCTTCAGCGACTGGTGCACAAGGACACCCAGGTCTCGTTGCACTTCCCCTTTTCCCAATCTATTGCCGTTCAGATAATCTGCCTTCCTGTTTTTGCCGCCAAAGTGGATAACCTCGCATTTATCCACATTGGGCAGATGCAGTATAATTACCCAACCTGTCCAAATCATACTGGAGTTTCTCTGCATCCTCCTCACAGCACACACGCCCACCCAGCTTTGTGTCGTCTGCAAACTTGGAGATATTACATCTAGTTCCCTCGTCTAGATCATTAATATATATTGTGAATAACTGGGGTCCTAGCACCGATCCCTGCGGTACCCCACTAGTCACTGCCTGCCACTCAGAAAAAGACCCGTTTATTCCAACTCTTTGCTTCCTGTCTGCCAACCAGTTTTCTATCCAAGTCAGTACCTTACCCCCAATCCCATGTGCTTTAACTTTGTACGCTAATCTCTTATGCGGGACCTTATCGAAAGCCTTCTGAAAGTCCAAATACACCACATCCACTGGTTCTCCCTTATCTATTCTACCAGTTACATCCTCAAAAAATTCCAGTAGATTAGTCAAGCATGATTTACCTTTTGTAAATCCATGTTGACTTTGTCCGATCCTGTCACTGTTTTCCATGTGCTCTGCTATTATATCTTTTATAATGGACTCTAGCATTTTCCCCACTACCGATGTCAGGCTTACTGGTCTATAATTCCCCGTTTTCTCTCTACCACCTTTTTTAAATAGTGGGGTTACATTAGCTACCCTCCAATCCATGGGAACTGTGCCAGAGTCTATAGAATTTTGGAAGATGACCAGCAATGCATCTACTATTTCTAGGGCCACTTCCTTAAGTACCCTAGGATGTAGATTATCAGGCCCTGGGGATTTATCGGCCTTCAATCCCATCAAATTTCCCTAACACCATTAATTGGCAAAAGAACCAGAGGCAAGATGAGGAGAATTTTTTATGCAGTGAGTTGTTATGATCTGAATGCACTGCCTGAAAGGGTGGTGGAAGCAGATTCAATAATAACTTTCAGAAGGGAATTGGATAAATATTTGAAGGGGAAAAATTTGCAGGGCTATGAGGAAAGAGCAGGGGAGTGGGACTAATTGAATAGCTCTTTCAAAGAGCCAGCACAGGCACGATGGGCCGAATGGCCTCCTTCTGTGCTGTATGGTTTTATGATTTGTAGATGAATGTGATCCACCTGACCTGCGTGTTCATAAACATGTTTTACCTGCTTAGTGTTTGGTGTGATTGCTGGTGATTAAGACTGCAAAAAGCTGCTTGCTGGTGTTCTGTTTGTAAATTTTTCTTTTCTTCCCTCAATCTAGAATCATGTGAATCCAGCCATGGATTTTACTGAGACCCCACCTGGAATGCTGGCCCTTGACAACATGCTATACTTTGCCAAACACCATCAGGACGCTTACATTAGGGTAAGACCTGTCACTTAATCTCATTTGTAGTTACTGCAAAAATCCCAGATCTTTTCACCCCTGATTGATGCCATGTACATGTATCTGGAATACAATGGAGTAGAAGTTATGCTTCAGTTGTACAGAGCCTTGGTCAGTCCCCATCTGGAGTACTGTGTTCAGTTTTGGGTACCGTAACTCAGGCAGGATATATTGGCCTTGGAGGGGGTGCGGCGCAGATTCACCAGATTAATACTAGGGCTCAGAGGGTTAAATTAGAGGACAGCTTGCATAAACATGGCTTGCATTCCCTTTATATAAGATAGTGGGGTGATTTGATCGAGGTTTTTAAAATGAAAAAGGAATTAGATAGGGTAGATACAGAGAAACTATTTCCTCTGGTGGGGGAATCAACATCGAGGGGACATAATTTTAAAATTAGAGCCAGGCCATTCACAAGTGAAATCAACAAGCACTTTTTTACACAAATGGGTGGTAGTAATCTGGCATTCTCTCCCTCAAAAGGCTGTGAATGCTGGGACAATTGGAGCTTTGAAGGCTGAGGGTGATATTTTTTCAGTAAGGGTATTGAGGGAGCTTGGCGGGTAAATGGAGTTGAGGTACCGATCAGCCATGATCTAATTGAATGGTGGAGCAGGCTCAAGGGCTGAATGGCCTACTTCTGTTCCTATGTATATTCTGTTTACACCACCGGATATATCTCTGCAGTTCTGATGCATTTTATTTGCATAATTTATTCACTTATCAGAATTGGTGTCAGCTCACTGCCACACCAGAGCTACTTCGGTCAATGTCCTGAATACAGTTAAATAGAATTGCATACATTTTTACAGCACAGAAATAGGCCATTCAGCACAACAGATCGAAACAGGCGTTTATGCTCAATACGAGCCTCCTCCCACCCTACTTCATCTCACCCTATCTGCATAACCTTCTGTTCCTTTCTCCCTCATGTACTGATCTAGCTTCCCCTTAAATGTATCTATACTAGTTGACTGAACCACTCCATCTGGTAGTGAGCTCCACATTTTCACCACTCTCTGGGTAAAGACGTTTCTCCTCAATTCCTAATTAGTGACTATCTTATATTGATGACCCCTAGTTTTGGACTCCCCCCCCCCCCCCCCACAAGTGGAAACACCTTATCTACGTCTACCCTATCGAACCCCTTCATCATTTTAAAGACAATTATCAGGTCACCTCACGACCTTCTCTGTTAATTTATCAGTTCTTCTATAAATGTGACTCATCGGTACTATAAACATAAAATATATTTTGGAATCAATCAGTGTCCCGGTGGCAGCAGTGAGTGCTAGGGCCAGATATCAGCTCTGATGAGAGATTTGTTTATTGCATTGTAGCGTGTATTATGGACCTGAATTTGCGGTCCCCTGGGGAAATACCTCCGATCCGCAAATAAAATCCGCGCCTACCTTCTGCCTCGGGTTCCACGGAGACTCACGCTCCTGGGCCTCTATGCGTAGAGACCTACGTATCCCGGGGCGTATGCGGTTCGCAAGTGAGAGAAGGGGGGTATCCCCATTCATGCTTATGGGAATTCCGTATGTACGGGTCCCCATAGTCATGAATGGGGATTACATAAAAAACACAATTACATATCAAATAAATGTTTTTAAATTACATATTTAAAATTAATTAAAATACAATTTAATTAAACATTTAAAACAAAAATTTAATTTTTTGAAAAATAAATGTAAACGTTTTAAAGGGGCTAAAAATAACCAAGTTATTTTACAGGCGTTTAAATAATTGTAAAAGATGTATTTTTATATTCATTTAAACTCTTACACTGGTAAAAGCAAGCCTTATGCCTGCTTTTACCAGGCATAAGAATTTCACGGGCATTTGCTGGGCAGAAATAGCTTAGCTCTCCGCCCGCGAATGCCCTTTTCCCGGGAATGGCCACGATCTGTCGAGGCCCTTACGGGTGTGTATCCACCCGCAGGCACCGGAAAATACAGGGCCAATGGGGGTTTTTTTTTGTTGAAAAATGGTCAGCCAGCAGATAGAAATTTAAATTAATTCTGTGACAGATCATTACGATACCAACATAACAGTCTAATGTTTCTAAGCTTAATTCTGGGAAGTGAATAGCTTCAGTTTCGTGAAATGCATGAGCTCCTCGCGACTGGCATCAGGCATAATAAGGGTGGATGGAAGAGGGAAGGGAGCTCTGAGTAATGGAGAGAAACAGTTTGCGATTTTCCCTTGCCCTGAAGGATGATCCCTGGACTAATAATTTGGCCATGGAAAGGAAGAGATGATGTGTTCCTGGTGGTCAAGCCAGATCTAGTGATGAACGGCCAACCTTGCTGTGTATCCCGGGCACTTGATTTGAGAGTGCGAAGGAGGATGTTGTACTAGGGGAGCTGCAGGAGTCAACGGTCAAAGGATCTGCAGGGGTCGAGGGTGTTGAAAGCGGAAGCAAGGGGGCTACTGAGTAGCTGGATAGGTTTGTCGTGACAGGTGGTAGGCCAGAGGAAAAGGAGTTGATTGGATGCTGGAGAGGGAACTGGGTGGTTTTTTTCTAGTAGTGGAGGATAATGGAGATAATATGGGGATATACACAACAAGGGAAACCAAGGAAGAGGTTGGTGATGGTCTTGTCAGTGGTGGAAAAGTCAAAGGTGAACGAAGGCTTCCGCAATGACGACATGTAAAGGGCGGCTGAGGGGTTGCTGCAAGAGTTGATATACAGGATGAGGCTGACTAAGGACTGGAGCATGGAGAAGTTAGAGGATAAAAGACACGGGAAATTTGGGTGTAATTTGAAATCGCCATGGATGAGGGCATGCTCGTGAGGAAAGTGGTAAGGCGAATTCAGCACTGAGCTTCGGAGAGCGGGAGACAATAAAAACATTGAAAGGCAGGTGGAAGGTGTGGTGAAGAATTCGGGGCTCGAGAGATTAGTCATTTAAAAAAAAAAATCATTAATTAAAATACTATGTCTAAAAAGTTGTGAAAAAGAGACTAGAAAGATAGGGGGAATGAAATGAGAGCTACAGTGGTTTGGGTGGGAAAAATGGCTGAATGTGTAGCCGGGCAAACGGTCCTGATGAGGTGAAAGTCATCATTGGTCAGCCAGGTTGAGGTCCGGTCCAGAATGCCAATAGATTCAACCAGATTGCGGTTATGGATAGGAATGACATTATTTGAAAATTAGCAGACATTTTGCGGGGCAATCTGTAGTGGACCAGTAATGGAAGACCCACCAAAGGAGGTTGGCAGGGGGGCTAGGTAACGTGGAGAGAGAGGAGTGGGAAGAAGGTAGGAGAAGTTTACTCTCGAGTGGGCAGAGTGTGCACCTGGAGAGAAGAAATGAAGCAGCTGGTGTTGCTACTTGAACTCAATGAGGCAAGTGCCGCAGTGAGTGTGGTGGGGAGTGCTGTCAAGGAGCGACTTGAGCCTGGGGTAGTGACAACAGAGGAGATGAGCATGAATTTAAGATCATCACCAAAAGAACCAAGAGAGCAGTTAGGAGAAACGTTTATACACAGAGGGTTGCTAGGACATGGAATGTCCTCCCAGTAAAAGTGGTGGCAGCAGAATCCATAATTATAGTTTTTGAAAAGCAAGTGGATAAGTAGTTGAAATAGAAAAAAATTAAATGGTACATGGAAAGACCAGGAGAGTGGGACTAAGTGAATAGCTATTTCAGAGACCCAGCACTGGCGCAGTGGGCCGAATGGCCTCTTGTATGATGTGAAATTCTAAGGAGTGATAAGTGGTACGAGAGGCAGAGAGGACCGTATAGCAGTGAGCTGGGGGAAGGGAGGTGATGGGAGTGAAGGCTAGTACTGGTAGGGGAGGAGGATGCAGGTGATAGAAGGGCGCAGAATGGACTGGGAAAACAGAGGTCGGGGAGCTTGAGTCCAGAGTGAAGGGCCAATAGACACACAAAGTGGAGACGAGAGGCAGCCTTGATTTTCATGCAGAAACCTGTACCTATTATGTAGAGGATACTGGTTTGAAGTCTGCCTAGATGAGGGAGCTCTTTCAAGCCATGTCTTCAGGGGTCACTTTTTATACCTCGTGTGTGTGTGTGTGTGGGCTTACCTTCGCAATGGGTGACTTACGCTGGCAAATTCATACCAGCATGGGCTCAGTATTATCGCAGTGTGATGTTGCACATATCAACTGGATGTTAGACAGCCCTTTGAAGTACTGAAGAAGAGCCTGTCTACTTGGAGATGCCATTATACTACTTCAAGTTTATAAAGCCTCAGTTTTGGATTGTTCTTTTACTATCTTTTTTTCTTCATGCATGAAAGGCAGGCTTCAGAACACTTACTGAATTATCGGCTGTGCTTCTGTACTGCTCACTGCACAAGTTAATGAAGCTTGGAGCATGAAATCGTGTTGCTGTGAGAATTGTTTTTGTGCCAGAATTCATCTTGCCCAGTGTCAGTAGGTGTTTTGTAAAACTATTTTGAGGACTCCAAAAATAATAAAGGGGGCAGGGGGGAAAGAAACAAAATTACAATTTCAAGGCTTTATTCAGAGGCTGCTGTGAATAACAAAAGGTTACACTGTTTCACAATGCTGATTATCCTTTGTTATATTGCAATTTAAAGAAAAATATATTATTTGAAGGCTATTAAATATTCAATGTATGTATCTGCAATAAATCTACTGTTAGGAAGGATGGGATTGGATAGGATCCTTTGCTGACTCCAACATCCTTTTCCTGGGATTAACTTTCCTCCCTAGACTGCACGCCCCGAGGGTAATTTTCTGCCATGTGCTGGCATTGGGTGAGGTTCTCCACCAGCAGCATGCACTTAAAAATTTAGCCATGCTTGCCAACTTAAACTTTAAAAAAAAAACCTCCTGACGAAAGGTCGTCATCCTGAAACATTAGCTCTGTTTCTCTCTCGACAGATGCTGCCTGACCTGCTGAGTATCTCCAGCATTTTCTGTTTTTATTTCAGATTTCCAGCATCTGTAGTATTTTGCTTTTGTTTTTTTTAAAAAAAACTCACCAATAACCCTTTAAAAAATTCACTTAATAATAGCTCTCATTATGCAACATACTTCTCAGTCATTAAATAAATGTAAAAGCTTGGGCACAATGAGCGAAGACCAAAAGAAAATGGATTCTTCCTTCCTGATTTCCACTCGGATTCAGTGGTAAACATCCCTTTAAAGACTTTACTAGCCACGTGATAACATAAGAATTAGGAGCAGGAGTAGGCCATATTGCCCCTCGAGCCTGCTCCGCCATTCAATAAGATTGTGGCTGATCTTCGACCTCAACTCCACTTTCCCGCCCTATCCCCATATCCCTTGATTCCCTTAATGTCCAACAATCTATCGATCTCTGTCTTGAATATACTCAACAATTGAGCATCCATAGCCCTCTGGGGTAGAGAATTCCAAAGATTCACAACCGTCTGAGTGAAGAAATTTCTCCTCATCTCAATTCTAAATGGCTGACCCCTTGTTCTAGACTCTCCAGCCAGGGGAAACAGCCTCTCGGCATCTGCCCTGTCAAGCCCTCTGAGAATTTTATACGTTTCAATGAGATCACATCTCATTCTTCTAAACTCCAGAGAATATAGGCCCATTCTACTCAATCTCTCCTCATAGGACAACCCTATTTGGCCCTTTAATATCCCCTTCTGGTCAGCTTCAGTTGTTGTAATATTTTTCTTCTCCCACCCCACCCCTTCCCAACACAAGTTGTTTCAAGTCCATTTATTCTTTCCTGGATATCTGTTGGGTTTCAAGGAATGGGCACAATCCTGTTCCTCGGGTCGAAGTAATGGTTACTTGATACCTTGAATAAAATTGAGAAAGGGTTTTGCAAAAAATTCAGAAGTCACCAGCATTAATTCTTGATCAGAGTCATCTAACGTGAGCCGGTATGTTGTCATTACAGAAACCAGACAAGACAGTCAATGATTACTCAAGATATTGGAACCTTAGAGATTCTTAGTTTTGCTGTTGCTCCAATTACTGCTGTCCATACTAAGTCTGATCTATTGGACCCAAACTCTTGCAACCATGGAGGTCTAGTTAAAGGTCCCTTCAGAAAAGCATCTTTCCTTCTTCACATGGTTTTCAAGGACCACCATCCAGAATCAAGATTTTAAACTTGCACAAAGTAGTCCTAGGCAACCAGTAACTCCACAAACTAGGCCCTAGGCTCAAATTGCATCAAGTCTATAATCCCCAATTGTATCCAAGAAGGCCCAGTATATTGTGAATCACCAAACGCATATATTTGTGAGAAATATTTGGAAATTGGATATCCTTGCTGATCTTTCCTATAGGCATTAGATGGTACACACCACCGGAGTAAGGTAGACTATCTAGTGGTTTGGATTCTTGTTCACGCTATATTCATTCTGTATTTTATTGCTAGATCCACAGAGCTTCCAGAATTTAATTTCAGAAGAAAAAAAAAAGTGGCAAACAAGCTGGTATTCAGTTTTTAATTGTTAACTTAAAAATGTCGCTATCCAGTTTGCACTAGTGGAGATGAAGGAACACGTAGCTATTTGCACTACTCATGAGGGCCATTAATTATCCAAACGATGAGATAGGCTCACAGTCTGTTTTCTTGAAAGAAGGACCAAGTTGAGATCAATGAGATGAAAGCATTGTACCAGCTTTATCTGTGTTGCAGTCTTTCAGCGGTTGCACGTCCTTCAATATTGGTGTTTCCAACAGTTTTGTCACAGCAACTCCCACGTTTCCCATTTATTGCAAGAGTAACATTGAGCTATTGGCACATATTCCATTTATCGGAATGGCGTGAAGTCAGTCCCAGAAGAGACACCTCTGTGTCCTGCATTTCAAATGAGGAGAAAGGGAATCTAAAAATAAAGCTATTGCCAGCAGCAAAAGTAGATCTCTACAGTGATTATTATGGATTAGCGTAGCATTCTTCCAGTTCTATAAACATTAGATGTAACTTTTAGCAAAAGGAAAAGGGCAGAATATATTCTGGTTGTTCAGGCAGATGTAATTAATGCAGGGATCACAGTATGTCACAGCCTCTGGACAGAGAATAATGCAAGGAGAAATGTTTGATGATATTCATACTGGGTTCAGAAAATTGTCATTGATTGCTTTATAATGCCAGTAAGCACAAGGGATCCTGATCCATGGTCTGTCTGCCCTAGGGCTGCCAACCCACCTGGATTGCCCTGGCATCTCCAGGAATTACATAATAACATAAGAAATAAGAGCACGAGTCGCCCATTTGGCCCTTCGAGCCTGCTCCACCATTCAGTAAGATCATGGCTGATCATCTACCTCATCTCCACTTTCCTGCACTATCCCCACATCCCTTGATTCACTTAATATTCAAAAATCTATCGATCTCTGTCTTGAATATACTCAACAACTGAGCCTCCACAGCCCTCTGGCGGAGAGAATTCCAAAGATTCACCACCCTCTGAGTGAAGAAATTTCTCCTCATCTCAGTCCTAAATGGCCGACCCCTTATTCTGAGACTGTGACCCTTGGTTCTAGACTCCCCAGCCAGGGGAAACATCCTCCCTGCATCTACCCTGTCAAGCCCTGTAAGAATTTTGTATGTTTCAATGAGATCACCTCTCATTCTTCTAAACTCCAGAGAATATAGGCCTAGTCTACTCAATCTCTCCTCAAAGGACAATCCCCCCATCCCAGGAACCAGTCTGGTGAACCTTCGTTGCATTCCCTCTATGGCAAGTATATCCTTCCTTAGGTAAGGAGACCAAAACAATATTCCAGGTGTGGTCTCACCAGGGCCCTATATAATTGCAGTAAGACGTCTTTACTCTTACACTCAAATCCTCTTGTAATAAAGGCCAACATACCATTTGCTTTCCTAATTGCTTGCTGTACCTGCATGTTAACTTTCAGTGATTCGTGTACAAGGACACCCAGGTCCCTCTGAACACCAACATTTCCCAGTCTCTCACCATTTAAAAAATACTCTGCTTTTCTATTTTTTCTACCAAAGTGGATAACTTCACATTTCTCCACATTATATTCCATTTGCCATGTTCTTGCCCACTCACTTAGCCTGTCTATATCCTCTTGAAGCCTCCTTGCATCCTCCTCACAACTTACATTCCCACCCATCTTTGTATCATCAGCAAACTTGGATATATTACATTTGGTCCCCTCATCCAAATCATTGATGTAGATTGTGAATAGCTGAGGCCCAAGCACTGATCCTTGCGGTACCCCACTAGTTACAGCCTGCCAACCTGAAAATGACCCGTTTATTCCTGCTCTCTGTTTTCTGTCCGTTAACTAATCCTCAATCCATGCTAGAATAGTACCGCCAATCCCATGAGCCCTAATTTTGTTTAAGAACCTCTTTTGTGTGGCACCTTATCGAATGCCTTCTGAAAATCCAAATACACCTCATCCACTGGTTCCCCATTATCTATTCTGCTAGTTACAACTTCAAAAAACTCTTAACAGATTTGTCAAACACTATTTACCTTTCATAAATCCGTGTTGACTCTGCCCAATCCTATTATTTTCTAAGTGCCCTGTTACCACGTCCTTAATAATAGATTCTAGCATTTTCCCTACTACTGATGTCAGGCTAACTGGTCTGTAGTTCCCCATTTTCTCTCTCTCCTTTCTTAAATAGTGGGGTTACATTTGCTACCTTCCAATCTGCGGGAACCGTTCTGGAATCTATGGAATTTTGGAAAATGACAACGATTGCATCCACTATCTCTATAGCCACCTCTTTCAAAACCCTAGGATGTAGACCATCAGGTCCAGGGGAGTTATCTGCTTTCAGTCCCATTAATTTCTCTAGTACTATTTTTTTACTAATACTAATTTCTTTCAGTTCCTCATTCTTGCTAGAGCCTTGGTTCTCCACTATTTCCGGGAAGTTTTTTGTATCGTATTCCGTGAAGACAGGCACAAAGTATTTGTTTAATTTCTCTGCCATTTCCTTATTCCCCATTATAATTTGTCCTGTCTCAGCCTGTAAGGGGCCCACATTTACTTTCGCTAATCTTTTCCTTTTTACATACCTATAGAAGCTTTTTACAGTCCGTTTTTATGTCTCTCGCTAGTTTACTCTTCTTCTATTTTCCCTTTTATCAATTTCTTGGTCCTCCCTGAATTCTAAAATTCTCCCAATCCTCAGGCTTACTATTTTTGGCAACATTATAAGCCTCTTCCTTTGATCTAATACGATCTTTAACTTATCTTGTTAGCCACAGTTGGACCACTTTTCCTGTGGGGTTTTTGTGCCTTAAAGGAATGTATATTTGTTGTAAATTACGTGTTAATTCTTTAAATGCTAGCCATTGCTCGTCTACCGTCATACCTTTTAATCTAGTTTCCCAATCTATCTTAGCCAACTCACCCCTCATACCCACGTAGTTTGCTTTGTTTAGATTTAAGACCCTAGTTTCAAATTTAACTTAATCACTTTCAAACTCAATATAAAATTCTATCATATTATGGTCGCTCTTCCCTAAAGGCCCCTTTACTACAAGGCTATTAATTTACCCTTTCTCATTGCGCAATACTAGATCTAAAATAGCCTGGTTCCTCAGCATACTGATCTAGAAAACTATCTTGCATACATTCCATGAATTTGTCCTCCACACTATTACTGCAAATTTGGTTTGCCCAGTCTATATGTAGATTAAAGTCCCCCATGATTACTGTATTTCCCTTGTTACATGCGCCTCTAATTTCCTGATTTATACTCTGCCCTACATTACAACTACTGTTTGGGGACCTATAAACATCTCCCATCAATGTTTTCTGCCCCTTGCTGTTTTTTAGCTCCATCCAAACTGATTCTATTTCTTGATTTTCGGAGCTATGATCCTTTCTCTCTACTGTCTTTATCACATCCTTTATTATCAGGGCTACCCCTCCTCCTTTTCCATTTTGCCTATCTCTTCTAAAAGTTAAGTATCCTGAAATATTTAGTTCCCAACCTTGGCCACTTTGCAACCATGTCTCCGTTATGGCTATTAGACCAAACCTGTTAATTTCTATCTGCGCTATTAATTCATCTATTTTGTTGCAAATGCTTCGCGCATTCAGATATAGTGCCTTTAGCTTTGACTTATTTCTATTTTTCACTGATGTCACCTTAGTCACTGATGCCTTATTACCTTTGTTACTCTCTCGGTCCCTTCCTGACCCACTCTGCTTATTTTTACCCAAAACTCTACTCTGCTCCAGAGCCTTGACATTTCTCTCGCTGCTTTTAAATTTATTCTTTCCTGAATCCTCCCCCACCGCCCCCCCCGCCCCCCTGTCATTAGTTTAAAGCCCTGTCTACTGCCCTAGTTATTCGGTTCGCCAGGACACTGGTCCCAGCCCGGTTTAAGTGGAGCCTGTCCCAACGGAACAGCTCCCTCTTTCCCCAGTACTGGTGCCAGAGCCCCATGAACTAAAATCCCTTCCTCCCGCACCACTCTTTGAGCCATGCATTTAAACCTCTAATCTGTTTGTCCCTATGCCAATTTGCGCATGGCTCAGGTAACAATCCAGAGATTATTACCTTTGAGGTTCTACTTTTTAATTTGGATCCTAGCTCCTCAGACTCCCTCAGCAGAACCTCATTCCTAGTTCTACCTATGTCGTTGGTTCCTACGTGGACCACGACAACTGGATCCTCCCACTCGAAGTTCTTCTCCAGCCGCGAGGCGATGTCTTTAACTCTCAGTCACGGCTGCAGAGAACAGTATCTATCCCCCTGACTATACTGTCCCCTACCACAACTACATTCCCTTTCACTCCCCCCACTTGAATGGCCTCCTGCACCATGGTTCCAAGGTCAGCTTGCTCATTCATCCTGCAGACTTTTCCTTCATCCACACAGGCAGCAAGAACCTCATACCTGTTGGACAAGGGCAAAGGGTCAGGCTCTTCCAGCACTGCACCTGGGGTCCCCTTACCTGCCTGAGTTGCAGTTACACGCTCCTGTCCCTGACCAGCAACCAGACCTGTACCACTACCTAACCTAAGGGGTGTGACTGCCTCCTGGATCAAAGTGTCCAGGTAACTCTCCCCATCCCTGATGCCCTGCAATGTCTGCACCTCAGGCTCCAGCTCAAAAATTCTGAGCTGAGGTTCCTCAAGATGCAGGCACTTACTGCAAATGTGGTTGTCCGGGATCACAATGCGCTCCACAAGCTCCCACATGCTGCAGTTGCGGCACACCACCTGCATTGCCATCCCTATATGACTTTGTTTTATTTAATTAAATTTGTAATTAGGTAACTTAGTTTACAGTGTAGTTTCTTGACTTCTTACTTAATCTAGATTAAGTTAAGGGTACTGAAATTAAATATCTACCTATAACACACAGCACTACAAGTAGTGTAGGCAAAAAGCAGCAACTCCTTCCCCCTCTTCTCCAAATTCCCACTCTTTCCAAATTCCCAAATAAAACACTCAGTTCAAGTCCACTCCGCACAGAGTGAAATTAAGCGGAATTAATGCTAAATCTCCAGGACATTGCTGTGAGCAACTCGGAAGAAAAAGCAACAGGGCATTAAAAAAATTGGTCTATTTATAATTTTCGTTTTTAGATTCATAAAATCATAGAATGATACAGCGCAGAAGGGGGCCATTCGGCCCATCGTGCCTGTGCCGGCTCTTTGAAAGAGCTATCCAATTAGTCTCACTCCACTGCTCTTTCCCCATAGGCTTGAAAATTTCTCCCTTTTGAGAGTTGTTTCTGAATCAGCTTCCATCATGCTTTCAGGCAGTGCATTCCAGATCATAACAACTCACTGCGTAAAAAACAAATGTTCTCCTCATCTCCCCTCTGGTTCTTTTGCCAGTTACCTTAAATCTGTGTCCTCTGGTTACCGACCCTTCTGCTGCTAGAAACAGTTTCTCCTTATTTATTCTATCAAAACCCTTCATGATTTTGAACACTGCTATCAAATCTCCTCAACCTTCTCTGCTCTAAGGAGGACAACCCCAACTTCTCTAGTCTCTCCATGTAACTGATGTCCCGCACCATGTAACCATTCTAGTAAATCTCCTCTGCACCCCCTCTAAGGCCTTGACGTCCCTCCTAATGTTTGGTGCTCAGAGTTGGACACAATACTCCAGCTGGGTCCTAACCAGTGATTTATAAAGGTTTAGCGTAATGTACTCTTTGCGTCTGTTTATGAAGCCAAGGATCCCGTATGCTTTTTTAAGAGCCTCCTCAGCTTGTCCTGCCGCCATCTTAAGATTTGTTTACGTACACCCCCCCAGGTCTTTCTGTTTTTGGACCCCTTTGAAAATTGGACCATTTAGTTTACGTTACCTCTCCTCAATCTTCCTACCAAAACACATCACTTCGCACTTCTGTGTTAAAGTTCATCTGCGATGTGTCTTCCCATTTCACCAGTCTGCCTATGTCCTCCTGAAGTCTGTTACTATCCTCCTCACTATTTACTACATTTCCGAGTTTCGTGTCATCTGCAAACTTTAAAATTATGCCCTGTATACCCAAGTCCAGGTCATTAATATATATCAAAAAGAGCAGTGGTCCGAATACTGACCCCCTGGGGGACACCACTCTATACTTCCCTCCAGTCTGAAAAATAGCCGTTCACCACTACTCTCTGCTTTCTGTCCCCATGTCAATTTTTTATCAACGCTGCCATTAGTTATAAAAATACTGGAGAATATTTCTTTATTAGTTATAAAAATATTGGAGAGAGTAAAAAGGGCTGTTTAACGTAGTGGGACGGTTGGAGACGGGAGGTCATGAAGAAAGCTCCAGGAATACATCCAACCAGAGCTGGCCAACCCTATTCTTCACTGACATAAATGTTTTGCAAAAAAAATGTATGTAATATTGATAAGTTTTTGTGTTTCTAGTGATCAATGAGTCTGTAAATTTTCGATCTATCATTGCATGTGTTTTAATGTTTCAAGTCTTTCTATTACTTTTCCCTTTTCTAATTGCTTTTTTTCTTGGTTATGCAAGCATACAGACATGACACTCCTCAACCATCTCACCATAAACCACTAAAAATAAAATTTATGATGATGTACATTAAAAAAAAATGTACAAAGCACAAATTTATCCATTAACTTGACTTCAGCTTTCTCCCGTCTTGGTAGAAGCAGCATGATGGCATTTCCCAGGCCTCTGACTATCCTGGACTCTGGGTACACTTTGCAAACAACCATACTGTGCTCAGGGCTGCAATTCCCCAGGAGCCATTATGACTTTCTTCAGTAAGGAAGCTCTCAGCAGCTGCCACTAGCCATCTTCCCCCAAGCATCTGCCTCCCACCCTGGCATCCAGGAGTATAAATTCCATGGAGCATCACCTGATGAGACGACTGTGTCCACTTTCTCATGTTTCTTTCCTTCATCTGCACCATCCCGATCTGCCTGTGATTTCTCTGTGGCCTATTATATCCTCCCATTATCTCTCCGTGAAGTAGTGCGAGTATTGCACAAAATGGGAGGCATGGGGAATATTGCAGGACAGAAAGGTACAACTAGAGTGAGAAAGTGAAAAGAAATGAGCAAGAAGAAGCAGAAAGAGACGAGAAGTGAACGAAGCAAAGGCAGTGAAGGAGAGGATGAGGAAAAGTAAGTTCCCAACTTTATTTCAACAGCCCTGCGATACAGGGAACAGAGACTGGCACTGAAAAATATTTGGAATTAAAAAACTGGTATCAGTAAAAGTAACCATGAAGCTATTGGATTGTTATAAAAACCCAACTGGTTTACTCATATCTTGTAGGGAAGGAAATCTGCCATCCTTACCCAGTCTGGCCTATTTGTGACTTCAGTCCCAGACCAACGTGGTTGACTCTTAACTGCCCTCTGAAGTGGCCTAGAAAGCCACTCAGTTGTGCTGCTGAAGGGATATTTACTAGTCTTAGCCCCTTTAGAGCTACCCCGGATCAGGTGTATTTCTCAGATGTTCACTTTCAACTGAAGTTTGAGGTGGCCGAATCCTAAAGACGCTTAATTGGGTCTAAAGGTTCGGGCTATCTCTCCCTAAAGGAAAGGAACAACCCGAGAATGTTAACATCCTCCAGACAGCGCTTTTAATAAGTTTAGCTAGACTGTAACGTCCCGGATATTATGAGGGTCCAGAAAACTCCCTCAGAATTCTGCAACTCTTCACCAAAGAGTGTACAGAAATTGAGTTTGCGAGTTTTTGATACAGAAGACTTATGCGAGACAATTCTAAAAATATATAGAGATTTATTAAAGAACCGACATGCAATTTACAGTTGGTGAATCAGTCAATCGCAACTTTAACAGTTCTAAAAAGAGAAAACATACGATCTTATTATTAACAGAGAATCTTACTTTAAAATCTTAACTTTGCTACAGTATTACAGCTCTTAAAGTTTTCTTATACAGGATATCCACCAATATCAAATACCTTTGATCCCCGAGGTACAAAGAGTGGTAGATTACAGAGCCGCCTCTGAAGCCGAGAATCGCTTTACCCGATTTAAAGCGAGTCTGATATCCCATTTGAGAGTTCAATATTTATACCCTTTTCCAGTGGTATTTCCTTTAAGGTTTTCTGCTGATGCAAGTTAATTATCTCTATTCATCTTTCTGCCGACCTCTGCAATTCTTACTGTCACATCAGCCAGAATCTTGTCTCATCTCCAGGTGTTCTCGGGTCACCATATAAAAACGGTGTGAACGGCAGGTGTTCCTTATTTTATGTCATCTTTACGAGGGCAGATGTTCCTTATCTTATGTGCCATCTTTACGAAGTTTAAATTAGAACACCTTATCCAGGGTGAACCATTGTTTTGTTCCCAAAAGTTCAGCTTGTAGGAGCCATGCACCTTCTGTTTCAATAAGGTTATTTATTCAGGGTCAACAACTGTCTTATCTCAATAGTCAGAATGCTTTCATAGCTATTTCATAGTTAGGTTTCTAAATTTCCAAACCCAGTTTGTCATGTTTTAATAAGGCCAGATTTCTTTCATAAAATAGTGTATTTTTCTAAATAGGTTATATGGCTTATTCCTTCACACTGCCACCTTCTTGGCAGCTAGGGATTGACAATAATTGTCAGCCATGTCAGGCGACGCCCTTATCCCGAAAATGAATATGTTAACAGAAAGGGGTGGGGTGCGGAAAAGAGACCCATCCTTAAGGGGACCAAGGGCCAGAGAGACCTTGGTCATAGGAAAGGGAGGCCGAGAGACACGCTTTTGGGGATGGAGTCAACGGATACAGAGTAAGGATGACATCCTGTGGGGTGGGGTAGGGAAGAGAGAGATAGACTTTGTTCAGGGATGGGTGGGATGACCAGATCCTTTTGGGAACGGCTGAGAAAAAGGAAGAGACAGATTCCCTGTTGTGGGGGGTGATGAGAACACCTTTAGAAGAAGGCAAGAGACCATTTTGAGACAGTGCGGGAAAGGGAGAGAGACCATGTTGAATGTAGGAATGAGAAGAAAGAGGGCGGGAACCCTTGTTGCGGGTTAGGGGGTAATTTTTGGCTCTGTTGGGAACAGGAGGGCAAAGCCTAAGCCCTCCATTTTGTCTCTGGTCAGCACCTACCTCTGGCCTTAACTTCATCAGTCTCACTGTGCCACTTGGGCTGAGTCAGGAATTGTGGAACTTGGCGTACTGTTCAATCCTGAGCGCAGCTTCCCATCCAGCATTTACCCCATTACTGAGATGGTTTTTTTTTCCACTATTGCCACATTTTCTAATCTCTTTCCTTGCACTGCAGAAACCCTTGTCTATACCTTCATGATGGGAAAGCTTGACTTCAGTAATGCTTTCTTGCCTCCCTGTGTCAACCCTCCACAAGTTTCAACTCATCGATATTGCTGCATCTCATGCTGTCACCCACACTAAATCCCACACTCTCACTTCTCCAGGCACTGCTGGCTCCATGTGACCTTGCAGTTTGACTTCAAAATTATTGTTCTTGCTTTCAACTCACTCCAGGGGCTCATCCCACCCCTATCTTAGTGATTTCCATCTACCATACTTCCCCACATGCATTCTCTGCTTCTCTAACACTAGACAGCTCCTTGTTTCCCCTACCTTGTCCACTTCACTACTGTTGGCTGCACTCCAACTTTCTAGAACTCGCTGCCCACCTCCCGCCATCTTGCCACCTCCCTCCCTCCTTTCAAAAACATTCTCAAAGCCCTTCCACCAACTGCGGCCTGGTTCTTCCCCAACTCTACATTTTTGCCTTTTGGTTGCATAAAGCTGGCTTGTATTCCCTTGAGTGCAGATGATTAAGGAGTGATCTAATCGAGGTGTTTAAAATGTTAAAAGGATTCGATAGGGTAGATTCAGAGAAACTATTTCCTCTGGTGGGGGAATCAAGAACAAGAGGGCACAATCTTAAAATTAGAGCTAGGCCATTCAGGAACAAAATCAGGAAGCACTACTTCACGCAAAGGGCAGTGGGAATCTGAAACTCTTTTCCACCCCACCCCCCCCAAAAGACTGGGTCAATTGTAGCTTTCAAGACTTGAGATCGATAAATTTTTTGTTAAGTAAAGGTATCAAGGGATAGGGAGCAGAGGTGGGTAAATGGAGTAGAGGTACAAGTCAGCCATGATTTAATTCAATGGTGGATAGGCTTGAGGGGCTGAATGGCCTACTCCTTTTCCTATTTTGTTTTGCATTTTTTTTTTGCATATTAATGGCACAAACCATTGGTGTCTATGCTGAAACTTTCTTTTGGTAAAATCACATCCAAAACTGAATCAAAACATACCCTGATGATTCACAATGTACATGACAAAGAATAAAGGACTCCCAGAAGTAATTTCAAAACTATAATCTTTGGTATATAATGACACTCAAAACCTTCAAGTTTTGTTTTTGTGGATTGTGCTGTTGTCTGAATCCTTTTGTTATATTGTCAAAGAAAGGACTTGCATTTACATAACTGCTGTCACAACCTCAGGACGTGAAAGCACTTCACAGCCGATTAATAAATTTTTAATTCTAATCACCATTGTTATGCATACGTTGTTACCAAGTGATTACTCATTGTTATTACTCTAGTCATTCTTTCCCAGACCAAAGCTGTGAAACGCCATGACCTAGAAATTTGACTGCGCAGCGCCTGTTTTTTGGGCAATAACGGTCTCCTAAGCTTCCAATATGGCGGGCAGGAAGTCCATGCTCATTGCGAGCTGGAAGTGCGCCGCCCACCATATTGGTGTCGGCAAAAAAAAATTGGCGTGCAGCGCCCATGCTTGTTTGAAGTCCCCACTGCAATATTGGGTTGCCCTGAACGCAGGGGTCTCTGAGCCTAACAGGCAGTCCTTAAAGTGATTGCTACAGGTCACAATCAACAAGGTAAGTGTTTAAAATAACAACTGAAAACGCTGGAAAAACTCAGCAGGCCAGGCAGCATCCGTGGAGAGAGAAACAGAGTTAACGTTTCAGGTCGAACGAAAGGTCTTCGACCTGAAACATTAACTCTGTTTCTCTCTCCACGGATGCTGCCTGGCCTGCTGAGTTTTTCCAGCGTTTTCTGTTGTTATTTCGGATTTCCAGCATCCGCAGTATTTTGCTATCATATAAGTGTTTAAAATATGCTTACCTAAATGTGGAGCGCCTACACTGCAGATTCACCAGGATGATACTGATTAAATTGGAAGGACAGGTTGCATAAACTTGGTTTGTATTCTGTTGAGTATGGAGGATTGAGCGGTGATCTAATCGCGGAGTTTATAATGATAAAAGGATTCGATAGTGTAGATCCAGAGAAACTATTTCCTCTGTTTTTGGGGAATCCAGAACAAGGGTGCGTAAACTTAAAGTTAGAGCCAGGCCATTTAGGAGTGAAATCAGGAAGCACTTTTTCACACAAAGGGAAGTGGTAATATGGAATTCCCTCCCCCAAAAGGCTGGGACAATTAAAACTTTCAAGACTGAGATCTATAGGTTTTTGTGCGGTAAAGCTATTGAGAGATATGGAGCTAAGGCGAGTAAATGGAGTTGATCAGTAGTGATCCAACTAAATGACAGAACAGGCTTGAGCCGCACAGCTTAGTGTGAACGTTGTTGGTGGACCATGAGCAAATGTAGGTCAACGAGCACAGGGGTGATGGGTGAATGGGACTTGCTGCGTGTTAGGACACATGCAGCAGAGTTTTGGATGAGCTCAAATTCATTGTGGGTGAAAAATGGGAGGTTGGCCAGGAGAACATTGGAATAGTCGAGTCTGGCAAATAACACACAAATGTACTGTTATGCGTGTTGTAGGACCAACACAGAATGCGCTCTCATTTTTAAAATTAATTAATTTATTGTCCATTCCTAGTTGCCCTTGAGAGTGTGGTAGTGAGCTGCCTTCTTGAACCGCTGTGGTCTGGGGGGTGGAGGAGGAGAACGTGGTGCAGGTGTAAAGGGGGTAGGGGTGGGAGAGCGTGATCCAGGCCTAACAGAGGGCGGGAGAACGTGATCTGTCTTCCATCTGGATCACGTTCTTGCTCTTATCCCCCCCCCCCCCCCCCCTCCTTTAGACCTGGATCACGTTCTTCCGCCCTCCCCACTGTTCTCACCGTGCTTCCCCCTCAACAAGTTCCTGACCTCCTCTCCTCTCTTCCCCCCCCCCGCCCTCTGCCGGGTGTTCCTGACCATCTCCTGTCCATGTTCCTGACTTCCCCCTGAGTTCCTGACCTTCTCCTCTCTCCCCTACCCGAGCTCCTACCTCTCTGGGCTACTCCTCTTCCTTACCCTTCGACCCCCTCTCTTCCTCCCCCCCCCCCCCCCCCCCCCCCCCTCCGACCTTCTCTGCACGGAGCTGAGGAAAGTGTGGTGGTGCAGGCTGCAGCCGCCGCACCATTTGGTATTGCGCATGTGCGACCGGATCTGTTTCAGTGATACAAAAAGAAAATACTGCAGATGCTGGAAATCTGAAATAAAAACAGAAAATGCTGGAGACACTCAGCAGGTCAGGCAGCATCTGTGAAGAGAGAAACCGAGTTAACGTTTCAGGTCGATGACCTTTCGTCAGTTTTAGTGATGTTGGTTGAGGGATAAATATTGGCCAGGACACCGGGGAGAACTCCCCTGCTCTTCTTCATAATAGTACGGTCGGCTCTTTAATGGCCACCTGAGAGAGCAGAGTCGGTTTAACATCTCATCCAAAAGTACCTCCGACAGCACAGCACTACCTTAGTACTGCACTGAAGTGTCAGCCAGGATTATGTGCTCAAGTCTCTGGAGTGGGGCTTGAACCCTCAACTTTCTGACTCGGAGGCAAGAGTGCTACCCACAGAGCCACAGCTGACACGGATTATGCATTAGGCTGTGGGCTGCCACCAAGGTCAGACCTGTGGGACATTTTCCTTAACAATTGCTTGTAGCTGGATTCTGTTTTTGTGCCACACAGGCTAAAATGAGAAGAAAGTTAAGTGCTATAATTGATGTAGAGTGGAATTGTTGATATTAACAGAGGCATACAGGGTCTCTATGGCTGCTAAATGCAGGAGCGCCATAATACTATGTGGTTCACCTGAACCAGGAACTGTGATTCTAATGGCTTGAGTAATGAATGTGTTAAAAGGAAATCTCTTCACATGTTGCTGTAGTCTACCATTGATTCATACAGAACAATTGTCGGCTGTGCTGTCCTGATCTATAATGTTCTTTCATTGCTAATTTAAATATATATTGAATATTCTGATGCCCTTTGTTGCAGGCTCTCACAAACCTGACATGTTGTGGTTGATTGGAGCATAAATTGCAGTGCCTGGAATGGTAATACATTGTGTACGGAATGATTCAAGTGCGGCGGGGGGAGCGGTTAGGGAGTGTGGTTTCAAATTGAAATATTGCAGTGTCTTCGAGCCATCGATCAACTCCTGGACTTGTCGTGTGCTGTGACCTTGTGGAAACTAGTTGTGGGGCTGTCTGTTTTTATTTTCCAGTGATAGCTAGGGGTGCTTTCTCTTCTCTTGAGTGGGGGGTGGCAGGGGGGTGTCTGTCACTGTACAAATGAGATTTGATATTTCCAACTAAGCTTAAAGCAAGCCCGAATGGCAGTCGATGTACGCTTCCTGGTTATATCTGCATCTCATTCCGAGACTTGGATCAAATGCCATTGACAGCATTGTTATTTTATGACTCCCTGTCTAAATATGCACAGATTTGGTGCCAGGAATATATGTTGTTGAGGCAGTTTGATGCTTGTTCAGCTGTAAGGTTAGAATGTGATGCTATTGAGCTCTGGTACAGTGTTAGTACAGCTACACAGAATTTTGAGATCTTAAATCTCCTGTGTGACTCTGCGAGAGATTGAAGGATTTAAAAAAAAAATGTTTTCAACATAGGATGAGAGTCTCAAGATATTTACTTCTTCCATCCCCTCTTGCTGCATCCACATATATCAGTGCGCCACTTAAAGGCTGTTGGGAGATGCACATGCATGGCTCAGGGCTACACTCGCATGATTGCTGTGCTGGTTTGTTTCTTCTCTTTCATCATCATCCCATTTGTGTGGCAAAACTTTACTCGGCACATTTCCAAAGTGGCAAAGCTGAGATTGGGATCTTGATGTATTCGCACAAAGTCACCTTACATCATCTCTAATTCTGACCAGCAGGTGTTATTCAGTGAATCTAGAAACCCCAAACTGTAATACAAGAAGTCTTAAATAGAGTAATTACGTGGTTGGAACAGACAAGAGGGTTTACCTGCCGTACAGGTGATGCCAACACATTGGCATGGACCCATTGCATACCATTGTGTGGCACAGCAGGTTAGAACACTGATGTCCAATCGCACAGTTTATCCACAATGTACTAACCATGCACACTGTCTCTGAAAAGGAATTGAACCATGGTTTTTCTGAAGCAGTCATGGTGCAGGCTTGCAGTGTGCTCGTGTCAGCTTCTCTTGCCTGCCATCAAACATTAGATACCCGTTCTAACTAAAGTAGTGGAGCGTTGTGTAAGTGTTATTCTCATTGCAAGTAATAATACCAGTGGAAACGTATTGGGGAGTCCAAAACTAGGGGCCATAAATACAAGACAGTCACCAATAAATCCAATAAGGAATTCAAGAAAAACTTCTAAACTCAGAGAGTGGTGAGAATGTGGAACTTGCTACCACATGGAATGGTTGAGGTGAATAGCACAGATGCATTAAAGGGGAAGCTAGATAAGTACATGAGGGAGAAAGGAATCGAAGGATATGTTGACAGGATTATATGAAGTAAAGTGGGAGGAGGCTCGTGGAGCATTAGCACCAGCATAGACCAATTGGGCCGAATGACCTGTTTCTGTGCTGTAAAATTCTATGTAATTTAAAATAAAGCCATTGGTGCTGATTCCATTGCTGTGCTGATTGCGCATGGAGCGATTGAGTGTAACTTTCTTACCCCTGTTGGGATTCTTCCTAGATCGTACTGGAGAACAGTAGTCGAGAAGACAAGCACGAGTGTCCATTTGGTCGTAGCAGCATCGAGCTCACCAGGATGCTGTGCGAAATCCTCAAAGTGGGAGAACTTCGTAAGTTTTCATCTTGCTATTCTAAATACAGTCGCATAGTTTCAGTTAAAATACTGTGCAAAGAAGGAGCCTCTGTTAGTACCCATGCTGTTTAAAAAGTTTAAAGGAAATATGAATAAGTTTAACATTCTTTTTGTTATGTTCCTGTCAATTTTATTTTTTGGGAAGGGACGGGGTTTTGAACGTGAGACTTTGGCCCATTCTTGGGTTTCTGTGCCCTGCACCACTAATGATGGCGAGGGCAGTGTGGCGATGGGCTCCAGGCCACTACCAGTGCTGCTACTCGGAGGTGCACATATCAAAGAGCAACTCCTCCAGGTATTCATTCTTACAGAAGCAACTGGCCTTTGCTTGGCACCTTCCAAAATGGCACCACAAGAAACTCTGTGTGGGAGAACTCTCCGGTTGACCCCACATCCCACAGCTCTAATGTGTATTTACTAGTGCTGATGACACTAATGGACCCCCGCCCCCCACTTCAGTGGGCTATTAAGCACAACACTGAAGCCGCTGAAATATGTGTTGCTAAGAATGATAGCTAAACAGAGGGATCGCAGGCGTTCCTAGCGACTGAAATCTGTTTATTGCTGCCCCCAACCCCTTTCCAATACTGTTTAATCACACAGATATTGTCCAACCCCTCTGAGAACCTGACTCAGCTATTCTGAGAGAAGAGAAGGTTTTTATTTAAAAAAAAAATAATTGACAAATAAATGTTGAATTTGGTCTAGTGCTGCGAGCATCTCAGGAGTGTAAAAGTGGCAGTTAGGTTCCGTTCTCACAGTTTACTCAACTTATTCATCCCTTCAGTGCGTTAAAATTTCAGAGTAGGTGGAGGAAAGGGCACAGGATTTGTTTTATCTGGTGGTGACCATTACATTCACTGAGTTGCTAAGATTTTTGAAATCTTATTCGTACTTACTGATGGTTGATGAGCAGCATCTCTTGGCAACTTAGACTGCAGAGAGAGGTCAGTTTATTACTGGTAGGTTGACAAAACTGCTGGGAATGACTGAGAAAGTTTTGGAAATGTTAACAACTACTTGCATCTGTGTAGTAAACCGTCCCAAGGCGCTTCACAGGAGCGTTCTCAAACAAAATTTTACACTGAGCCACATGAGATATTAAGACAGGTGACAAGAGGTAAGTTTTAAGGAGGGTCTTAAAGGAGGAGAGCGATGTAGAGAGTCGGAGAGCTTTAGGAAGGGAATTCCAGAGATTAGGGCCGAGGCAGCTGAAGGCACGGCCGCCAGTGATGGAGCGATGAAGATCGGGGATGGGCAAGAGGCCAGAATTGTTAACACAAATAGAGGACAGCAACAGTTTAATCTTTGCCTGTGTTTCTTTTGTAAGTAGGTTAATAAGGTCTGTGGCACTGTCCAGGCCATCTTATTTTAATGCTGTACCAAACTCCATTGATATGTAAAGCACTGAAAATATTTGTAATAAGGTTTGCGATTAAGAACATTGAGACTGATAGCCCATGTAAACGTACAGAAGTCTGTTTTATTATTATGGAGTGAGATGTACCAAAAGTGCATGATATTTTAAGATCAAAATGAGTAAGATGTGATCGAGAAAGGTGCATAAGCATTTGAAGCAGGAGTGAGAGCAGGACAGGGGGTTCGTTTTAGATTGTTACAGGGCTATGGGGAGAGAATGGGGCAGTGGGATTAGTTTTGGATTTATACAGGGCTATGGGGAGAGAATGGGATTTGTCTGGGGTTGATACAGGGCTATGGGGAAAGAGCAAGACATTGTGATTAGTTTTGGATTGGTACAGGGCTATGGGGAGAGTGGGGCATTGGGATTAGTTTTGGATTGGTACTGGGCTATGGGGAGAGAGTGGAGCATTGGGATTACTTTGGGATTAGTTTTGGGTTGGTACAGGGCTATGCATGGTATGGCAGGGGGCTAGAAACCCATGTAGTGAAATAGAGGAAAGTGAAAGGCAGACAGAAATAAATGGTAAAAAGGAGAGGAACAAAAAACAAAGGGCCAAACTAATTCATAAAAAATGTGAGCATAAAAAAAGCCTGAGGGTTTTATACCTTAATGCGAGAAGCATCAGGAACAAGGTAGATGAATTAGCTGTGGAAATAGAGGTTAATAATTATGATCTAATTGGGATTACGGAAACATGGTTGCAGGGTGAGCAGGGCTGGGAGCTTAACATACAGGGGTATTCAGTATTTAGGAAGGATCGACAAAAAAGAAAGGGAGGAGGGGTAGCATTGCTGGTAAAAGAGGGGATAAATGCAATTGAAAGGAAGGATATTAACTCAGTTAATACAGAATCTATATGGGTGGAGCTAAGAAATAGCGAGGGGCGAAAAACATTAATAGGAGTGGTATATAGGCCTCCAAATAGTAAAATAGAGGTTGGGGAGGGCATCACGAGGGAAATTAGAGAAGCGTGCAATAAGAGCACAGCTGTCATCATAGGTGACTTTAACTTACATATAGATTGGACTAGCCTAATCAGTAAAAATAATGAGGAGGAGGAATTCCTTGAGTGTTTAAGGGATGGTTATCTGGATCAATATGTCGAGGAACCAACTCGGGAACAGGCTATATTGGACTGGGTACTGTGCAATGAGAAGGGACTAATTAGTAATCTTGTTGTACGGGGACCCTTGGGTCAGAGCGATCATAACATGATCGATTTCTCACTCGAAATGGAGAGCGAAGAAATTGACTCAGAGACTCAGGTCCTGAATTTAAACAAGGGGAATTATGATGCCATTAGACGGGAACTGAGTAGGTCTGATTGGACAACGTTCCTGGGAGGACTGGAGGTAGATAAACAATGGCAAGCATTTAAAGATAGAATGACAAAATTGCAAAAATTGTTTATACCAATCTGGCATAAAAGGAAATCTAAAAAGGTGACTCAACCGTGGATAACAGGGGAAATTAGAGACAGCATAAAATCCAAAGATAGGGCGTATAAAATAGCCAAAAAACGCGCCAGAGCGGAAGATTGGGAACAGTTTAAGATAGAGCAAAGGAGGGCAAAGGGCTTAATCAAGAAGGGCAAAATAGCTTACGAAAGCAAGCTGGCGGAAAATATAAAAACTAACTCCAAAAGCTTTTATAAGTATATCAAGAGGAAAAGACTGGTGAAAACCAAAGTTGGTCCATTGCAGTCAGATACGGGGGAATATATAATGGGAAATAAGGAAATGGCAGACCAACTAAATGCATACTTTGGGTCAGTCTTTACGAAGGAAGACACAAAAAACCTCCCTGGGATATCGGGAAAAATAGGGACATTGGCAAAGGAGGAACTGACGCAAATCAATATCTCTAAGGATATGGTGTTAAGGAAGCTAAAGGGATTGAAGGCGGACAAATCCCCAGGGCCTGATAACATGCATCCTAGGGTACTGAAGGAGGTGGCCCTAGAGATAGCGGATGCACTAAGCATGATTTTTCAGAATTCATTAGACTCGGGAACAGTGCCCATGGATTGGAGGGTAGCTAACGTTACCCCACTATTCAAAAAGGGGGGTAGGGAAAAAGCAGGTAATTACAGACCTGTAAGCCTTACATCAGTTGTGGGCAAAATGCTGGAGTCCATCATTAAGGATGAAATAGCCGAGCACTTAGCAAATGGGGACAGGATAGGACAGAGTCAACATGGATTTACAAAGGGTAAATCGTGCTTGACTAATCTATTGGAATTTTTTGAGGGAGTAACTGGTAAAATAGATGGGGGAGAGCCAGTAGATGTGGTGTACCTGGACTTCCAAAAGGCCTTCGATAAGGTCCCACATAAAAGATTAGCATGGAAAATTGAAGCTCATGGGATAAAGGGGAAAGTATTGACGTGGATAGAGAACTGGCTGTCAGATAGAAAACAGAGAGTTGGAATAAACGGCTCATTTTCTGAATGGCAGGCAGTAACAAGTGGGGTACCACAGGGATCTGTCCTGGGTCCCCAGCTGTTCACAATTTATATTAATGACCTGGATCAGGGAGTCGAATGCAGCATTTCCAAATTTGCAGACGACACTAAACTAGGAGGGGGGGTGGGCTCAGAGGAGGAGACCAGGAAGCTCCAGAGCGATTTGGACAGACTGGGTGATTGGGCGGATAAATGGCAGATGCACTATAATGTGGACAAGTGCGAAGTTATCCACCTTGGGTGCAGGAACGGGAGGGCAAATTATTATTTAAATGGCAATAAATTGGGAGAGGGGGAAGTACAGAGAGACCTGGGTGTTCTTGTACACCAGTCACTGAAGGCGAGCATGCAGGTGCAACAGGCGGTCAAGAAGGCAAACGGTATGCTGGCCTTCATAGCAAAAGGGTTGGAATACAGGAACAGGGATACCTTGCTGCAGCTGTACAGGGCACTGGTGAGACCACACCTCGAGTACTGTGTACAGTTTTGGTCGCCTCATCTGAGGAAAGATGTTCTTGCCATGGAGGGGGTGCAGCGGCGATTCACCAGGCTGATACCAGGAATGGCGGGATTGACCTATGAGGAGAGACTATGTAGTTTAGGGATGTACACACTGGAGTTTAGAAGATTGAGAGGGGACCTCATAGAAGTGTATAAAATTCTGACAGGTCTAGACAGATTAGATGCAGAAGGAATGTTTCCCTTGGCGGGTGAGAACAGAACTAGAGGACATAATTTAAGGATAAGGGCTAAACCATTTAGGACAGAAATGAGGGGGAATTTCTTCACTCAGAGAGTGGTGAACCTGTGGAACTCATTGCCACAGAGGGCAGTGTACGCCAGCTCATTAAATATATTTAAGAGGGAATTAGATATATTTCTACAGGCAAAAGGGGTTAAGGGTTACGGAGAGAAGGCGGGGACGGGATACTGAATTGAAGGATCAGCCATGATCTCATTAAATGGCGGAGCAGGCTCGAAGGGCCGGATGGCCTACTCCTGCTCCTATCTTCTATGTATCTATGTATCTATGTATCTATGCGAGAGAGCGGGGCAGTGGGATTAGTTTTGGATTGGTACAGGGCTATGGGAGAGAGTGGGGCAGTGGGATTAGTTTTGGATTGGTACAGGGCTATGGGAGAGAGTGGGGCAGTGGGATTAGTTTTGGATTGGTACAGGACTATGTGGAGAGAGCGGGGCATTGGGATTAGTTTTGGATTGGTACAGGGCTATGGGAGAGAGTGGGGCAGTGGGATTAGTTTTGGATTGGTACAGGACTATGTGGAGAGAGCGGGGCATTGGGATTAGTTTTGGATTGGTACAGGGCTATGGGAGAGAGTGGGGCAGTGGGATTAGTTTTGGATTGGTGCAGGACTATGTGGAGAGAGCGGGGCATTGGGATTAGTTTTGGATTGGTACAGGCCTATGGGAGAGAGCGGGGCATTGGGATTAGTTTTGGATTGGTGCAGGACTATGTGGAGAGAGCGGGGCATTGGGATTAGTTTTGGATTGGTACAGGGCTATGGGAGAGAGTGGGGCAGTGGGATTAGTTTTGGATTGGTGCAGGACTATGTGGAGAGAGCGGGGCATTGGGATTAGTTTTGGATTGGTGCAGGCCTATGTGGAGAGAGCGGGGCATTGGGATTAGTTTTGGATTGGTGCAGGACTATGTGGAGAGAGCGGGGCATTGGGATTAGTTTTGGATTGGTACAAGGCTATGGGAGAGAGTGGGGCAGTGGGATTAGTTTTGGATTGGTGCAGGACTATGTGGAGAGAGTGGGGCAGTGGGATTAGTTTTGGATTGGTACAGGGCTATGGGAGAGAGCGGGGCATTGGGATTAGTTTTGGATTGGTGCAGGACTATGTGGAGAGAGCGGGGCATTGGGATTAGTTTTGGATTGGTGCAGGACTATGTGGAGAGAGCGGGGCATTGGGATTAGTTTTGGATTGGTGCAGGACTATGTGGAGAGAGCGGGGCATTGGGATTAGTTTTGGATTGGTACAGGGCTATGGGGAGAGAGCGGGGCAGTGGGATTAGTTTTGGATTGGTACAGGGCTATGGGGAGAGAGCGGGGCATTGGGATTAGTTTTGGATTGGTACAGGACTATGGGAGAGAGTGGGGCATTGGGATTAGTTTTGGATTGGTGCAGGACTATGGGGAGAGAGCGGGGCATTGGGATTAGTTTTGGATTGGTACAGGACTATGGGAGAGAGTGGGGCAGTGGGATTAGTTTTGGATTGGTGCAGGACTATGTGGAGAGAGCGGGGCATTGGGATTAGTTTTGGATTGGTGCAGGACTATGTGGAGAGAGCGGGGCATTGGGATTAGTTTTGGATTGGTGCAGGACTATGTGGAGAGAGCGGGGCATTGGGATTAGTTTTGGATTGGTACAGGGCTATGGGGAGAGAGCGGGGCAGTGGGATTAGTTTTGGATTGGTACAGGGCTATGGGGAGAGAGCGGGGCATTGGGATTAGTTTTGGATTGGTACAGGACTATGGGAGAGAGTGGGGCATTGGGATTAGTTTTGGATTGGTGCAGGACTATGGGGAGAGAGCGGAGCATTGGGATTAGTTTTGGATTGGTGCAGGACTATGGGGAGAGAGCGGGGCATTGGGATTAGTTTTGGATTGGTGCAGGACTATGGGAGAGAGCGGGGCATTGGGATTAGTTTTGGATTGGTGCAGGGCTATGTGGAGAGAGTGAGGCATTGGGATTAGTTTTGGATTGGTACAGGGCTATGGGAGAGAGTGGGGCATTGGGATTAGTTTTGGATTGGTGCAGGACTATGTGGAGAGAGCGGGGCATTGGGATTAGTTTTGGATTGGTACAGGGCTATGGGAGAGAGTGGGGCATTGGGATTAGTTTTGGATTGGTGCAGGACTATGTGGAGAGAGTGGGGCAGTGGGATTAGTTTTGGATTGGTGCAGGGCTATGGGGAGAGAGCGGGGCATTGGGATTAGTTTTGGATTGGTGCAGGGCTATGGGAGAGAGCGGGGCAGTGGGCCAAATGGCAGCCTCCTGTGCTGGAAACTTCTACGGTTCTGTGTCTGCATTATCCAGGGAATGAGCACCAGACCTAGCTGATCGCCTGAGGCTTGGGAGGAGGAGAAGCATTCTCAGATTTTTTATGGTGCAAATATATTACCATTGTGTTCCAAGGGGTTAGTTACCAATTTGTCACCTCCCGTTGGGACTGTCCAGCGTTTGAGGGATAGCGCTTGTGTCGTCACACGCGTTGTCTAAAGTCACTAACTAGCTGACAGATTCTGTGTAACGGAACAGTAGAAGATGAGATGGTTCAATTCAAAGGGCCAATGAGCTAATTTGGAAGATAGTTAAATTACTATTTTGCTATAAATAAGCTTACAGTTTGAAAAATAAGCTTTACAGACCTGCCCTGGTACTTGTTGCATTTACTGTGATGCATCGGTTTGCAAAGACCTGAAGTAAAATGAATAAAGCGCTTGGGAGATGTCAGGTATTTAAATATTGTTTGAAAAGCAAAGAGAAAACTCATGCCCTAATCTCCCCTTACTGTATTTAATTTGTTTTGAATTATTAGTAATACCGTAACATTCTATTCAATATATACTAGCCAATCTCCTGTGGCACACAAGAACAAAATCAAATATAGACTTAAGGTGAAGCAGGGTTAGAGCCCGAAGATAATTTGAACAAGGTGGCAGATGTAATTCAGTCCCCACTTTAAAGTCATACACTCTGTCCTTATTTTTTAAGTGTCAGCCTCTGAGTCAGAAGGTTGTGGGTTCAAGCCCCAATCCAGAGATTTTAGGACATATTGGCCCAGAAATTGGACTTCGATGGTTGCCGCGGGGGTAAGGATCCCCCGCGATATCGCACTCCGCGCCTGCCTTTATGGTTTTGGCCCACACGAACTTCAGTTCCTGGGCCTCTCCCTGGTGCCGGCGCGCAGTGTGTGCATGTCCCAGAGGCGCAGTTAGTGCGATGCGACCTCTGGGATCACGTGGGCCATGGAGAGCCAATGGCAGCGCACCATCTTTCATTCATAGTTTTGACAGGAAGAGCTGTCAAAGCTATGAATACAACTTGCCCCCAAAAGAACAGCTAAACCTCAATTAAATTTTTTTAAAAAACCATCACATTAATAAAATAACTATAGTTAAATAAATTAACCACTTTAAACAAAAATTTAAATTTTTGAAAAAATTTAAATTCTTTTTAAAAGTTATAAAAATAAACTTACCTTTCTTTAAAGTCTCTAAAAAAGATAAACCTGTTGAAAAAAATTTAAAATAATACTTAATTAACTACTTACCTTGTTAAAAGGGGGTCTTACGCCTCCTTTCTTCATCTGTAAAATCTTCAACACTTACCTTCGCGTTCAAACCTGAAAAAAAAACTAAGTGTGCTGCGTGCGCACAGCCTGTAGTGCGCACGCGGTTCACTTAGGAACCGCCCCCTTCGCAATATCGGAAGTGCCGGTTTCCCGCGCATGCGCAGTGCATGCAGGAAACCGGCACTTCGGGACCGAATATGGGTGAGTACACAGTGCGTACTCTCCCGTATTCGCACGAATTTCTGGGCCAATCTAGGCTGACACTCCAGTGCAGGACTGAGGGAGTGCTCCACTGTCGGAGGTGCCATCTTTTGAATGAGAAGTTAAACCGAGGCCCCGTCTGCCTTCTCAGGTGGACATAAAAGATCCCATGGCACTATTATAAAGAAGAGCAGGGGAGTTCCTCCTGGTGTCCTGGCCAATATTTATCCCTCAACCAACATCATTGAAACAGATTATCTGGTCATTATTTCATTGTTATTTGTGAGACTTTGCTGTGTACAAAGAGTTTCCTACATTACAACGGTGACTACACTTCCAGAGTACTTCATTGGCTGTAAAGCGCTTTGGGACGGCCTGAGGTGAAAGGCGCTGTATAAATTCAAGTTCTTTCATTAGAAGTGACTGATGTGTCCTCTCTGCAAGATGATTTCTGTACCACCTCTAAAGACAGTGTTACTGGTGAGAGTCAATGAAAGAACTGTTGAACAATGTAGTAAATTTGGATGTTATGAGTGAGTGCAGTGGCTGACATTTAATATAGAATCTAAGGGGGGAAAATTCAGTTGCTTTGTGCTAACGGGGCACAGTAGAGCGCTAATTGAAATCTTTGTGTGGCTTGAGGATTGAGGTGGTCATACTAAAGATGTTAAACACAAAACTAGAGTAACCAGTGGCAGTGCTGCATATTATTCTTATCAAATGACAAACTCAGTGCAATGTAGGAATGTACCTAAATGTACTGGGAGGGGGATTTGCCAGGGGTTCATGGTTAATTTATTTGCCTTTCGGTCAAAGGCTTACTAAGTCTTTGCAAAGAGAATTTTCCCTTGCACTGAGGTTTTAAATAAGTAATTTAAAAATGCTCTGAGTCCAGAGGGATGTACAAAAGTGCTGTGTAGGTGCAGAGGCGTTGGACAAGAATCTTAATCTGTCAACATGAGAAATGGATCATTTGACAGCTTTTAGGAATTTGTGCTGGAATGGATGTACTCTGTTGACACCAGCTGCAGACGTCCTCAATGTGCGAGTCCATCAGGAACAGTGAACATTGGCTATTCTTCATGGGATAGGAGCAGCATTGACTGAGTTTTGCTATTAGTTAGCTCAGGGCCTCGACGAGGCTCAGATTGTGAACTAAACTGAGCAGACATTGTTTTGTCCTTCCATCTAAGGCCTTAGGCCTCTTTTAACCCCCACCCCGATGGAGGATGGGGATGGGGGGGGTTTAAAATATCAGGATCGGGCAACCCGACCCCAACCGATCCCATTTCAACCCTTTTAAATTGCAGAAATTAGGCCATGGACGAGGCTCCCTTAAAAGGCAGACGGGGGTCTAATTTACATACCAAAGTTGCAGCTTGTGGGGTTCCCGGCAGCTGATCCGAGGTTCCCCAAGGTAAGTGGCTCTTTTAGCACTCCTTAGGGGCCAGGAGGAGCAAGTGTGCTCCCCCTCAGGCTGCTCAAGGAAGCCTTCGGCATCCCCCAGCCCTCCCGTTCGCTAGCCTTCCTCTAGCACTCCTAATCCCCCAGCCCTCCCGATCGCGGCCCAGAGCTGATGCTCCCTTCCCAGTGCAGGGGCTGCAGCCTCCTGCCTCTAGTGTCCCCTCCAGCCAGTTTGTCAATTTGGCCGACTGCTGTGCAGGAGGCAGCCCTATAACATTATATAGAATTACAGCACAGAAACAGGCCATTCAGCCCAACTAGCCTGTGCTGGTGCTAATGCTCCTCACGAGCCTCATCCCACCATACATCATCTAACCTTATCTGCATATCCTTCTATTTCTTTCTCCCTTGTGCATTTATCCAGCTTTGCTTAAATGCGTCTATGCTATTCGCCTCAACTGCTCCCTGTGGTAGCGAATTCCACATTCTAACCACTCTCTGGGTAATGAAGTTTCTCCTGAATTCTTGATTTGATTTATTAGTGACTATCTTATATTTATGACACCAAGTGGAAACATCTTCTCTATGTCTACCTTATCAAACCCCTTAATAATTTTAAAGACCTCTATCAGGATTAGGGTTTTCTCAGCCCTCAGCCTTCTCTTTTCTAGAGAAAAGAGCTCTAGCCTATTCAGTCTGTTATCATCCTTGTAACTCTCTTTTTTGCTCCTCCCCCAGTGCCTCAATATCCTTTTTGTAATATGGTGACCAGAACTGTGCACAGTACTCTAAGTGTGGTCTAACCAAGGCTCTATAATAGTTTAACATAACGTCCCTGCTATTCAATTCTATTCCTCTAGAAATGAACCCCGGCACTTTGTTTGTACTTTATGGCCTTGTTAACTTGTGTTGCTGATTTGTGAATGTGTACTCCTTGATCCCTTTGCTCTTTTGACTCTTATTTTCCAAAGAATATGTGACCTCCTTATTCCTCCTACCAAAATGCACCACCTCGCACTTATCTATATTAAAATTCATTTGCCATTTACACACCCATTCTGCAAGATTATTAACGTCGTCTTGTATTTTGCCGTAGTCTTCCTCTGTATTAACTATATGCTAATGAGCCCCTACGGTTAAGATTGGCAGGGCCTCCACTTCCCAGCCTTGTTTGGTTTTCCACGTGCTCCCCTGCACCCTCCATGCCTCCCTGTAAATATCGGGGCCGGAAGTTCAGTTCCATTGTACTGGACAGCATTTGCACATCAACATCAGTGACTGTTTATTGTCGTGATTGTAAAACTAAAGCTGGAATGTAAAGCAATTGCAACATTTTGCATTTCTGTCAGGCTCCTCAAGTGGATAATGTTATGGAAACCCGTGCTAAACATAAGATCATGGAGCATCTGGATAGAAAGAAAATCATAAAAGATAGCCAACTGTGTTCATGAAAGGGAGTTCTTGCTAATCTAATTTACTGGTTTGCTTTGAAGGTGGGACAACGAGCTTGATGAGGGTAAGGAAGTGGGTGTGGTTTATTTGGATTTCAGTAAGGCCTTTGGTACAGTTCCTCTGGAAAGGCTGGTACTAAAAATAAAGAAATCAGGAATCGGTGGAAATATTTTACAATTAATACGTAATTGGTTGGCCAGTAGAACCCAAAGTGTAGTGGTACAGGGATTGTTATCAGCCTGGGAGAGTGTTACCAGAGGTGTCCCACAGGAATCTGTTTCAGGACCTCTTTTGTTTAATATTATCATAAATGATCTGGAGCTAGGAATCACAAGCACAATAGCTTTGTATCATCTGTAAATTTAGCCAATGAAGATGGTAGACTCCAAAGCTGAACAAGTTAAACTACAGAAGGATTTGAATGACCTACTGAATTGGGCAGACAGGTGGCAGGTGAAATTCAATGTAGAGAAATGCAAAGTGCTTCACATGGGGACAAAAAATCCAATAAGGCACTGTAACTTAAATGGAAAGAAAATAATGTGGATGGAAAATGAAAGAGATCAGTGAATGAAGCAAATCAGATGTTGGGATGTAGTAAAAGGTCAATATGAAGCTGAAATAGTGAGGTAATCCTGCCAGTTTATAAATCATTGGTGCAACTGCACTTAGAATACTGTGTACAATTCTGGTCGCCACAGTACAAAAAGGATATTGCAGCTATTGAAAGGATACAGAAGAGAGCAACCAGAATGATTGAGAGGACGGAGAGATTGGATTATGAGGAACACTAAATGTAAATTGGGCATATTCTCCCTGGAAAAGAGAAGGTTGCTAGGGACTAGATAATTTAGACCGTGTCGAACTGTTTCACCTTGTCCCGAACAGTAGAACCAGAGGACACGGTCTGTGCGTGAAGTAAATTCAAAACGAATCTGAAAAATAATTATTCCAGTGAGCGAATGGTCAATCCATGGAACAGGCTCCCTAGGGAGACGGTGGAAGCACATAGTATTGATTCATTCAAATGCAAATTAGATTGATTTCTTTCAGGAAATAATATTTTGGGATATAGTATATGAGTAATTTGAGACATGACATGGTAAGTGTAGCATGCTTGGAAAGAAAATGGTGACTTTGAACCTATGGTTCCCAAAGCTCTCCATTACTGGGGTTTTCCTTGCTTCATGACTTAGGTATGTTGTAACCTACTTGATAGAGATTGATTGCTATGATTAGTCCAACAACTCTATTATCGTTGTATCATGCGACTATTAAGAATGGTAGAAGGCAATCTAGATGGGCCTTGGCTATTTTTTGACCAGCAATTCCTATGTTCCTAAGTAGAGACATCTCAAAGTGCTTTACGAGGCAGTGGACATTGACTGGGTGAGGAAAAGGAAGAGGGGTGTTGGGGAAGACCAGGGTGAAAGGAAGGGTTCTTAGAAGGAGGGAGGGATGTGAAAAAGCATAAATGTTGAGGGTAAGGTTAGTGGGTCAAGGAGCAGCACCTGGCAGAGATGTCAACAAGGAGTAATCGGTGTTGGAGGACTGGAGGATGAGCATAGAGGTGTACAGCTAGAGGGAATTGTTGAGGTAGGATGAATTTGAAGGTGAGGATGAGGATCTTTCAGTCAAATTGCTGGGACAAGGGAACCAGTGGAGTTTGGCTAGGATGGGGATAAGGTGGCGATGGGCCTTTGTACAAGTGAGGCCGTGGATCATGACTTCTGGATGAGCTGTAACTTGTGGAAGTGGGGACTCTTGCAAGGAGCGCATTGGAGAAATCGCGCCTTGAGGTGTTAAAGATGTACGTTAGGATTTTGGCAGCAGAGGGGGAGATAACCGTTCAGATGTGGAAGAGGAATCTTGGCGTAGGTTGAGGAGTGCACCAAGGTTCTATACCTCTGGACTAAACCTGAACTTGGTGGTTGGCAGCAGGCGGTCACGTGATCAAACCTCCAGGAATACTTCCAACCAGAGTTGGCAACCCTAACAGAAACCTAACCAAGGTTCATTCTTGTACACTGCTGTGTAATTGTTGTCAGGAACGTGTTACCAACAGTTTTAATTCTCATCCTTGAATTGAATGTTTTTAATCTTTTATTTTTTAATGGCACTATGGAGCTTTAATTGCTTTGCTCTGCGACTGTTAAATGAGCAGTGAGCTGCACATGGCTGATAACCAATTGCTATCTTAATAGCTTTAAAATATCTCATAAATCAAATCATTATCTTTGTTAAATATGCTCTAATTGCGTGCTTGATGCTTTGACAACAAATGGAAGTAATCAGGCAGCTAATTGCATGATCATGTTAAAGCAGAGTTCACCAAGTTATTTACTTTTAGTTCTGAATATGTTACTGACAGACATTCATTGAACCATACCACGCAGAAGGAGGCCATTATGCCCATCGTGCCTTTGCTGGCTCTTTTTCAGAACATTGTGTTTCGGGTGTAGCTTTTGCCAGCTCTGTATTTTGTGCTCCACACGTTTTTTTATTCATCAGACTGCAGTCAGAGGCCCCGAAATTCTTGGGGCCAGAGAGGACAGAAAGCATGATTTCAGGACAAGGGTTGTGGGGGTGGGGAGCGGGAATTTGTGGTGGAACCCAGTGATGCCGAGATTCGATCCCATTTGCTATGGCCCTTTAAATTCAGATGAGGAGTGGGAATGTGTGTCGGTTGGATCTGCCACCCATCCCCTCCCACATCAAGAACAACAACAACAACTTGTATTTATGCAGCGCCTTTAACGTAGTAAAACGTCCCAAGGCGCTGCACAGGAGTATTTTAAGACTAAGAATTTGACACCGATCCACATAAGGATAAATTAAGGCAGGTGACCAAAAGCTTGGTCAAAGAGGTAGGTTTTAAGGAGCATTTTAAAGGAGGGTAGAGAGGTGGTGAAGGTGGGTCTGGGGGATTTTCTGGGCTTTGCTGAGAGACTCTCCCCAGAACACCACCTGATAGACTTGACAGGACCTGTGCCTGCTGAGAGCAGACATGGCTTATGTTATGGGCTGAGTGAATGCCCCAGACTTTTACTGGAGTAATTTTTTTTACGAGGCTAGATGTCAGCTATGGCTCAGTGGTAGCACTCTTGCCTCCGTGGGTTCAAATCCCAATCCAGAGACTTGAGCACGTAATCTAGGCTGACACTCCAGTGCCGTACTAAGGGAGTGTTGCACTGTTGGAGGTGCCATCTTACGGGGACGTAAGTGATCCCATGGCACTATTTCGAAGAAGAGCAGGGAAGTTCTCCCCTGTGTCCTGGTCGATATTTATCCCTCAACCAACATCGCTGTCAAACAGATGATCTGGTCATTATCATATTGCTGTTTGTGGGACCTTGCTGTGCGCAAGTTGGCTGTTCTGTTTCCCACATTACAACAGTGACTGCACTTCGAAAGTACTTAATTGGCTGTTAAGAGCTTTTGGACGTCCTGAGGTCATGAAAGGTGCTATATAAATGCCAGTTGATTCTTTCTTTAACCTGGGATCAATTGCCTTACTGTAGGTGAAGACTTTTTTGACCATTTTTTTTCTTTGGCCCAAGAGGGCCTGGCACACCTGGACTGGAGTGGCTGTGGGCCACTCCACCTTCCAATAGGTATTGAGGTGTGCGCCACACTGAAGCGCCCAACCTGCTTATGCAAAAGACCCCGGCCCTGGGATCAGAGCCAGTGTTCTGACATTTGCAAAAAGGTGCACAATTGCGGGCAGTTTGTGAATGCAAAGTAGTTGGCACATGTAGTCAGTCTAACTGTGCATTCAGGATAGAAGTTTAACATTGCTGGAAGCTGTTTTGGCATCACACCTGCACTAAACATGTGGAGTGTAAATCAGGTGTCAAGGCCGAACTGATTCCGAAGCAAAGCAATGTGAAACTGCCTCCCCCCTCCAGTGTCGTTCTGGCCCTGACTCTGGGTTCAGGCTGCATTTACACTAACTTCACTATCATTGTGAAGCAAAACCATTGGGCATCATTTCTGCATTTAGTGTGAGAAAACTGCAGTGCTGCCAGCCCATTGTTCTGACATACTGAGCTCTAGGAGCCCACGATCACGCCCTTCTTCCATTAAAAACATATTTAAAAAGTGTTTATTCTTAAAATAATTTGCTCAGTTTAAGAAACCCATATTAATTTGTTTATACAAAGCAAAAGTTTTTACAACTAACATCCTCGATTGTAGAGTTGAGTTCTGATGAAAGGTCATCGACCTGAAACGTTAACTCTCTTTCTCTCTCCACGGATGCTGCCTGGCCTGCTGAGTTTTTCCAGCGTTTTCTGTTGTTATTCCTCGATTGTAGAGTTGAGTACTATTGCATTGCTTTTTTGAGCCTAGAATGCAGAGAATAGGATTATAAAATTTTGTTGGCATCAGCTGACCCGTGTGTGCAGCTTTCCTGCTTTGCAATCAGGATATTCGCAAATCCTCCTAACCTGATCAATCTGATCACGACTCTAATCTGCTATTTGCATTATTGGTTTGGGCACTGGTTTAAATAAGCAATAGGCTGTTTCATTTTCTTGTCTTTGAGATTGTCTGTGCTTCAGACTTTTTCTCTTTGCTTGATGTAGATTATAATCAATGTACACTAACGTTATAATCACGCAAACATCGGCTCCCTAATGGCTGAAGGTTTCACGGTCAGTGCCTGATCTGTGCTGAGTTAGTGTCCACTTTCCACTATTCAAACTGGCTGTTTCAACACAGATATTCTGCATTGTGTTGCTACAGCTGTTTTATTCCCTTTTTTTTTGGACATGGGTTTTTCTCAGTCTCTCTATGTCTGTGTGCAGCTCTCATTCTCTATCTGTTTCTCTGTCTGTATGTGTCTCAGTCTCTATCTGTCCCTCTATCTGTGTGTCTTTCACTCTGCATCTGTCTGTGTCTCTCAGTTTATATCAGTTTGCCTCTCTGTCTTTGTGTCTCTCTCAGTCTGCGTCTGTCTGTCCCTCTGTCTGTCCCTCTGTCTGTGTGTGTGTCTGTGTTTCAGTCTCTATCTGTCTGTCTTTCTCTTCCTTGCTCACATTAAAACTACTTTCAACCAACCACTAAAGTGATTTTGCCATGGCTGGGGCAATACTGCCAGCCACTATGTCAAGTACAGACTATTTATAAAATAGGCATTTTCTTGGGAAATCAAAAGTCACCTCCTTTTACTATATTACTAGCTGATGTCCCATACCGTTGCTCACATTGAGTCCAACATTTTGTAAGAACAGAATCGTTACGTCAAGTCGTATTATCGGGGGCACTGATTTGTCAGCATTGGGGGAAGCCCCTGAGATCTGGCAGTACTGGGAAGGGGGCCTGGGGCCTGGCAGTACTTTGAAGGGGAATTGCAGGGTCTGCAAGCACTGGGATGCAGAACATTGGGACAGGTCCCAAATCTGTGATCAGTAAAGAAGTAGTTCTGTGATCTAGACAATATTTGGAAGGATGATCCAAAGGTCTGGAAACATTCAGAGGGGACAGTCCTAGGATCAGGAATCACTGAGAGAATAGTCTCGGGATTTATGAACACTGGCATCTTTGAGTAGGGGAGGGGATGTCCCATGGTTCAGGACAATTGGAAAGGGAGTCTAGGAGCATTTGGAGGAGAATGACCTAGCAATATTGGAGGGTTGTAAAGGATTAGCAAGCCGAGCGAGAGAGTAGAACCCAGGAGAATGGGGCCGAAACTGCAATTGACCTCAAATGAACGATCAGACAGCCTCCACCATGTTAGGATCATAGAATAATACAGCACAGAAGGAGACCATTTGGCTGATCGTGCCTGTGCTGGCTGTTTGAAAGAGCTATCCAATTGGTCCCACTCCCCTGCTCTTTCCCCATAGCCCTGCAAATTTTCTCCCTTTAAATATGTATCCATTTACCTTTTGAAAGTTATTATTGAATCTGCCACCCTTTCAGGCAGTGCAATGTAGATCGTAACTTGCTGCGTAAAAAAATGGTTTCCTCATGTCCTCTCTAGTTCTTTTGCCAATTACCTTAAATCTGTGTCCTCTAGTTGCTGACCCTCCTGCCACTAGAAAGGGTTTCTCCTTATTTATTCTATCAAAACTTCATGGTTTTGGACAATTTTTTCCCTATCATTTCCCATGCATTTAAGCTCCTGCTTCAAAGCATTTAGGCCATTATTAATGCATTTGTTTAATTGTACAGCTTTTAATAAACATAGATTTCCATAACGAACAAAATTACCTCAAAATGTTCAACATTTGTGCAGTTTCTGAGTTTTATGTAAAGATAGTTACCTTTAAGTTCCCAAAATGGTTTCCTGTCGTTTTTGGAAGAAAAATCTTTAATTGAAAGGGAAGCTAAAGGAGAGGGGCTTGCTGTGATTGACATGGATAGCAGCCATTCATAAAGAAGTACTCTAATTTAAATTCATCTTGCAGCCAGGTTTAAATCCGTGGAAAAAACCAAATTCAAATACTATTCGACTTTTTCCATTCTCAATAGCAATCTTTTTGAGTTCTAAATCGACCCTCATTAAAATCTACCATCTTTAACTAAGCTTTTAGTCACCCTTCCTAACATCTTCTTTGGCTCTGCCTCCATTTTCTTTGGTTACGCCTGTCTGAAGGGCTTAGGGATGTTTTTCTACATTAAAAGGTGTTGTATAAATGCAAGTTGCTATTGATTTCCTGGTGTGTATCGGTGCCTTCAGGTGATGAGAGGAAAAATTTGGGGTGAAGAAACGAGCAAACATTGTGATTGTAAATGTATAAATGTGAAGAATTTATTATATATTGAAAGGACAGATAGATGAACAGCCAGTGAATGGATGTTTCTTTCCTCCCCCTTCTGTTCAAATAGGTCCATAGGTTTATCTCTTGAGGTTTCCAGCAATACTTCATACATCAGCCTCACCTAATATTGTGTAATAACAGCTTCTGAGATTATTTGATTCAGATTAATATGATAGACTTTAATCATCTTAGATTCGTGAAAGATACAAAGAGGTTTGACTAGGCAGCTGAGGTCAAAATCTTTTGCAGTCATTTATGATGCAAGTTGTCCAGAGATTAATTTTTTCCTGCTTGTATCCAGATTACCTTTAATACTACAGCTGTAGTAACCCGCAGAGTATTCTTGTGTATCTATGTCAGATAAATCAGAGAAATAGTGAATCCTATTTTATATAGTAATCTTGGTGCTGTTTGCATCACAGCGATGATATGCCAATATTGGTTGATAGGTACAGGTCCAACAGACTGTACTTATCAGATGGCAGGTAAGTGATTGGTTGGTGAGTATTTCTCTTTTTTTTTATACAAAACTTCAATTTTATTGTTTCTCGGGTATCTGTGGTGTAGCAGAGACTGCTGGCATAAATTAACTGAACAGTAAATAATACATTTTTAATTAATTACATAGAATGGGAGAGCAGGTGATGTGTTACTGCTGCAATATGTGGGAGCTGGTGGACACCATTGATGTTCACGGTGAACACATTTGCAGTAAGTGTTGGCTGCTCGAGGAACTCCGGCTCCGTGTTGATGAGCTGGAGTCCGAGCTTCAAACACTGCGACACATCAGGGAGGGGGAGAGTTACCTGGACTCCGTGTTTCAGGAGGTAGTCACACCAATTAGAGTAACTAATTCAGAAGTAGCCCGTGGTCAGGGACAGGAAGGTGTGACTACGAGTGAGGCAGGTACAGGGATCCAGGAGGTAGTGTTGGAGGAGCCGCAGCCCTTGCTCTTGTCCAACAGGTTCGAGGCTCTTACTCCCTGTGTGGATAGGAGCGGGGACTGCAGGGAGGATGAGCAACCTGGCCACAGCACCGTGGTAAGGGGGGCCATTCAAGTGGGGGGAGTAAAAAGAAATGTTGTAGTGGTAGGGGATAGTATCATTAGGGGGATAGATAGGGTTCTTTGCAGCCAAGAGCGAGAGTCCCGAAGGCTGTGTTGCCTGCCCGGTGCCAGGGTTAAGGACATCTCCTCTGGGCTGGAGAGAAACTTGGAGTGGGAGGGGGAGGATCCAGTTGTAGTGGTCCATGTTGGTACCAATGACATAGATAGGACAAGGAAAGAGGTTCTGCTGAGGGAGTTTGAGCAGCTAGGGGCCAAATTAAAAAGCAGAACCTCGAGGGTAATAATCTCTGGATTACTACCTGAGCCACGAGCAAATTTGGCTAGGGTAAATAAAATCAGGGAGTTGAATGCGTGGCTCAAAGACTGGTGTGGGAAAAATGGGTTTTGCTTCTTGGGACACTGGCACCAGTACTGGGGCAGGAGAGAGCTGTTCCGTTGGGACGGACTTCACTTGGCCAGTGCTGGGACTAGTGTCCTGGCGAATCGAATAACTAGGGCTGTGGAGAGGGCTTTAAACTAATTAGTGGGGGGGAGGTTTCAAGAGAGCAAAAAATAAAAATGACAACAGAGAGGGTCATAGACATAGGTAGCAGTAGGGGAATCACAAATCAGAGCGTGGCAGGAAGGGACAGAGTGTGTGGAGTAAAAGGTAAACTGGTAAAAAGTGAAAAAGCAGGAACTAAGTGCCACAAAGCATATTTGAAAGTTCTCTATCTGAATGCACGTAGCATTCGTAACAAAATAGACGAGTTAATGGCACAAATAACTACATATGGTTATGATATTGTGGCCATTACAGAAACATGGCTGCAGGGTGACAATGCCTGGGAATTAAACATACCAGGTTATTTAACGATCAGGAAGGACAGGCAGGAAGGAAGGGGAGGTGGGGTGGCTATGTTAATAAAGGAAGGAATCACTGTAATACAGAGTAATGATATTGGGTCAAAAAATCATGATAATGAAACAGTTTGGGTGGAGATAAGGAATAATAAGGGGAAAAAAACATTAGTGGGCGTAGTCTATAGGCCTCCGAACAGTTGCAACTCTATTGGACGGAGTATCAATCAGGAAATAGTTGAGGCATGTAATAAGGGAACATCTATAATTATGGGGGATTTTAACTATCATATTAATTGGACAAATCAAATGGGGCAGGGCTGCCTTGAGGATGAGTTCATTGAGTGTATTAGGGATGGGTTTCTTGAGCAGTATGTAACTGAACCGACCAGGGGGCAAGCAACCTTAGATCTGGTCCTGTGTAACGAGACAGGATTAATTAAAAATGTCCTAGTAAAGGATCCCCTTGGAATGAGTGACCATAACATGGTTGAATTCCATATTCAATTAGAGGGTGAGAAGGTTGGATCTCAAACAAGCGTGCTAAGCTTGAATAAAGGAGACTATGAAGGTATGCGAGCGGAATTGAGTAGAGTGGATTGGGAAAATAGATTAAAGGGTAAGACGACACATGATCAGTGGTGTACATTCAAGGAGTTATTTTACAACTTCCAAAAAAAATATATTCCACTGAAAAGAAAAGGGTGTAAAAGAAAGGACAGTCATCCGTGGCTAAGTAAAGAAATTAAGGATAGTATTCGACTAAAAACAAGGGCATATAAGGTAGCGAAATCTAGTGGGAGGACAGAGGATTGGGAAAACTTTAAAAGGCAGCAAAAAATAACAAAAAGATTGATTAAGAAAGGGAAGATAGATTATGAAAGTAAATTAGCAAAAAATATAAAAACAGATAGTAAGAGTTTTTATAGTTATATAAAAAGAAAAAGGGTGGCTAAAGTAAATGTTGGTCCCTTAGAGGATGAGACCGGGAAATTAATGGTGGGAAATATGGAGATGGCAAAAACACTGAATGAATATTTTGTATCAGTCTTTACAGTAGAGGACACTAAGAATATCCCAACACTGGACAAACAGGGGGCTATAGGGGGAGAGGAGCTAAACACGATCAAAATCACTAAGGAAGTGGTACTCGGTAAAATAATGGGACTCAAGGCGGATAAATCACCTGGACCTGATGGCTTACATCCTAGAGTCTTGAAGGAAGTGGCGGTAGGGATTGTAGATGCATTGGTAATAATTTTTCAAAACTCCCTGGATTCCGCTAAGGTCCCGGCAGACTGGAAAACTGCTAATGTAACACCCTTATTTAAAAAGGGCAGTAGACAGAAGGCTGGTAACTATAGACCGGTTAGCCTAACATCTGTGGTAGGTAAAATTTTGGAGTCCATTATTAAGGAAACAGTAACAAGACATTTGGATAATCATAATTTAATAGGACAAAGTCAGCATGGTTTTACGAAGGGGAAGTCATGTTTGACAAATTTGCTGGAGTTCTTTGAGGAAGTGACATATAGAGTGGATAAAGGGGAACCAGTGGACGTAGTGTATTTAGACTTCCAAAAGGCATTTGACAAGGTGCCACACAAAAGATTATTGCTTAAGGTAAAAAATCACGGGATTGGGGGTAATATTCTGGCATGGATAGAGGATTGGCTATCTAACAGAAAGCAAAGAGTTGGGATAAATGGTTCATTCTCAGACTGGCAATCAGTAACTAGTGGTGTTCCACAGGGGTCAGTGCTGGGTCCCCAACTCTTCACAATCTATATTAACGATTTGGAGGAAGGGACCAAGTGTAACATATCAAAATTTGCAGATGATACAAAGATGGGAGGGAAAGTAGTGAGTGAGGAGGACATAAAAAACCTGCAAGGGGACATAGACAGGCTAAGTAAGTGGGCAGAGATTTGGCAGATGGAATACAGCACTGGAAAGTGTGAGGTGATGCACTTTGGCAGGAAAAATCCTAGAGCAATTTATTATCTTAATGGCAAGAAACTGGAGAGTACTGAAGTGCAAAGGGATCTGGGGGTCCTGGTGCACGAAACTCAAAAGGTTAGTATGCAGGTGCAGCAGGTGATTAAGAAGGCAAATGGAATGTTGGCTTTCATTGCTAGGGGGATAGAATATAAAAATAGGGAGGTATTGCTTCAGTTGTACAAGGTATTGGTGAGACCGCACCTGGAATACTGCATACAGTTTTGGTGTCCTTACTTAAGGAAAGACATCCTTGCTCTCGAGGCAGTGCAAAAAAGGTTCACTCGGTTAATCCCGGAGATGAGGGGGTGGTCATATGAGGAGAGGTTGGGTAGATTGGGACTCTACTCATTGGAGTTCAGAAGAATGAGAGGCGATCTTATTGAAACATATAAGATTGTGAAGGGGTTGGATCGGGTGGATGCGGGGAGGATGTTCCCGATGACGGGTGAGACGAGAACTAGGGGACATAGTCTTAGAATAAGGGGCTGCTCTTTCAAAACTGAGATGAGGAGGAACTACTTCACTCAGAGGGTGGTAGGTCCATGGAATATGCTGCCACAAAAAGCTGTAGAAGCTACAACATTAATTAAATTTAAAACAGAAATAGACAGTTTCCTAGAAGTAAAGGGCATTAAGGGTTACGGGGAGCGGGCAGGAATTTGGACATGAGTCTAGGTTCGGATCGGTCATGGCCCTGTGGGTAGTGGAGCGGGCCCAGGGACTGTGTAGCCTGATTCTGCTCCTATTTCGTGTGTGCAATTCTGTTAGATGCAGGAGATGTTTCTGTGATAGATAGTAGATTGGCGGTTAGGATCAGATCAGCCATGATCTTATTGAATGGCGGAGCAGGCTCGATGGGCCGATTGGCCTACTCCTGCTCCTATTTCTTATGTTCTTATGTTCTTATGGCCTCTGTTGTCCACAATGAGCTGATTGCAGACTGCACCAATAATTCAACTGAGAGAAGCAAGAATATGTGGGACCATCACAGTTTCCATAGCCCATGTGAAGGAGTGTCAGCACTGGCTCAGTGGTAGCATTTTTGCCTCTGAGTTTTAGAAGGTTATGGGTTCAAGCCAGAAACTTGAGCACAAAATCTAGGCTGACACTCCAGTGTAGTACTGTGGGAGTGCTGCACTGTTGGAGGTGCCATCTTTCAAATGAGACATTAAACCAACTCGGGTGCCCTCTTAGATGGACATAATGGATCCTGGGTGTCCTGGCCAATATTTATCCCTCAAACAACACCCCTTCAAGAAACAGATTATCTGGTCATTTATCCTTGTCGTTTGTTGGAGCTTGCTGTGTGAAAATTGACTGCTGTGTTACCTACATTACAACAGTGACTACATTTAAAAAAAAGTAATTCACAGGCATAGAAAATGTCGCTTGTGAATTTGATATCTTATCCTGCAGATGGCATAGGTTTAAAAGATGGGCTACTGTGCCAGAGACATGGGCTCATCAGGGCTTCAGACCAGCCTCCAGTCAAAAATTATTGTTGCTGATGAATGCTGGAGCCATTGGGTGTGTGTGGGGCGCCATGACCACACCAACCCAATGTGTACCGCCCCCACCCCAAGCCCAAAGTTGGCCAATTTTGTATGTCAGGACTCAGCCAAAACTTGATCCGGATAGTTTCTTCACTTAACTTTTTAATTCCCGATCGTGGTTCGGGTTTAAGTCTGATGCAAACGGCAGCACAGCATTGGAGGATGCCATCATGGCTATACTGTGCCGAGTTGGTCAAATATGGACTTTGACCCACCATTCTCTCTCTCCCCCCCCCCCCCCCCCCCCCCCCCCAAACCCTTCGACCTTAGCTCTGTCCCGTCGCTGATTTTTGGTTATTTACCCAGTTGGCTGTTTCATCTATGGTTGGCAGCATCAACCTGTGGTGCCACAACAAGTACCCAATCTTGGTTTGTGAGGAAGAGGCCAGGCACTTCCCATGGGTAGGGGAACGCAGAGGGAGAGTCATTGTCTGGTATAATCCAGGCTGCCATGGATGTTGCTGGCAAGATCCAATTGAGGAAAAGAGGGAAACAAAAAGTACTGCCCTCACCAAAATGCACTTTTTCATTAGTTTTCCATTTAATCTAATTAAATAATTTCATTTATTCATAAAATCTGCCTTTGCGTCAAATGTTTTTTGCACCAGTGGAAGAAGCAGAAAAGGAGCAGCGCTGGTGAATCATCAGTATTTAAATTGAAAGGAAGAATTAATTACTTTTGCTAAGCCTTGTGCTTATCAAGGTTAAGGATGGCCATGTTGGAGAATGGAACCCATTTTCCAATCTGTTATGATCTGGTGTCAGCATCGAGCAGGCCCAGGCCAAGTGTGGAATAGCGATCTGCAGAATAAAGCATCCTCTATTCTGCCCCAATGTTAAAAGAGAACTCTTTTTTTTCTGCTGTAGTGCGAATCTTTCCAATTCAATATTGGTTATCCTGGTGCCTTCTCTAAATGAGATTAATGAAAGAAGAAAGAACTTGAATTTATATAATGCCTCTTCATGTCCTAATGTGTTGCACAACAAATAAATTCATTTTCAACAGTAGTCATAAATGATATGTAGACAAACGCAGTAGCCAATTTGTGCACAGCAAAATTCCACAAACTGCAAATGAAATGAAGATGGGAAGACAGCGGGATCGGTGCGGGCAAGTCACATGGGCCATTTTAATTGCCCGCTTGCCCGTTTCCACTGGGTGGACAAGGTTAAAATAGGCCGCCTTGTGTATTGAGTCACTGCGAGTTATTTAAAATGAGAATGAAATTCAAAACAAATTCAATTTAAAACAACATTTTGAAATAGAAGAAAAGAATCTACTGCCTTGAATAGTTTGCCTATACTGCAAGCAATATTTAATTACTTCCTTGACAAGATTGTGATGAGTGGCTTCAAGCTGTATGCCCCATTGCGAAAGTCTTTCAGAAACCATTAGTTTTATGTTATGAATTGATTCCGTGACAGTGAGGTTAGGCTGTCCATGTTCTTGATGGATGAGATCGTTCTTGTTAAACAAATTGAAATCTCACTGCTGAAGCATCAATTTTAAATATTAAAAAATGGTTTGCTTTGTCAATATTTTCTTCTTCGCATGTGCCTTCAGCACAGCAAGATGTCACCAAGAAGAATTATTTCCAACAATTGATTAAATGGTACAGGGTACTAACTTGAGTTTGGGGAGAGTTCACTATTGTTAGTTTTACCTTTGAGAGCTTTTTGCATTATATAGACCTTCAAGAGATTTAAGGATGCCGGTGCTTCAATATTGATTCTTGTAAATAATGCTGCATTGTATGGGTTTAAAATTGATTGAAGTACTAGCTATTTCCCTTAAAGCAGAGAAAAGGGACAAGTGAGAAATGTTTCCGATTTGTTTGGAACTTAAAATGGATACTTGCCTTTATGCAGCATCTCGTCACATCAACACATCTCAAACTGCTTTATTCAGTGAATCACTTTTGAAGTGCAGTGACTGTTATGTGGGCAAATGTGGTAGCCATTCTGCACCACCCATGTCCCAAAAGTAGCTATGAAGAAAGGACTTGCCTACTTATATAGCACCTTTCACGTCCTCGTGACATCCCAAAGCGCTTTACAGCCAATGAAATACTTCTGAAGTGTAGTCACTGTTGTAATGTAGGAAACGCAGCAGCCAATCTGTTTTTAGTGATGTTGGTTGAGCGATAAATGTTGACTCGGACACCGGGGAGAACTCCCCTGCCACTTCTTCAAATAGTGCCATGGGATCTTTTACGTCCACCTGAGAGGGCAGGCAGGGCCTCGGTTTAATGTCTCATCCGAAAGACAGCACCTCTGACAGTGCAGCACTCCCTCAGTACTGCACTGGAGTGTCAGACTAGATTATGTGCTCAAGTCTCTGGAGTGGGACTAGAACTCACAGGTGAAAATACTGCCATTAAGCCATGGCTGACACCACATGTAGCTGCTTTGAATAAATTTACCATCGCCTTTATGCTCTTTATGTTTTCAAATGCTTGGCTTATTACTGATTGAACTTGTATTTATTTTTAAAAATCTGATTTTTTTTAAAAACACTAGATTATGTGCTCCAATGCTGGAATGCAACTTGGAACACAGGCCAATATTTATCCCTCAACCAACACCATTAAAACATGATCTGGTCATGTATCTCATTACTATTTGAGGGACCTTGCTGTGAGCAAATTGACTGCTGCATTTCCTACATTACAACAGTGACTGCTCTTCAAAAGTACTTCATTGGCTGTAAAGTGCTTTGGACTGTACTGTGGTTGTGAAAGGAGCTATATAAATGCAAGTTATTTCTTTTACCAACTGAGTCAAGCTAACATTTCATATTAAATTTAAAAATGCATTTTGTTCCCATTTGCTATTACATATAAAATGTGCCTATTTCTACTATTGTGTCAAAAATGAAGCATTTTTGCCTTTGTTCAGATAATTGGATCCTTATCGATGACCATTACGTGCACAGGGTTAAGATCAGTTATTTCTAGCTGTTTTCTGTATGCTGCAGGGAATTTCCATTATTATCTTGGCTGATGGTCACTTCCAGGGCACAGCAGGGACATGCTTTGGTCTGGATGTCCTTGGTATGTATGTCAGTGGGGATGTTATCAAAATTACTGGTTTATGATTTCCAAGGAAAAATAGATGGGATCATAATAATCACACTGACAAAACTCATGGCATTCCACCTAATAAAAATGGACCATGACTTATTCAGTCACTATAAATCGCTGGCCCTGGATAGAACCAAGGAATAATTTTTTTAAGTAATTGTGAAGCTATCCATGAGAAAGATGTTCCATATCTCAGTGATTGTTACAAGTAACACGAAGGATGTCATCCTCCCAGATAGGCTGTGCCAATAGATCAGTACTTTGTAATTATCTGATAAATACCAATATTTAGAAGGATGAGTTTTGATGGGCCAAATGTTATCCTGGACATTTTCTAAAATTCATTCACAGGATGTGGGCATCGCTGGCAAGGCCAGCATTTATTGCCACCGCCTTGAACTGTTGCAGTCCGTGTGGTGAAGGTACACCCACAGTGCTGTTAGGTAGGGAGTTCCAGGATTTTGACCCAGCGACAATGAAGGAACGGCCAAGTCAGGATGGTGTGTGTCTTGGAGAGGAACTTGGAGGTGGTGGCGTTCCCATGTGCCTGCTACCCTTGTCCTTTTGGTGGTAGGGGTCGTGAATTTGGGAAGTGCTGTCAAAGAAGCCATGGCAGTTGCTGCAGTGCATCTTGTGGATGGTACACACTGCAGACACGGTGCGCTGGTGGTGGAGGGAGTGCATGTTTAAGGTGGTGGATGGGGTGCCAATCAAGTGGGCTGCCTTGTCCTGGATGGTGTCGAGCTTCTTAAGTGTTGTTGGAGCTGCACTAGTCCAGGCAAATGGAATATATTCCATCATACTCCTGACTTGTGCCTTGTAGATGGTGGAAAGGCTTTGGGGAGTTGGGAGGTGAGTCACTTGGTGCAGAATACCCAGCCTCTGACCTGCTCTTGTTGCCACAGTATTTATGTGGCTGGTCCAATAAGTTTCTGGTCAATTGTGACCCCCATGATGTTGATGGTGGGGATTCAACGATAGTAATGCCATTGAATGTCAAGGGGAGGTGGTTAGATTTTCTCTTGTTAGAGTTGGTCATTGCCTGGCACTTGTGTGGCGTGAATGTTACTTGCCAGTTATCAGCACAAGCCTGAATGTTTTCCAGGTCTTGCTGCATGCGGGCATGGACTGCTTCATTATCTGAGGAGTTGCGAATGGAACTGAGCATTGTGCAGTCATCAGCAACCATCCACACTTCTGACCTTATGATGGAGAGACGGTCATTGATGAAGCAGCTGAAGATGGTTGGGCCTAGGACACTGCCCTGACTGCATCACTCAGCGCTAGACTATATTTTTAGTTGGGGCTGTAATGTTTGAGAGTGTGTATATTGTTATCTGTTACCTAATATTTGAACTGTGTGTGTAATAATATGTTTTCTTTCTCTTTTTTTCTCTTAAATCCCTCCCCTCACTTCTCCTCCGTCTCCTCCCCTCGCTTCTCCTCCATCCCCTCCCCTCACCTACTCCTCCATCCCACCATTTTACCCCATTGTCCAATTCTTGCATAACCCTGCAGCTAGTGACACCTGCAACGAATTCCACCCCATGTTTTTCACCCACGACCGATCATTTGAGGAGTTTTTCTGCATCTGCATCCAGCTGCTAAATAAGACGTGGAAGGAGATGAGAGCAACATCTGAAGACTTCAACAAGGTCAGTGTTGCTGCTCTGTGTTGCTGAGCTGTGCGAGAAGTGAAGGTGGTGGTCTCTGGTTTATACCCCTACAGTGAAGGATGATCAACAGTTACATATTGTGTAATGTCAGCATATACAATGAGAAAACAAAGTCCTGACATATGGTGAAGTTCTTTTATAGCTTTTAAAAAAAAAAAGAACCAATGACGGCTTCCTTTTGAATTTCATGAAGAACTTGAAATAACCGCTCTGTCAAATGTTGCTGTGATATTGCTACAGTGTGTGACCGCTTTTGATATTCCACTCTACTTCAGCAGCAATTAATTTTCCAGCAGGATTATTTAAATTGAACCTTCAACTCTACATATTCCACAAGTCCGCAGAGATTTGTGAGCGTAACCCTCAGATGCTTCGTCCCAATCTTTCCAGTTTTTGTGTGCGTGGAAACCTGTTTTAATGCAAGGCTGACGTCAGGTGACCTTTGTAGTCATTGCTCAAGCTGGTTAGGACTGTAGATAAACTGGTACCTATATAGGCAAGCAGTCCTTTATGTCCCCTGTTGTATTGCAAGGCACAGTGCATTCGCCAAGGAGCGGTCAGTTTTACAGGCTGTCTATTCCAGAAGTTTTGCAATGAAGCACCAAATAGACGGAAAATACAGACTGAATTTAATTAGGCTTTTAATAAATAAATGTAAAAACAAACGCATCACTCTTGGGGATAAGAAGAGTAAGTTGGTGCCCTTCCAAGTGTGTTCTCACTGATGATGGTATTCTTAAAGTGGTTTGGATATACTGGCTGACACTGCAGCTGATAGTACCTTATACATTTGGGAATGCTGTATTGAGTTTGGGATGGCACTAGCATATTATCCTACCCTTATGGAAGGAATCTTACAAAAATAATGACATGAAACCGATTTTAGATGTGTGGTATATAAGAGGAGAAATATTAGTCTGGTTTCTGTAAAGAATTGGCCTGGAAACAGAAAAAAGGGTAGAAATTGGACCTCCAGCCCGTTACGCGACGAGGCCCTGTTTCGGGGACCAAGTGCTTTGACACTTTAAAAACGTACGAACCGTAATTGGGTCGTGCCATTTTTTAGGCGTCCGTGGCGGTTGCTTAAAACTGACATTCGACCCCTTACATTGTAAATCATAGAATGGTTACAGCACAGAAAGAGGCCATTCAGCCCGTCGAGCCCGTGCCGGCTCTCTGCAAGAGCACTTCAGCTAGTCCCACTCCCGCGTCCTTTCCCCATAGCCCTGCAAATTTTTTTCCTTCAGGTACTTATCCAATTCCCTTTTGAAAGCCACGATTGAATCTGCCTCCACCACCCTTTCAGGCAGTGCATTCCAGATCCTAACCACTCGCTGCGTAAAAAAAAGTTTTTCCTCATGTCGCCTTTGGTTCTTCTGCCAATCACCTTAAATCTGTGTCCTCTGGTTCCCGACCCTTCCGCCAATGGCAACAGTTTGTCTCTATCTACTCTGTCTAGACCCCTCATGATTTTGAACACCTCCATCAAATCTCCTCTCAACCTTCTCTGCTCTAAGGAGAACAACCCCAGCTTCTCTAGTCTATCCATGTAACTGAAGTCCCTCATCCCTGGAACCATTCTTGTAAATCTTCTCTGCACCCTCTCGAAGGCCTTCACATCCTTCCTAAAGTGCAGTGCCCAGAATTGGACACAATACTCCATTTGAGGCCGAACCAGTGTTTTATAAAGGTTAATCATAATTTCCTTGCTTTTGTACTCTATACCTCTATTTATGAAGCCCAGGATCACGTATGCTTTTTTAACTGCTTTCTCAACCTGCCTTGCCACCTTCAATGATTTATGCACATATACCCTCCAGGTCTCTCTGTTCATGCACCCACTTTAGAAATGTACCCTTTAGTTTATATTGCCTCTCCTCATTCTTTCTACCAAAATATATCACTTCGCACTTTTCTGCATTAAATTTCGTCAGCCACGTGTCCGTCCATTCCACCAGCCTGTCAATGTCCTCTTGAAGTCTATCACTATCCTCCTCACTGTTCACTATACTTCCAAGTTTTGTGTCATCTGCAAATTTTGAAATTGTGCCCTGTACACCCAAGTCTAAGTCATTAATATACATCAAGAAAAGCAGTGGTCCTAGTACTGACCCCTGGGGAACCCCACTGTGTACCTTCCTCCAGTCTGATGAACAACTGTTCACCAATTCTCTCTGTTTCCTGTCACTTAGCCAATTTTGGATCCATGCTGCCACTGTCCCTTTTATTCCATGGGCTTCAACTTTGCTGGCAAGCCTATTATGTGGCACTTTGTCAAACGCCTTTTGGAAGTCCATGTACACCACATCAACCGCATTGCCCTCATCAACCCTCTCTATTACCTCATCAAAAAACTAATCAAGTTAGTTAAACACGATTTGTCTTTAACAAATCTGTGCTGGTTTTCCTTAATTAATCCACACTTGTCCAACTGACTGTTAATTTTGTCCCGGATTATCGTTTCTAAAAGTTTCCCACTACCGAGGTTAAATTGACTGGCCTGTAGTTGCTGAGTTTATCCTTGCACCCTTTTTTGAACAAGGGTGTAACATTTGCATTTCTCCAGTCCTCTGGCACCAGCCCCGTATCCAAGGAGGATTGGAAGATTATGGCCAGTACCTTTGCAATTTCCACCATTACTTCCCTCAGCATCCTAGGATGCATCCCATCCGGTCCTGGCAACTTATCTACTTTAAGTACAGCCAGCCTTTCTAGTACCTCCTCTTTATCAATTTTTATCCCATCCAGTATCTCAACTACCTCCTCTTTCACGATGACTTTGGCAGCATCTTCTTCCTTGGTAAAGACAGATGCAAAGTACTCACTTAGTACCTCAGCCATGCCCTCTGCCTCCATGCATAGGTCTGCATTTTGGTCCCTAATCAGCCCCACCCCTCCTCTTACTACCAGTTTACTATTTATATGCCTATAGAAGGCTTGGATTTTCCCTTTTTATATTAGCTGCCAATCTATTCTCGTACTCTCTCTTTGCCCCTCTTATTTCCTTTTTCACTTCTGCTCTGAACTTTCTGTATTCAGCCTGGTTCTCACTTGTATTCTGAACCTGACATCTGTCATACGCTCTCTTTTTCTGCTTCATCTTGCTTTCTATTTCTTTTGTCATCCAGGGAACTCTGGCTTTGGTTGCCTTACCGTTACCCCTCGTGGGAATGTACCTCGACTGTACCCGAACCATCTCCTCTTTAAAGGCAGCCCATTGTTCGATTACAGTTTTGCCTGCCAATCTTTGATTCCAATTTACCCAGGCCAGATCCATTCTCAACCCACTGAAATTGGCCTTCCTCCAATTAAGTATTTTTACTCTAGATTGCTCCCTGTCCTTTTCCATAGCTAGACTAAACCTTATGATACTGTGATCACTGTTCCCTAAATGTTCCCCTACTGACACTTGCTCTACTTGACCCACCTCATTCCCCAGAACCAGATCCAGCAATGCCTCCTTCCTCAATGGGCCGGAAACGAACTGATCAAGAAAGTTCTTCTGAACATACTTCAGTAATTCTTCCCCCTCTCTGCCCTTTACACTATTCCTGTCACAGTCTATATTAGGATAGTTGAAGTTCCCTATTATCACTACTCTGTAGTTCTTGCTCCTCTCTGTAATTTCCCTGCAAATTTGCTCTTCTATATCCCTCCCACTAGTTGGCGGCCTATAGAATACACCAAGTAGTGTAATGGCACCTCTATTGTTTCTCAACTCTAACCAGATAGATTCTGTCCTTGACCCCTCCAGGACATCCTCTCTCTCCAGCACGGTAATATTCTCCTTAACCAATACTGCCACCCCACCTTCTTTCTTTCCTTCCTTATCTTTCCTGAACACCTTCTATCCAGGAATATTTAGTACCCAATACTGTCCTTTTTTGAGCCAGGTCTCCGTTATCTTCACGACATCATATTCCCATGTGTCTGTTTGCGCCTGCAGCCCGCCAACCTTATTTACCACATTTCGTGCATTCACACACATGCACCGTAAACCTGTCTTAGACCTTCTTGTATTCTCTTATCTGACCCCACCTAATACCTTACTATTTCTTACTCTAGTGCTATCTGTCTCTCCCAATCCTTTGTGTACTTTGTTTCTCCTTTCTGTTGCCAAATTAGTTTTAAACCCTCCCCAACAGCACTAGCAACCCCGCCCACAACCCCGAGTGAGGACATTGATTCCAGCTCTGTTGAGGTGCAACCCGTCTGGCCTGTACAGGTCCCACCTCCCCCAGAACCCGTCTGAATGTCCCAGGAATCTAAAGCCCTCCCTCCTGCACCATCTCTCCAGCCATGCATTCATCTGCTCTATCCTCCTATTTCTATACTCACTAGCTCGTGGCACCAGGAATAATCCGGAGATTACTATCCTTGAGGTCCTGCTTTGTAATCTCTCTCCTAGCTCCCTAAACTCTGCCTGCAGGACCTCATCCCTCTTTCTGCCTATGTCGTTGGTACTGATATGGACCATGACCTCTGACTGCTCCCCCTCCCCCCTCAGAATGTTCTGTCGCCGCTCAGTGACACCCTTGACCCTGGCACCAGGGAGGCAACATACCATCCTGGAATCACGTCTGTGGCCACAGAAACACCTATCTGTTCCCCTAACTATCGAATCTCCTGTGACTATTGCTTTCCTGATCTTCCTCCCTCTTCCCCCCCCTTCCCCCCCCCCCCCCCCCCCCCCCCATACAGCTGAACCACCCGTGGTGCCGTGGACTTGGCTCTGGCTGTACTCCCCAGAGGAACCATCGCCCTCACCAGTCCTGAATACTGGTTAGAGAGTGAGCTGCACTACCTGCCTGGTCCTCCTTCTCTGTCTGATGGTCACCTATTCCCTCTCTGCCTGCACACACTTATGCTGCGGGGTGACCACCTCCCAAAACGTGCTATCCACGTAGCTCTCAACCTCACGGATGCACCGCAGTGACGCCATCTGCTGCTCAAGCTTCGAAACCTGGAGCTTGAGCTCCTCCAGCTGACAACACGTCCTGGAGTTCCCACATGGGATCCCGGTGCCCTGCCATGTCTCTACTTAATAGTGTATTAAGTAACTTAACAGAAATAAACTTAAGATTAAAAAAAAAACCACCAGCTAAACACCAATCAGCTCTTTCCCTTGTGCTGACGTCACTTACTTCGCTTCCTGACGCTCGTGCTCTGGGCTCTTGGGCCTACCTTTATCTGCGGCTGCTCCTCTTGCTCTCCCGCAGGTCCGCTCTCATGTCTATTACCTTAGAGACCTTGGGTTCTGTAGCTCCACTCCTTTTCAGTCAGTCGTCTCAACCGCCTTCCTCCTCTCCACCGAACTCCTGCGCTCACCAAATTCCTCCACTCTGCTTGCGATCAACTCCGTTTGCATTCTCCCAGCTCTGTCTCCAAGCTCTGTGCTCAATGAGGAGTTTAACGCCTGTTTTAGGCCCCCCTCTCTGACATTGGTCTGTAATGAGGCTGCCCTGCTCAGGATTCTTCTGTGGCCGCCCATGAAAGATAAGTTCTTTTCTTTTTTTTAAAAAAAAGTGTAAAAATTTAAGAAACGTTCCTGTAGAGTCAAGAGGAGCTGGAGCACTCCTCCCAGCTCAGCAGTCCTCCCGAGGGTCGCTACTAGCCCACGATCAGGCCCCACTCTCCCATTCACCTTTCTTTTCCCCCTTCCCCGTGACTTACCTGAGGGCTGCTGCCGGTGAGGGAAGCAGACCGAAACTCGCTTCTCCAGTCGGGCGAGCTGCCTGAGGAGGTGCGACAGGCGCTGACAACTCGCCGCGGTTATTTAGATATGGGGCAAGGACCAATTTCTCTCATACCTCGGGCCTCCATCTTTGGGCGCAGAGTACACACCCTGTGCCCATTTGGTGCCCGAAAATTGGCATCAATGAATTTCTTGGCCAAAGAATCTGATGTGCTGTACATGAAGATGCTGGTTATCGTAACAGAAGTATTATTAAGACTGAAACAGATTCGTGATTGAATTAATGCTGGTGGGGTGCTGTGCTATTAAATCATTTGAATTTGTTTGAGCTGCCCGTAATTGCAATCCATTAGAGATTTGTTGAAGTAAAAATGTTAAGTTGTCAATCAGCCCGCTGGCTTCAGTCAGTTTTGTTGGACCCTAAATGACCTGATTGAGGTCTTTTAAAATTCTGAAAGGGGTTGATAGGGTAGACGTAAATAAAATGTTTCCACTTATGGGGGAGTCCAAAACTAGAGGTCATAGATGTAAGATAGTCAATAATAAATCCAATAGGGCATTCAGGAGAAACTTCTTTACCCAAAGAGTGGTCAGAATATGGAACGCGCTACCACAAGGAGTAGTTGAGGCGAATAGCATAGATGCAATTAAGGGAAAACTATATAAGCACATGAGGGAGAAAGGAATAAAAGGATATTCTGATAGTTAGATGAAAAGGGGTAGGAGGAAGCTCGGGTGGAGCATAAATGCTGGCATAGACCAGTTGGGCCGAATGGCCTGTTTCTATGCTGCACACTCAATGTAACTCGATGTAAATGGATGTTTGATTTTAGCAAATGTTTCCAAAGTTGTAGGAGTCAAAACCTTTACTGGGACGAGGAATTGCTGAGCAATAATGACTGTGGAGGCGATCGCTTCCTGTAGTTCAGTTGGGAGTGCAACGTCTAATACAATTTAACTGTGATTGACTGTTACTATTCATACAAATGTGAGACAGTTCCTTACAGCAGATTACAACGGTAGCAATAGGAGTGAGGGCTTGTGAAGCAATTCAAAGGCACACTACAAAAGTAAGTAAATGTTGACCTTTCTGTTCCAAGTCATTTTATTCCTGAGATTTACTTGTCTGGATCTTACAAGAGTCAGCAGTAAAGTACTTTAGGTCTCACAACTGCTGAGGGTAGTATCTGAGTTGGAAATTGTATCAGGCTCATTGAATGACTATGGCATATTATTTTAGATGAGGGGGTAAAATGTGCAGAATTTGAAAAATAAAGGTGGTTATTACAGATATCTAATCAATCTGACAACTGACATTTCAGACACTGCTCACAGTAGCTGTCAGCCTGCTTTAATAGTGGTCCTTAGTTTGTTATTCTACCATCAGGTTCTTTCAGATCACACGCCTTCTTGCAGTGGCTGAATCACTTTTGCTCGATTTTTCTCCTTGCCCTTTGACGGAGTAATCTAAATCTTTTTTCTTCCGAGAAACCTTTGAATGAACTCCACCTTAGTCCTCCTTCATCTAATGACATGTGTACTTCGGACCTAAGAAAGATAGATCAGTGTATTTTCTAAATGATGAGAAGCTAGGAACTGTGGAGGAGCGGAGAGATTTAGGGGTCCAAGTACAGAAATCTCTAAAAAAAAAAAGCTTGTGGGCAGGTCCAAACAATAATTTAAAAAGCGAATGAAATTTTGGCTTTTGTCTTGTATGGGGCTGGAATACAAAGGGGTGGAAGTTATATAAAGCTCTGGTTCGACCCCATAAATGTGTAACATCCATCCGAGTTTTAAATACTGCTCCTGTATCAGGGGAGGCTCTCTATCAGCTCTCTTGGACAGAATGCAAGACAATAGATTAGCATCTAACGGGTGATCCCCCCACTCTCCTCTCTCTCTCACGACTTTTCTTGTCTATTTAATCTATGCTTCTTTGGTCAACAGTCATATGGTCTTTCCACTCTCATTCCTCCGAAGCTGAGAATCTACCTTTCTGCGTGATCTTCCTCCTTTGTGCATCCTTACTGGGGGCGTAGTGGAGGGTATACCCACTTTTCATTTTTGAAGACTGAACTGTGAATTAGAATTAAACCTAGTGGACCTGAAATTGCAGTCGGAGGCTTCCCGTGGGCGAATGCCTCCGAACCGCAAGTAAAATCCGTACTTACCTGATGGCCCCGGACCTACGAAGACTCGTGCTTCTGGGCCTGCAGGCACATGCCTGCGTGAAAGCCCACGTATCCCAGGGGCACATGCGGTTCGCAAGCGTTCATGGGATCACGTGGGCCGGCCCAACCAATCACAAAGGGAGATTCTTATTATGCTTACGGAATTCATTAACATACGGAATCTCCATAATCATAATTGGAATCACATAAAAAATACATTTTCACACAACCTAACTAAAAAGAAATCATCACATGTTTAAAATGAATTAAAATACAATTTAATTAAACATTTAAAACAAAAGTTTAATTTTTTGAAAAATAGATGTAAACATTTTTAAAGAGGCCAAAAATAACCTAAACTAATTTTAAAGGTTTTTGAATGTTTGTTTGATAAAATTTTATTTTAATATTTATTTAAACCCTTATGCTGGTAAAAGAATCCCAACTCTGCGCCAGTGAATGTCCATTTCCTTCAGATTTGTATGATCTGTCAAACTGAAATTTGACATCGCAAGTTGCGGTTTTTGCGCATCGCACGCAGAAACCCGAAACTTGCGGGGCACTTGCGACCGTTGCTTTATTTTAGTCCTCACCTTCCACATACATATACACATGTTAATCCTCATATCTGATCGATGTTATTATATACTATGTATAATCCACATTCATGTGCATTCCCCATTACCGTTTTATGCTAGCTTAACCATCCTTCGTATATATTACATATTTTCATGAATTTTTTTCCTTTCATAAATGTAATTATTATTAATGTGGGCTTGTAATAAAATCCCAACCTAAATATTAAATAGATAATTAGCAATAGTTTGTGGCCCATAGATAATTAGCAATGGATTGTGCCCATAATAACAATTTGCATTTACATAGCTCCATTAACATACAAAATCACCCCAGGGGCGTCACAGAGACGTAAGGGAAAAAATTATTTTATCGCCATTTATTGCTCCAACTTGGCATCTGATTAATTTTGACTCTCAGTCCTATGAACGTAGAAGTTCTCCTGTAAGATATTTTCAGATGAAACTATATAACATTACTGAACCATAATTTTAAAGAGTTTATATATTAATGCTAGGCAAAATGATTTTGATGGATATAGGGAAATGTCAATAGGACAACATTTCTCTTCTCAAAACACAGCCAGACTCGAGTTGTGAATCTGAATAGACCTCCTCGGACCCAAAAGGTACTTCAGATCCTGGCTTCAAAGCACAAGATGGCAAATCGCACAAGGCCAAGGAGATACGGATAGCCATCTTCTGATCAAGGTCATAAGGCTCTGTGGTAGTTACAATAATGACTAGCTATTTAATGCATTAAACAACAACAGCAACGTGCATTTATATAGCACCATTAACGTAGTAAAATGTCCCACGGTGCTTCACAATAACATTATCAAACAAAATTTAACACCGAGCTACATGAGATATTAGGACATGTGACCAAAAGCTTGGTCAAAGAGGTAGGTTTTAAGGAGCGTCTTAAAGGAGGAGAGAGAAGTAGAGAGGCGGAGAAGTTTAGGGGGGGAATTCCAGAGCTTAGGGCCTAGACATTTGAAGGCATGGCTGCCCATAGTGGAGCGAGGCCATGGAGGGATTTGAAAACAAGGATGAGAATTTTTAAATTGTTCATTTGACATTCCCTGTCTGCTATTTTAAGGAAGGTGTTAAACCAGTTCAAATAAATGGGGCAATGCCTGCATTAAAATAGTGGACAGAGGAATGCTATGCTACTATTGCAAGCAGTCATTTGGAGGCTCAAAAGCACATCATGGTATAGCACAATGTTTCTATTTTAATTGTAATTCTTTTTCCTAATTATTATTAATTTACATAAACGTGCAATCACATGTGTCTAGCCTGTCTGTCACATCTCAAAATGTCATAGTTGGCACATTTGCCTACTCCCGAAAATATCACATTCGTCACGTTTGAAAGTGTCCCATGTGTATAACACACTCTGACCTAATTGGCTGAAATATCATATTTATAAGGCAGCCACAAATCACACCTGAACCAATGCGCAAATAAAATCTTAATGTCTAGTTAGCAATTAGCCATTAATTGACTTTAGGATGTGTCTATTTACAGTACTTCACTACAGGGAATAGTTGAGCAGGTACAAAATAACATTTCTGCCCAGGTCAGTAAGATATTGCAGCTTTAAAGGGGCAGGCCAGGTTAAAAACGGTTTACTTCAGTAGCAGACCGCTATTTTCAGGGCATTTTCTTTATAGCAATGGGGAAAGGGCTATGGTCAGCTGCTGGAAAAAATAGCAATACCATGGTACAAAACCAATATAAAAACAATGAACAACTTTAGTTCAATTTCTGGAATTGATGCTTGGACTAGGTGGTGGGCAGGAATGTTGCCTCACCCACGTACAAACATCTCATCAAGACAGATTGAGAAAGATTGTTTTCTCTAAAAGTCTTGCAAATGATTGAACTGTGTAAGAAATATGTTCTGAACAAGATATTTTAACCTTGTTAAAACATTTTTGTCTCCTAAGTAATTGTATCATTAACTTGTTCAATCTTTGTAATTAGCCTATTTGTAAATATTTCTGAGTATTAATTGTAGCCTGAGGATAACTGAGACGTTTACCACTTTTTGGAGTGGACAGATTATGGTGGGCATCCCACGTGGTCTCTCCCTTTTTGTCAGCTTGGCTCGGTTGGTCGCACTCTCGCTTATGAGTTAGGACGTTGTGGGTCTAACCCCACTGCAAAGAAGAAAGAACGAACTTGCATTCATATAGCACCTTTCACAACCTCAGGATGTCCCAAAGTGCTTTACAGCCAATGAAGTGCATTTGAAGTGCTGTGTAGGAAATGTGGTAGCTAATTTGCGCACAGCAAGGTCCCACAAACAGCAATGAAATAATGACCGGATAATTTGTTTTTAGATCTGGTTGAGGGATACATGTTGGCCTGTACCCTTAGGAGAACTCCCCTGCTCTTCGAATACTGCCATGGGATCTTTTATGCCCCCTAAGAGGGCACCTGAGTTGGCTTAATGTCTCATTTGCAAGATGGCACCTCCGACAATGCAGCACTCCCTCAGTACTGCACTGAGTGTGTCAGCATAGATATTGTCTCAAGTCTCTGGAGTGGGGCTTGAACCCGCAGCCTTCTGACTCGGAGGCCACTGTTACCACTGAGCCACGGCTGACACTATCCACACATAATCTAGGCTAATACTTCTGCGGTACGGAGGGAATGCTGCGTTAATCAGAGGTGCCGACCTTAAACAAGGTAACTTCTGTCTGCTCAGGTAGACATTAAAGATCTTGTGTCCTATTCAAAGAGCAGAATTTCTCCTGGTGTGCTGGTCAACATTTCTCCCTGGGAGTATCTTTGGCACTGAGCATGAACTAATCTTCTGTGTTACGCCTGAAAACAGAAAAATCTTTAATACATCATAAATGACATAAAAAAAGAAAGAACTTGGATTTACATAGCACCATTCACAACCTCAGGACGTCCTAAAGTGCTTTACAGCCAATTAATTGCCTTTTTGAAGTGTAGCCACTGCTTTAATGTAGGATACGCGATAGCCAATTTGCATAAAGCAAAGCCCCACAAACAGCAAGGTGATGATGATCAAATAGTGATGTTGGTTGAGGGATAAACATTAGCCTGGGTACCAGAGAGAACTCCCCCGCTCGTCTTCAAAATAGGGCCATGGGATCTTTTACGTTCACCTGAGAGGGCACTGACTGTATTCCCTTATGATGCAGTAAAGAGAATAAGCTAAGTTTGCCATTAATTTTTTTTTTAACATCTTGTTAATTATTAATTTCATTTGTGAGCATCAATTGGCAATTGTATAACTAGAGTCCGACACAGTTCTGGTGCAATACACGTTTAAGCAATGAGTGGTCCCATCTACGCAGGCAATAAAGTCATGGGTACATTGTGGTCAGTTCCGCACATTGTTTAAATGTAGTGTTATACTGGACATACATGGTTTCTGTAATATGGATACATATGAGATGCATTTCTCTATAGGTTTTATAAATACTACACAATCTATTAATATATTAAAAATCTTACATTTGTGTGCATTTTCTGCCAGATTTTGCCTATGTAAACTTGTCCGCAATAATTATTCCACTCCAGTGGAGGCACTGCAGCACCACCAGTGGTGTAATTACAGTGTGATAAGTTTACATAGGCAGTCTCCTCATAAGCGTGGGCTAAGGAATTCATAATGGAACTATTAAAATAGGGACAGAAAGTATGACTTTAAAATGGGAAATGAATTATGTCTGCACACCCTGGTCTAACTACCCTTCATCTTCTAAGCTCACTGCACCTCGGTCCTGACTCCCCAGGTGTAACACCAAGGGAGATCAACTCATAGACACTTATGTTTCCTGTGCAGAAGTCTTATTTAATTTACTGTTTTAATTTGATTGCACATGATTATGTTGGTAATTCTCATTTCTGTCTACATCACTATCACACTGGTGATTTTAGTAAATGAGGGCAAGATGTAATAAGTGCAGAGTAAGTGCATTGTAGAACTATTGAAGGGAAGCACAAAAATTTGACAGCGTCTGCTGAGTGTAGTATAAATGGAGACCTGATCTACGATGAACATGGTCAATAGTTCAACTCTTTCTGTGCTGGCTGACAGTTCTAATCCTGCCAATCGTCTGGAGGGTCTCAGGAGAGAGCACCTAGCTGGAAAATGAGTTAACACTGCATTAATAGCACTTGGACAAATCCATCCTTCTTCTACCTATAGCGCTCAAACCTTTAAACCAAACTGTAGCCTTATTAAAAGGCTTGTTGTCAATCAGTCCAAATCAAAATGCAGAGTTTATAACCTCCATGGGTGGCATGGTCAACTGTCTATTAACTTCACTGCACCCAGCAGTCATTTTCTGTTGTTACAGTAATAGCTTCAATAGCTTGCTTCTGTTGGTACTGCACAGCCTGGTGTTATATAACAAGGGGCTAAGTAATGCCCTTCACATTATTCCTACACAAATGTTAACATTTTTAATAGAATACATTGGGGATCAGGAAACGAATGAAAGGTGGTGAGAGCCGGGGTGATGGGCAAGCGGGACTTGGGTTGAAGTAGGTTGTGAGCAGTGGGACTTTGAACAAATTGCTGTATGTAGTGTGCACCTCAGAGGTGGCCAGAATATCAACACTTGGAAGACCCTGGTTGGATCAGCGCCATAAGTACTTAAACTATATTTATACCAGGAACACAAGAACTGCTGAATCTCCACCTCCGCATTCTGTATCAATCCAAGATGTCTCCATGGGAACATCAACAAAAAGCTGTCTCACCTACTGCCTATAGAATTCTCTCCCAGACATAGTCAATGGCTGGAACTGTGACCCATGTCTACAGAACTTTAAAAATGGAGCTAACCATTACTTGTTGAACGAGGGTTACTGGAGCATGCAATACGCTATGGAAAATCAGTGACTTGCCTGTTGATATCCTAGTATAATCTCTGCAAATTGTTCTATACTCTCAGCAACCAGCAGGATCATACCTCATGTCTAGAAAAAAATAATGAAGGGACTTGGAGAAACGCCCATCACTACGCAGTAGTCCAGGTTGCTTCACCTTTCTTAAGAGCGTCAGTTTAATTATTTTCCCCATTGAGGGTACTTCTTTCCCATGCCCCCACCTTTAGGTCTCCATACATCATCCCTTGACCAAGACAGAAGGCAGTGAACCTTCTCCCAGTTCTCTGCTTTTGGTGTCAGCCATGGCCCTGTGGGTAGCACTCTTGCCTCTGAGCCCTCAACCAACATCACTGAAACAGATTATCTGGTCATTACCACATTGCTGTTTGTGGGAGTTTGCTGTGCGCAAATTGGTCCCCGCATTTCCTACATTACAACAGTAACTACAGTTCAAAAGTACTTCATTGGCTGCAAAGCGCTTCGGGAGGTCCTGAGGTTGTGAAAGGCGCTATATAAATGCAAGTCTTTTTATGCAACTATGTGCTAGCTTCCAGTTTACTCTCTCTGATGGTAAGTTTGATTCTGCAGAAGAATGGCGCTTATTATATAATTATATAAGTAATGGCACTCATGTCTAATCATTCCAGAATGCAATGCATTAGTACACCAATGTACTGAACCATCTGGCTACCCCATGATATCAGTATTATTGAAACCAAAAGAGTTAATGTGGTGGGGGGGGGAGGACAAAGGTAAGGAAGGAATGAATGACTAATAAATCTAATTTTTGTGATGGATTGGACAGTGGAGCATTGTTTTTGTGGGGATATTGATTCAGCTGCTGTTATGGGTGAATCAAGCTCTATTACGTGAAAATCCTGTTGAACACTTTCAGCCAACTTTACTATTTGCCATCAGCACCGTACAAAGAAAATTAAATTGTTACTAGTGTTGCACAGTAATATTCCCAAAACCTTTTGTGTTTAATTATCTCCATTGTGTTGTGATTGGCAAACATTACTGTTCAATCATTTGTCTGTGTGTCTGGGAACCTAAAATACTTTCATTGTTACCAACATTCCCCAATTGTTTTTGTCATAGTTAATTAGTAAATCTCTGCCCTGAATCTGAATCGAGCTAAATTAATTAATTAACACTATACAGCTAGCCAATGAGCGATATGACGCACACTGACCAGGCTGCACAGAATGACTGTGATGTATGCCCGTGAGCTGAGGGCGATTGTTGAAAACTGAAAATGCAGCCAATGAGAGATGGCGGCACAATTGAAGGCCAGTTGGTTATTGTTAGGGCAAGTTATTTTTCACTGCCTCCAGGACTTTTTATGCAGAATTGTTGTACTTGAGCAGCAAGTTGCACCACAGGCAGTAAATGTAGTGATTTACAGATGTGGGGCCAGCTTCAATATGTACACTGATGGTGCCCAGCTCTACCTCTCCACCAGCTCACTCAGCTTCTCCGCTGCCTCTGTGTTGTCAGAGTGCTTCTCCGACATCCAGTCTTATGATGAGCTACAATTTCCTCCAATTAAATATCGGAAAGACCAAATCTATCCTCTTTAGCCCCTACCACAATCTCTGATCCCTGGCCACCGTCTCGGGCTGAACCAGACTGTGCAGCCATGGCATTCTGTTCAACCCTGAGCTGAGATTTGTACCCCATATCCTCTCCATCGTAAAGACCGCCTGCCTCCACCCCTAGCTCACCCATCTTCTACTGAAACCCTCATTCATGCCTTCGACATCTCCTGGGCCAGCCTCCCATCCTCCACCCTCCAAATCTCGGCTTATCCAAAACTCTGTTGCCCATATCCTATCCCGCAGCAAGTCCCGCTTGTTCTTTATGCTTGTCCTTGCTGATCTAAATTCTCCAATGCCTCACAATTTAAAAATTCTCATCCTTGTGTTTAAATCCCTCCAATCCTTGTGCCACCCTTTCTCTGTAAACTCCTGTAGCATGACCAACCCTCTCCTTCTCCCTCCCCCCCCCCCCCCCCCCCCCCCCTGAACTCTCCATTCTTCAGACTGGTCCCTCCCTTCCCTTGGCCCCACCATTGATGGCCATGTCTTCAGCACCATGCTCTGCAATTTGCTCCTTAAACCCCTCCACCTCGCCATCCTCCTCTCCTCCTTTAAGGCTCTCATTAAAACCCACCCCTCTGACCAAGGTTTGGGTCACCCTTCCTAATCTTCTTTGGCTTGGTGTCGCATTTGTTTCCTTACGCCTCTTGTGAAGATCCTTGGGATGTTTTTCTATATTAAAGATGCAAGTTGTTATTGCAGTACACCAAATAACTTTCCCCAGTTACTGTGCATTCCACCCATGAGCAGAGGGCAAATTGTTGAACTGCAGAAACCAGCCGGTCTTGAACAGCACATTTCTCCTCCCACTGGCTGCAACCTTCAACTTACTTTGAACAACCTACTCCTCAGAGGAATGTCGCCAGTGATGTACTCATCTCTGTTTGTGAGTGCGGGATTTAGTTTTAAACCCATGCAGGAGCTTGCCAGCATTTAGTTCAGAAAACACAGTCTGATCTGGTTAACTTGCCGATTTCCAACCCTGCATTTCCAAGTTTGGATGAACTCTATAACAATGCTGCCGTGCACACTCCAACTTAAGCGTAGCTTGGCTTGTTTGTCCAATAATAGTATTAAAATGTATTTTGAGATACAGTCAAGATACTTTTGTTGGGCTGGATTAAAACTCTGTTTTATTCATGTAGCTGAATATATATATAGAGATCTAAATGAAATCAACAGATTCATGACTTGCAGCAAGTTGTAGACCCATCAGCCACAACATATCACAGGGAGCTGAAGAATTTAGTTTGTACGAGGTTTTCTTTGTCTACAGTTTCATGTGGTTGAGGCATGTGAGGACCAGGTACCTGAATGAATAGACTCGGGGTCTGCCAATGGGCTGTGAAGCTTGCAGATGATATGGAAGCGGGAATATTATGCAGCCTCTGTTGGAGCTGTAACATTAAACAGCACTGCGATATTACATTTAAATGTTCTCGGGCAATTGGACCACCAATTCCTTTATTTAATTCTGGATGATTACCAGCATTGTCTCGGACGAACAATAGAATTGCAATCTGTACTGACGAAAGAAAGCTCAACCATCACCTTTTTTTCCTGTCACATTTTCAGTTGCTGAGCAAAAAAAAATTAAACATTCAACTCATTCTTTTTCTTTCTGGAACTTTCTCTGCCCCTCCCTCAGACAATCTACAAACTCAAAAGCCATATTTGATGTTGCCCAATTATTATATTTCTTAATTCATTCTTGGGATCTGTGCGTTGCTAGCAAGGCCGGCATTTATTGTCCAACCCTAGTTGCCCCCGAGAAGGTGGTGATGAGCCTTCTTCTTAAACCACGGTGGTGAAGGTGTGCCCACAATGCTGTTAGGTTGGTAGTTCCAGGATTTTAACCCAGCGACGATGAAGGAATGGCAATGTATGTCCAAGTCAGGATGGTGTGTGACTTTAAGGGGAACTTGGAGGTGATGATGTTCCTGTATAATTGATATACACTTTTCAACCTAGGTGATGTCCTACACTGTAGATCTTGACTTTTCAACTAAGTATTTCAGTTTTAAAGATATGTTAACGTGTTGGGTATTGAAAGGTACCAGCCAAAGAATTGGTCTACCTTTCAGATTTTGGCCATTTCCAGCCGTTTCCATTTTATTTTCAATTTCAGTGTTTGAGTTCTTTCTTTTTGCCTCTCCATTAACTATAAAGATGTACAGAGCTCTACTGATGCCTGTATTTCAGACAGTTGGGGTTACTGGACTTGCAGCTTTCTGTACTGAAATCTAAATTGCAGGAGCTGTCTTGCTTTCTCAATGACAGCCCAGTGAGTGATTTCCATTTTGTAAAATGTGTTTTGCATGTGTTTTGCATCTAGTCACAGTGCTACAAGTGGCCAGCAACCTAAAGCTGTTGAGATCATATATTTTTTTCAGAGTTTTGTAACTGCAGCCGCCCCCCCTCCCGGAAACGTGCAGACATTGCCAGACTTTCCAGCCTGCGGGGCAAGGCAGGTGCCCGAGCTGCACCCCATATGATGTGATGTGGGGGGGAAGGGTACAAATGAGAGACCCTCCAGCAACCCAGCATACTCCAGTGGGATCAATGCTGGACCGCACCGTCGGATGGTCTCCTGGTACAAGTGCCCGTGGAAATTCGGAGCCATTATCTGAATGAAATGAGGCTGGGTATTCTGTGGCAAGTGACTCATCTGCTGACTCCCCAAAACCTTTCCACCATCTACAAGGCACTTGTCAGGAGTATGATGGAATATTCTCCACTTGCCTGGATGAGTGCAGCTCCAACAACACATAAGAAGCTCAACACCATCCAGGACAAAGCAGCCCGCTTGATTGGCACTCCATCCACCACCTTAAACATTCACTCCCTCCACCACCGGTGCACCGTGGCTGCAGTGTGTACCATCTACAAGATGCACTGCAGCAACTCGCCAAGGCTTCTTCGGCAGCACCTCCCAAACCCGTGACCTCTGCCACCTAGAAGGACAAGGGCAACAGGTGCATGGCAACACCATCCCCTCTAAGTTCCCCATCCAAATCACACACCATCCTGACTTGGAAATATATCACCGATCCTTCATAGTCGCTGGGTCAAAATCCTGGAACATCCTCCCTAACAGCACTATGGGAGTACCTTCACCACATGGACTGCAGTGGTTCAAGGAACATAGAAGATAGGAGCAGGAGTAGGCCATTCGGCCCCTCGAGCCTGCTCCGCCATTCAATGCGATCATGGCTGATCATCCAAATTCAGTACCCTGTCCCTGCTTTCTCCCCATATCCCTTGGTCCCATTAGCCCTAAGAAATATATCTAACTCCTTCTTGATTATATTTAATGAATTGGCCTCAACTGTCTTCTGTGGTAGAGAATTCCACAGGTTCACCACTCTCTGGGTGAAGAAATTCCATCTCATCTCAGTCCTAAATGGCTTACCCCTTATCCTTAGACTGTGACCTCTGGTTCTGGACTCCCCCGCCATCGGGAACATCCTTCCTGCATCTAGTCTGTCTAGTCCTGTTAGAATTTTATAAGTTTCAATAAGATCCCCTCTTATTCTTCTAAACTCTATCGAATATAAGCCTAATCGACCCAATCTCTCTCTCCATACATCATTCCTGCCATCCCAGGTATCAGTCTGGTGAATCTTCGCTGCACTCCCTCCATGGCAAGAACATCCATGGCAAGGCAGCTCACCATCACCTTCTCAAGGGCAATTAGGGATGGGCAATAAATGCTGGCCTTGCCAGTGACGCCCACATCCCAGGAACGAATAAAATAAAAAGTGGAAATGTGGCAGTGCAACCAAAGGAAAATCACTACCTTTTATGATATTACGCTTCTAAATAGAGAGGGAGATTCCTGGGTGGATTCTCAGCAGTTATCTAATTGTGGGGGTTCAGATGACGAATATCAAACACTCGAGCTGTACTTTAGTTTGTGGGTCACCTGAACCTCTTGAGGAGCACACTGCCTTGCAGATCACAAAGAGGTATCTATCCTCGCTATGTTTGAAGTGCAGTGAAACTTCATTTACATTTGGGTGCATCTCTCCTGTATCAAGCCACAGCAAATATATGGTAGTGCGATTTCCCCAACCTTAGCACCCACCCTCAATGTTTTCTCCTCCTTTCCTGAAGGTGTCGACTGGTTGTGGGGGGTGGGCGGGCAGAGGTGGTTCGAAGGATGCCTTCTGAGTGGTATCACTTCATGTGTGAGCTCTTGCAATGAGTGTTCAGTCGTCAGGGGATGGGGCAGAAACATGAGAGGGCGGACTAGATTTGCTGCAAAGAAAGAAATTGCGTTTATACAGTGCCTTTGGGATGTCCTGAGGTTGTGAAAGGCACTATATAAATGGAAGTCTTTCTTGCTTTAACGCTGCGACAGCAGATTTTGTTAAAGAAAACGCTTGTTGAAAGTCTGACATTCTAATGGAAAAGGTGCTTCTTTATAGGCCCTCTGCATATGGGGGATGGGGAGCTGTTTCATGGCCACCCTTCGCACTGGATAACACGGTGGCGTAGTGGTTAGCACTGTTGCCTCACAGCGCCAGGGACCTGGGTTCGAATCCGGCCTTGGGTGACTGTCTGTGTGGAGTTTGCCCATTCTCCCCGTGTCTGCGTGGGTTTCCTCCGGGTGCTCCGGTTTCCTCCCACAGTCCAAAGATGTGCGGGTTAGGTTGATTTGGCTATGATAAATTGACCCTTAGTGTTAGGGGGATTAAATACGTGGGGTTACGGGGATAGGGTGGGATATGTGTCGGTGCAGGCTCGATGGGCCGAAATGGCCTCTATCTGCACTGTGGGGATTCTGTGATTCTGTGGAATTGGAGAGTGGAGGTTGGGGGGGCTTCCTCAGGACTAGATTTAGATTCTAAAGAGCAGTAACCCTCTGCGTTGCAGCCTGTCAGTGACTGACTACGTGAAAAATGTGTGTTTGGCCTTGTGATGTGTCTATACCAGCTGTCTCACCAACACAATTAGACACACAACTAAATAACAGCCTAATAACAGATTTTTCACTGCCTTCTATGGATCGTTGTGCATGCCAATGAGTTTACATTTAGCTAATTAACTCTGTACCAAGCTCCTACTCTCCCAGTGCAAGGTCTGAAGCCCGTGCAAGGACCACCGTATCTCATCCATGGTAATGATATTGGGGTGTTCAAGATCTTCACACTGAATTGAATCAGCGATAACCCACTGCAAACAGTGAAAAATCCTGCATTTTTCTGTGAAATCAGCCTCCCTCTGATAGTCTAGTATGAAATGTTGCCAAATATCCCAGCGTACTAGTTGGGCCGAATGGCCTGTTTCTGTGCTTCTGTTAGTCTGTGTAATGTAACAAACATGAGCCTCATCTCCTCCTGTTTGCTGGTAACACAGTAAGCCTCTCGAGGCTGATTTACAATGTACCAAGAGTGTCTACTCTCAGTGTTGCTCAGCTGTTCAACTGTTTAAACACCGAGGCTCAAAGACACCAGATCTGGTTTGACAGTTGCCCCACTTAGGATCATCATTATTCTATCCAGAATTGGTACCCTCTGATCAGGAAATGCTGAGGTGGTTCTGTTAAAATATTAATTGGTTGAAAGTCACAGGCCTTTCCGTTGATGCTAGATGGAGAACTTTTGAAAGCTATAAAAAAAAATTGATCCTCAAGGGGTTACTGCTTGATACATGACACAGCAGACTGTGTGTGCCGTTATTACATAGATTTAACAGCACAGAAGCAGGCCATTCTGCCCAACAGGTATATGCCGGTATTAATCTCAGGATTTCCAGCATCACTGATAAAAGGCAACCCGCTAACTTAAATACTTCCATGTTATGCTGTGAATTTTCCACTTATTGAGCAATGTGCTCTAGCATAAGCATTTAACAAGATTGTTACTTAAATTCCTTGTTGGCAACCAATTTGTTTTCCCAGTGTGTCTAGGGATTCTATGTCACTAATTCACTGCTGGGAGTTGCAAGTGTTTCTTGATAAATGTGGTTTCGTGAGCGCTTTCCTTAATTTCTTTTTTCTTTGAGCATACTTGGATGATGTATCTGCTGACTGGTCCAGTCATTATTTTCTTTTTGTGAAATGCTTGACTTAATCTCTGAAGCCATGAATCTGTCTCTCTGTGGGCAGTAATATATCTGAGCTTATTCCCAGTGAAGTTCCCTTTACCTACTCCTTATTAATGGTCGCTTTGTTGAATTATTGCTTAGGGTATATTGCTTAGATCATATTGAAGAGAAGATACTGCGTCATTCTAAAGAAGGGGTATGACATACACAAAACAAATTGACTGAGGACATCTCCCCAGTTGCGTTACATTAATCCCAACCAGGTGGAGATTAATCAGCAGAACCAATCTGAAGTCAAATCACGCTTTCTGTTTACAATTTTTAGTACCTTTCCTGTCGCTTAGAATAAATGTATCCTGATTTTGAAGAGCATTTTGATGTTTTATTATTCACCGAGAAGTGCATTTAAATTCAAAACACGTCCCTCCCTTTAGGTCTGACTGATCAGGTTTGAAGTTTCAATTTTATTTAGTGATCTTGACAAGGACGGTAGCATTTTGTTTGTCTTTTTTTTTCTTGTTTAATTTATGCCGATTATTTGTAGCAATAAAGTTCAGCAGCAAAAACGTCAGCAACATTCTGGCCTATTCCAGTGCTAAATGCTTTCAGAATTCCTGCACATTTGCTCTCCTATTAGCATGGCTAAAAATATTTAACATACACCAGTGGATCTCTCTCTCACGGCATTGCTAAGGAGTATTCTAGGGCCTGGAGAGTGGTTTCTGATGTTTACTGGGGCCTTGCTGCAACCTGAATGTGACATTGCTTCACACATCACTATAATGCACCAGATTGACTGAAGCAAAATATAACGGCTGACATGAGATAAATATTTACACATCTTCCTCGGAATATAGAAACAGGAGTAGGCCATTTGCCTTCTCGGACCTGCTCTGCCATTCAGTTAGATCATAACTGATCTGTACCTCAACTCTAGTTTCCTGCCTTTGCTCCATATTCCTTGATACCTTTACCTAAAAAAAAACACCTATCTGTCTCGGTCTTGAAAGCTCCAATTGTCCCAGCACTCAGCTGTTTGAGGGAGATTTGCAAATTTCTACCACCCTTTGTCTGAAAAGGTGTTTCCTGATTTTACTCCTGATTGGCCTAGCTTCAATTTTAAGATTATGTCCCCTTGTTCTTGATTTCCCCCACCAGTGGAAATAGTTTCTCTGTATCTACTCCATCAAATTGTTTTAACCTTTTAAACACCTCGATGAGATCACCCCTCAATCTCCTATACTCATAGATTACAAACCAAGTTTATGCAATCTGTCCTCATAAGCCCCAGTATCATTCTGATGCTGAAAAATACAGGGCTCACAGATAAAATATTTTACCTATCGCTTTACAGAATTTGCTTATGATGCAGTCATCCCTGCTCAAAATGTCTCATCAATTATTTGCATTCAGCTGGTTAAAGAAAGTACTTATATTTAGTGTCCCTCCTCCCTCCCCAAATCCTTTTACTCAAGTTACATAAAACATATTTTTTCATCCTCTAACTTCTCACAATAGGCTTGTAGTTAATGCTGAAGCTGCCATTTATGTCATGCTTCATCAAAGAGGTTTTTCCACCATCAGATCTCCAGTCAGAACAGATGGTCATTTGTCAAGCTCCGGGCCGAACTGGAGCTCAAACTCCACATCAGAGTACCTCATCAACATCTTACTCCCATCCTTATATTTCTTTCTTTTCTTTATCCCGCCACAAACATCAGTTCCTCGCCACAACACAAAAAACACCTTATCCCAAACAATAATATTTTTATTTCAGAAATAAAATGAAATCGTTTTTATTTTTATTTTCTTTGCACCAATTGCGTCTCATGGCTGTTGCTGCGATTCAACCCGGTTGTCCTGTGGCGTAGGTTTCTGTGGTGCACTCTGAGTATTATAGTTCAACCCGATGAAAATGGCCAAGTCCCATGATGCAGCTCTTTCACACACCATTTGACAACAGGAGCTAAATCTCTCCATGTCAGTTGAAGAATCAAAGTTCTGGGAACAGGGCAGAACTTGCGTCCCAAGCGCCAGAAAAAGCGGAACACCTATGTAGGGGAAACTTCTTGAGAGCTTTTCTGCAGCATGTTTAATTGGGTATGTAAAAAATCAACAAGGTCAATAAAAGGACCTAAAGAAATATTGTTTGGGGGAATTGATTGGTCAATTTTATGGTATTTGCTAGTTTGTGAATAATAGTTTTGGGGGACAAGAATGAACACTTGATTATTATCAGTTGTTGATTCAATAGCTTTTCGTACCTGTTAAGTGAATGGAACAGGTTTTGATTGGTTCATATTTAGTTAATGGCATATTGATTGGTTTGTATTTAGTCAATGGGATATTTGAACCATTCAGCATGGTTAAGTTAAGAGGCAGCTTGAGCTGATCACAGTTTTGTGCTCAATAGAAGTTACAGTTTTGACATGTGACTCAATGGACATACACTAGATGCAGACTTTAAGTTATATACATTTATCATGCTCAAAGACTGCAACTACAAAATTCGATTTACAATTTAACAAAAATAGTATTGCTGACTTATCGTAAACTTCTCCCTTTTGTCAGCAGACTTATAGCCCTCTGAGAATTTAATGGGTAATATTTTAGAAATGGAAAATGCAGCACATAGTACTATACATCACATTTATAGGAAGATGTAAACAATGCCAACATTTTTCATCAACTAATCATATCAAATCTTTTTAAAAAACAAATCTTACACAATTGATGAGTGAAAGTCTTATATGAAAGAAAAAAAGTCTATGTAAAGCTTACACAAGTAAAGTTAATCATGGAATCTTACAGCACAGAAGGAGGCCATTCAGCCCATCGTGCCTATGCCAGCTCTTTGAAAGAGCTATCCAATTAGTTCCACTACCCTGCTCTTTCCCCATAGCCCTATCAGATACCCCCTGTTCCATACCCTCTTTTTATCCCATACCCCTATCTCATACCCCAAACCCCCAGCCCCTCACTGGTAACCCTCTAGTGTCTCTCAATCAAACCGTTCGTCTCCTGCCTCTCTTACAAATATAAATATAATCCAAATTAAAAATGATCCAATTTGAAAATGAAGAAAAGTAATCCTACCTGTTTTAAGAATGTCAGCAACTCATAGTTTGACGCGCCATGTCTAGGTGCCGATGTCCAGTGCACTTGTTCGTTGGAACTCGGGTTTCATTCTCCCAAAGAAAATAAGCAGTTGAACGATGATGGTAGGTGTTTTTTAAAAAAAAATAAACTCTTTTCCGCTGGGTTGCAGCAGCATGAGGTTAGTGCTGTGTGCCAGCCTGCACCAGTAGAGAACAGCTGGCAGGGCAGGTCCTGTTTGAAGGGTGGGGAATTTATCGCACATGATTTCTAAGGTTAGCAGCCTGTCCGTTTGAGGAGCCATCACGTTCGATACACTGCCATCTGGCAGCTGATACAAGTTGCAAAGCACACACTGCTGAGCAAACAAGAACCCTGTATGGTTAGTGCACAAAGCACTGATACTAGAGCATTAAAAGTACCCCCTTCATTGACTGAATAGTAGTTATAAACAGTGAGAAAGAAGAAGAGAGCACTTACAATTATATCGCGCCTTTCGCGACCTCAGGACATCAGAAAGCACTTTACAACCAATGAAGTACTTTTGAAGTGTAGTCACTGTTGTAATGTAGGGAAAAGCGGCAGCCACTTTGTGCACAGCAAAGTCCCACAAACAGCAAAGAGATAATGACCAGATGATCTGTTTTAGTGATGTTGGTTGAGGGATAAATGTTGGCCAGGATACTGGGAGAACTACCCTGTTCTTCTTTGGGGGGAAAAAAATGCCATGGGATCCTTTATGTCCACCTGAGAGGTCAGACGGGGCCTCGGTTTAATGTCTCGTCCGAAAGACAGCACCTCTGACAGTGCAGCACTCACTCAGTACTGCACTGGAGCGTTAACCTGGATTATGTGCTCAAGTCTCCAAAGAGGGACTTGAACCCACGACCTTCTGACCCAAAGGCGAGAGTGCCACTGAGCCACAGCTGACATCTAAGTTGGACATAAGGAGTGATGCCACCACTGAGTCTCAAAGCAGATTGAGGCTTTTGTAAAACTTTCTTTGGGACATGTACAGTAGTGATGTCATCAGCTTAATCCTCAAGCGTGTACATTAAATGATGTTTATATCACGCCCCGTGTCGCACACCGTTTAACAGCAACATTTCCTCAGTTTTAAGCAAGGAAATAAAAAGGGAGGGAACTGTTTCAAAAGTGTTAATTTTGGCATTGGGTATGGTAGCTGTATTGGAGTTTCTGTTTTATTTAACAGAGTAAGGGTTTATTTTGACTGATGCAGTAATCATTGACCCAGGCAGTTTGCATAGGACTAAGGATAGAGTATGACTGCACAGCTAGCTGGGCCCAGCTGACATAGAGTGCAATGAGCCATGTACACGCTCCGCCAGTTCTGACTCATTGCCGCGCGCTGTTGTCAAGATATTGGAACCTTGCTGTGCCTCATCCACATCATTCACAGACATACATACTTACAATATTCTCAGGTAGTTGGCTGCCTGCTAACATTTCAAACATTTGTGGTTGTATACTCGAATGAATTCTAAACCCAAGTCTAATCAGTATTCACCAGTCATGCTGGTCCTTTAGCATTAATTGACTGAGCATTAATTAGCATCACCAGAAGAAGTCTAAAAAAGAAAGCCTTAGCAATGATTAAAAAAAATAGATTGTTGTGGAGGAAACCAAAGAAATTTTGGTGGGTGAAATCGGAGAAACCGTGCAGAACCCCTACACATTCTTCGTTCAGTTGCTACCTCTGAGTGACTGTCATAGGAACAGGAGTAGGCCATTTAGCCCCTGTCGTTATGCTTTGCATGATGCTACATGACGTAAGAAAACTACTAGGCACTTGGTCTAAATGTTAAACAAAGCTTTAATCAACTGTTTTACAACATGGAGGTCTAGTTGTGTCCTTCACTAGTTCCGGTTAAGAATGTCCTGCGCAAGCTGGGCCCGTGCCAGAGTATTTATACTCTCCCTGGACAGCGCCACCCGCAGGCCACTCAGTATTATTTCATAAGTCATGAATGACAGATTCATGTCACTACATACGAGACAAAAGAATCCAAGAAGGAAGATTTGGTATTTATATTCTGGCCTCCAGATATTGTACCCCTTAAAAGCACGATGATGCATGCTAGCTCAAAGAATGCTAGTCAAAGGTATAAAATCTCATCATCATTAGGGTTTCAAATCTGCTCTGTGTTTGTTTAAGAGATGACGGGATTTCTTTTCACTGATTCTTGAGAGCTACTCCGATTTAACCGTTCTGTTCCAGTTTTGCAAACGATATCTCAAGGAGTTGAGTTTAAAAGGCAATGAAACATTATCGGGATATTTGTTGTGAGAAAAGACCAACAAAAATGCAGCCGAATATCCAAACTGTGCTTTACTATTACTTTAGTAGCTCAGCTATACATTTTAATTAGTTAAATTGTGACTGGATTTTACTTGTATCAGAACTAATTGCACATCTTAAAGCCTTCAAAGATTTATTATACAGGAAGCAGTTACCATTCCTCAATATTGCTTTCACTGCATCAACTTACACTCATGATCTGATCCCACAGGCCTATTCCAGGCTGTGCCGTCAAGTCCCTATATATTCAATTTAGCAGTAATTCAAAGGAGTCTTCTAATCCCACATCTCAATAACGGTGGGAATCTAGCATGTGTTGTATGGTACAATAGAGCTGATCAGGAAAGAGTCCAGGTGGTTATGGCTCAGCCAGCTGTGGCTCAGTGAGTAGCACACTCGTCTCTGAGTCAGAAGGTTGTGGGTTCAAGTCCCACTCCAGGGACTTGAGAACATAAAGCTAGGCTGATACTCCAGTGCAGTACTGAGGGAGTGCTGCATTGTCGGAGGTGCCGTCTTTCGGATGAGACGTTAAACCGAGGCCCCGTCTGCTTTCTCAGGTGGACGTAAAAGATCCCAAGTCACTATTTCGAAGAAGAGCAGGGGGTTTATCCCCGGTGTCCTGGCCAATATTTATCCCTCAATCAACATGACAAAAAAATAGGTTATCTGGTCATTATCACATTGCTGTTTGTGGGAGTTTGGTGTGTGCAAATTGGCTGCCTCGTTTCCCACATTACAACAGTGACTACACTCCAAAAGTACTTAATTGGCTGTAAAGTGCTTTGAGACGTGAGATAAATGACCAGATAATCTGTTTTAGATGGTGGATGAGGGATAAATATTTACCAGGACTCTGGGGAATACTCCCCTGTGCTTCTCATCCGGGGCCTCGGTTTAACGTCTCATCTGAAAGACAGCACCTCTGACAGTGCAGCAGTCCCTCAGCACTGCACTGGAGTGTCAGCCTGGATTATGGGCTCAAGTCTTGGAAAGGTTAAAGAGGCAGAAAAGTCTACAGGAGTACTTCCTGTTCAATGGAGTCACTCATACTATCTGGATCAATAATACAGGTTTTCATTAGTGGAAGTTTACGTGTCACCCTCATTGCTAGCCCACTCCGCTGATGGTCATTGATGGGAAATGACTGTATGCACCCAATGCTGGCTCAACAGAAAACAGCAGGAGCTGTGGCTTCAAGCCAATCTGAGGACTGCTCAGGAAACCCTGCCAAACTATGCTGAAGGCTGTAAACATCAGTAATCATTGGTGAAGAGTCGACTTGGAGAGGACCTAATTGAAGTTTTCATGATTGTGAAGGGCATTGATTCAGGCACCGTGCTCATTGTGATGAAGGGTTCAAACACCAAACAACACAGTTTACAGATTGGGAATAAGAATATTTTCGCCCAGGTGGTGCTAAGGATTATGGAATAAGCCTTTGATGTGAACAATATAAATGGCTTCAAGAAACTATTAATTGTCCTTTTGGAGAGAGGTTGGATATGGTGAGAAGATGGGTTTGATCTGTGAAAATAGCTCTGGCTCCTTGAGGGGAGAGGTTTGGAACCCTGTGAGTTTAGTGGCGATACTGGACATATGATGTACAAATGCGTTCTTCACAGATTAATTCTTTGCAGCAGATCAGGGATCTAACCACCAGGGGGACTTGTCAGACTCTCCTGGATTAATAGTAAATGTTTTTTTATGGAGATTAATGGTGCAGTCTGTAATATCCCTTAAACATCTGCTCAATATGCAAAACGATGTCTGGGTTTTATAACACTTAAAAATGTTCAGAATTAAAAGCTTGCAATTATGTAGATTAAGAGAGTAAAAAAGGAACTATGTCTTAATTACCATCATCAAGTTCCTCTCTCAGTGCATTTCAAGGCATTAAAACAATAAAAGTGAAATCGGCCAGTTTCAGAGCATCGCTTAAACAGATTAAAAACACTGCGGTTTTATTTGAAAAATTAATAGGATTATTTGTAGATGCAGGCATTGTAAAAGTTGCCTTTGATTTCAGTATTAATATTTAAGAAAGAAAGACTTGCATTTATATAGCGCCTTTCAAGACCTCGGGATGTCCCAAAGCGCTTTACAGATAATGAAGTACTTTTGAAGTTTAGTCACTGTTGTAATGTAGGAAGCACGGCAGCCAATTTGCGCACAGCAAGGTCCAACAAAAAGCAATGAGATAAATGACCGGATAATCTGTTTTAGTGATGTTGGTTGAGGGATAAATATTGACCAGGAGCGAACTCCCCTGCTCTTCTTCAAAATAGTGTCCTGGGATCTTTTACATCCACCTGAGGGGGCCGACGGGGCCTCGTCTCATCCGAAGGACGGCACCTCCGACAGTGCAGCACTCTCTTGGTACTGCACTGGGAGTGTCAGCCTGGATTTTGTGCTCAAATCTCTGGAGTGGGACTTAAACCCACAACCTTCTGTCTCCGAGGTGAGAGTGCTACCAGCTGAGCCACGGCTGACATCATGAAGAGCTTGCGTTTCATAGCACAATGAGGAGGCTGTAAAATACTCTATGATGATGATCATATCGTACCCTTTATTTCCAGCTTGGCCTTTGGTGGACTAGCTTATAAAAACACGGTTACAGTGAAGGCTTTCACTGCATGGTGCTGACCCGCCTTTGATGGGATTCAATGCAAAATAGGGAAAGGGAATAACAACAGAAAACGCTGGAAAAACTCAGCAGGCCAGGCAGCATCCGTGGAGAGAGAAAGAGAGTTAACGTTTCAGGTCGATGACCTTTCATCAGAACTGGGAAGAGCCGGAAATCAAATAGATTTAAGGCCAGGGTAAAGCTGGGAAAAGGGGGAGGGGATAAAGGAACAAAGGGGGAGATGAAGAGACATTAAGAGACATTAAGAGATATGCAAGGCTAGAGGTGGTGTTAATGTGACAGATTAAGGCTGAATGAAGTGTGAAATCCACTGGCAGAATGAAGGACAGCTGCCAGCTTCTAGGAGGAAAAAAAAGGTGGGGGGGGGGGGACAAATAAAAATAAAATATAAATGTGATTGGAGCTGAGGTTATGATCTAAAATTGTTGAACTCGATATTGAGTCCAGAGGGCTGTAGCGTGCCTAAACGAAAGATGAGGTGCTGTTCCTCGAGCTTACGCTGCGCTTCCGTGGAACAGTGTAATAGGCCGAGGACGGTGAGGTCAGAGTGGGAGTGAAGCGGTGAATTAAAGTGACAGGCCACCGGGAGCTCGGGGTCCCCCTTACGGACTGAACGGAGGTGTTCCGCAAAGCGGTCACCCAATCTGCGTTTGGTTTCCCCAATGTAGAGGAGTCCACATCGTGAGCAGCGAATACAGTATACTAAATTGCAGGAAGTACAAGTAAATCGCTGTTTCACCTGGAAGGGGTGTTTGGGGCCCTGGACAGTGGGAAGAGGGGAGGTATAAGGGCATGTGTTGCATCTCCTGCGCGTGCACGGGAAGGTGCCGGGCGAAGGGGAAGGGGTGCTGGGGGTGGTAGAGGAGTAGACTAGGGTGTCGCGGAGGGAGCGGTCCCTACAGAATGCTGAAAGGGGAGGTGAGGGGAAGATGTGTTTGGTGGTGGGATCACGCTGGAGGTGGCGGAAATGGCGGAGGATGATCCGTTGAATGTGGAGGCTGGTGGGGTGAAAGGTGAGGACAAGGGGAACCCTATCGTGGTTCCGGGAGGGAGGGGCAGGGGTGAGGGCAGAAGTGCGGGAGATAGAACGGACACGGTCGAGGGCCGTGTCGACCACGGTAGAGGGGAATCCTCGGTTGAGGAAAAAGGAAGACATGTCAGAAGCACTGGTATGGAAGGTGGCTGACAACCTCACATCATAGTCACACTTGTGTTTTGGGGGGTGGGGGGGGTGGATGGGGAGCTGTGGCTCTGAGTATCGACCATTTCAAGGCAGAATGTACCACTAGCTATTCAATGCTGGCTGTCAAAACATTGCGCGCATGTCATTCTCAATCAGAGTATACACACTTGAATAAATTACAGACAACAGTCCTCACCTTGTTAGCCTATCGCAACTTTCGTAGAATAGTTAATAAGTTGGCGTGAAACTCCAAGGATCATTACCACTGTTAAAAAGCAAAATGTAATCTAAGTGATGGCAGGTAAATTTATTTTTAATTGATCATGGCATGACATCTAGATGCTTGAAAAATCAGACAGAAAAGAAAATATGGTGCGTATTCCGTGATATGAGAGAGAGAGAGCGAGCGAGAGCCCCTAGCTTGCCGTTTTAAGTGTATCAAATTTTGAGGCAGTCAAATTCAAGGAACTGTTTGTAGTGTCTGACATAATAGTCTCCAGGTCTTTGCGTTTTGTGCCGAGGGAGAATTGGACTGAAGAGTAAACAGTGGAAGAATGTAATAGTTCCTGCAAGCAGGCGGAGGCGAAAGACAAAAAAATTCTGTCAGCCTCTAGGTTAAAATTACAAACAAGTATAAAAAGATGGGCCGGCACCTCTAATGAGGCTGACAGCAGATGTTCACTACAGATCTTGACTTGCTGCCGGAGTCTGTTTCCATGGTAATGGAAAATGGTAATTACTAAGCCTGGGCGCTTTTTCTCTCTCTCCGCTCCATGACACATTGGTGATTTTAATGAATTTGATCTCTCTCTCTCTGCTTAATTGTCGAGCCCCTATATCTCCTGCCTGACAGGCTGAGATACATAAGATCGGGCTGTTAGTGCGCGCACGATGCTTGTAGTGCCGAGGGATACTGGAGAAGTGGGCAGGCTTTTCGACATCTTTAGCCGTCTCCCGCGATTGGACGTTTGCACAGAAGCACCGGCCAATCCGCACGTCGACAGGTAGAGATTACTCTATAAACACGAGCAAAGCCGATCACTCCTCTTCAGATTTGGAGCTTTGCCGCTTGGAATTGATACCAGCTCATCTCCCTTGGACGGATTGAAAGTGTTTTGTTTTAAAATATTTTGCATCAAAAGAGCTCCATTGGGGGACCATCTGTTACTAGTGTCTGCTGATAATCTTGGAACAAGATTGTTGTTCCTTCCTCCACCCACCCACCCCCTCCAACCCCCACCCCACACCCCCTTGCTTTTCCTTTGAGCTCCGTATATATAGATTTGCAACCTGCCACGATGGACCAGCAGCATCTGTGTGAGTAGCTGTTACAATTCTCCGCACAATTGCAGCTATTTACTGCATGTATGGGTTAATTTTAATTTTTTTTATTTGCATGTTAATGCCTCTGTTTTGTATAAACTGGCAGAAGTAGGACTGTTGCCCTGGGATTTGCAAGTTTCCCAGCTTTTCTCTTTTTCCTCTGTCGGAGGTTCTATTTTCCCATTGGATTTCTCCCCTCGTGTGTTGTAAGCTTACAGGGAAAACCGACAGATTTCATATCCTAATAATTGGAATGATAACAGTCGTGACTTTACAATTCCACTATTATAATGCTCAGTGGGGTCGGGACTGCTGTTTAATATATACTTTATTAACGGTTGGTGATACTGTTAAATCAGTGAGGGAAAATACTCCCAAGATTAAAAGGAATGGAATGTAAGGATCACTGACCGCACCAGAGGATTAAAGCAATTATTTATCTTGACTATAGAAACCTCGCCCTAAGTAAGATATTCATCCGTGCAAATGAAGCCTGCTTCTTCATTAACCTTTTAATATTTACATTCAGTAATCCAGTCCTGGACGCCTGTCTAATAGTGAACTTGAATAGTCACAGTAAATCTGAAAGTGGTTAGTGATCTAATATTTTTTTGGATAACCTTGATCGAATTGTCTGAAGTGACTTTAAATTGCTTTGTCAGATCCATGTTAAGAAACTGTTTGGACACAGGTGCAGAAATCCCCGAGAATATATATCACTTGTTCCTGTAGGATTTTTTCTAGAATTCCCATAATGTGGGATGTAAAGTGCACTTAACGTTGGCTGATATGAGTGGGGTTGACTGTTACAGTTCAGACTCCTGTCTTTCCCGCTGAAGGAGGTGGAAAGGAGGAGAAATTGGGAGAATGAGTTGGGTGTAGGGAATACTGAACCTAATGGGTGTGGGTCGACATCCAAAACTGATAGGAAACTGAGCAATCATAAGGATTGCAGGAAGACTGGGACAGAGGGAAAAAAAACTCAAAAGTGGTGAAGTTAGGGATCCTGTTCCAAATTTGGGGTTGACGATTTTGATCATGCCATTGGGTTGATGGGAAGGGATTGCTGATTGAAAACCAAGCCCTATCCCGCAAGGAAGGAGGGAAAGCAAATCTAAGGGGCCATCAGCCCAATCCCCTCACGCACACACCTCTCCACATCCAGCTCACAGCAGTTCTTCAACACATGCCCCCTTATTCGTGGAAGGTGTAGCACAGGGAAACCTGGTGGAGAACGGGTGAGATTTGAACGGATAACAAAAGTATTGGGAGTGCATTTCAATCGATTGTTATACCTGTACCAAGTGTTGTCAACCACAAGCTGTTGTGAAGAAACCCAGCTCTCAACATTGCACTTTAAAAAAACAATGACCTCCCTTCCCTCTCCTCTCTGTTTCCACATCGCGACTCTCAAAAAAATATTAGTTGGTGTTCAAATGTGTTCCTTGACTTGTGCTGTCTCCAAGTATGTTATGCAAATTTTTTTTTTAGAAGATTTAGTTTGAAATCTTTCACTCGAATTTATGTTTTAGTGATTTGATACTTTCTCTAATGGGTTCTGTTGCAAGGTGGGCTTTTTCTCTTTGATTATTTTAATGTTGCACCTAGAGAAATCTCCAGGTTGGGGATATTAAGCACAGTGCTTATCCAGTCATAAAATATATACTGTGTAATAGATTCCCTCACTGTACCTTTACCTGACGAAGGGGCAGCAGCTCCGAAAGCTCGTAATTTTAAATAAAACTGTTGGACTATAACCTGGTGTTGTGCGACTTCTCATTTTAGTCATAAACTGAGGTGGGATTTCACAGCTACATTCCAGATGCTATTTCTCAGTAGGAGTACAGTGAATCTTTCATTGTAGTCAGTCCCTGACAGTGTAATCAAACTGCGAACCTTGTATCAAGGGAGGTCGTGAGGTGAAAGTGGCTTTTAAATGAGAGAAACTACAAGACCAAATCAAGCAGTGTGGAGACTAAACGTCGTATTTTTGAAGCATTGCCCATTTATATACATGCATACTAGTCAGAACATTTGAGACACTGATTATGGATGAGGTTTGAAAATCTCAAGAAACATATTTTAGGCTATACTCTAGCATTGGGCAGCCTTTAATTGAACTGTTTATAAGCCGGCCCATCTGTCACAGGAGGGCAGATGATTCCTTTCATGCCATATTTGTCACCATTTTCATTGAGTTGCTATCATGCTGGTCAATGGCTGGAGTCGCTATATCTGTGTTTGTGTGTCCAAAATTTTTGGAAAGCAAAAATGGCTTTTTTTAAGTTTCACAGTTAGTGGTCGTATGTGAGAGGTTCTAAACTGTTGAAATTCCATGGCAGTCTGGGGCTATGAGTATGTCCCAGTCTGGGAAATCTAATGGCGATACACAGTATATCAGTGATGTCAACACTGGACAAATGCAATACTGTGGGCCTCGGAACAGCAAAGTGACTCGAATATGGTCTCCTTCTTCTCTTTCTTGGTCTCTTTTTCTCTCCTTTCTCAATTTTTTAATTCTTCCTCTGCTTACCTTTCTCACTATTTCTCTCTCTTCACAATCTGCCTATGATTTGCGAGTGTTTGCTTTCGCTTTCCCTCACTCCGAAGATGAGTCTATCCCAGCAAAACAGCACGAGAAATACTGAGGTGGCCACCACACGCAAGCATGAGATTCAGATCCTGAGGTGGGTGTAAAAATCGGATAGCCAGTTGGTGAAGGATAAAAGACTAGAGCCTGGTCTCTGAATAAAGCCTTGCTTACAAGCCTTTATTCACAGAGACACACATTACATATTGTGCACCCCCAAGATAAGCTCGCAATCCTTCCCCAGCCTACTTCCATATATATGAGAGCAAGAGAGTCCCCAAATAATTCCCACCACCTGCATACAATTAACACTCAAATGCTATATACCACTTAAGTACAATGAACAGTGGGCAGGCAGGAGATCGGAGGCTCAAACACGCAACTCCTGCGTGTGGCTCGGTAGGCCTGTCATGCCGATTCAATGCCAGGCATTAGCTTTGGACTGTTCGGAGATCTGAATTTTGATCCTTTTAACTCAGTGTCTTGATGTTACAGATGAACACGTATCTTTACCTGGGTCTGTTCTAAAATTAGAAAGGTCTATGTCATCAAGGCAGGAAAATTTGAGCCAGTCGGACAAAAGCAATTTCATCAGTACATCTCCTTCTTTATTCTGTTCCTCCCCTCCGCCTCTCCTGAAAGCACTGGTTCATGATGGACCACAGTTCAAGGGAGCAGGGCGCCCTCCAATCTCCATGAAGTGGCCGTTCTTCATGTGTTAGCTTTGACGGTGAGTGTCAACTAGGTGTTCAACCACAGGAGGGCATCACAGGCAAGTCTGAACCAGTCACCAATGGACCATCCTCCACTCGAGCATGTCTCCTGCAGGGGTCACTGGATAATGATCAAGTGCAGGCTAATCGCTGATCCTTGACCTGTCGGGAAATGTTGTATGGCACAAAGAAACTGAAAGAGGGAAAAAAGGAACTGAAAGGAGGAGTAATAACCATGTGTACTTATTCCCTTATTTCATCAAAATAATAAATTCTTCTTGAGATATATTACCCTCAAAGAAAGAAAGATCTTGCATTTATATAGCTCCTTACACGACCTCCGGATGTCCCAAAGCGCTTTACAGCCAATGAAGTACATTTTTTACTGTTGTAATGTAGGAAACGTGGCATCCAATTTGCACACAGCAAGCTCCCATAAACAGCAATGAGATCCTTGGAACAAAGTTCCTGAAGTGAAGGAAATGAGAACTCGCCCTGATGGATCACTTGGTAAATTCATTGCCTAATGTAGAACTGAGCCCTGTAGCTCAGGAAAGCTCCAGGTTCGATCCACAGTTTCTGCCAAGTTAACTGATCCCAACTGGGAAGGCAACGGAGGGACTACTGTTGGCCTCAGCACCACTGGGATTGCTGCTGCTTATTATCCGACCGTGACCCCCTGCTAGAAGCGGTTCATGTGTGATGGTCAGTTGAGGACAGGATCTGGTGGGCATCGATTCCCTCCCTGCCCCTTCCCATGGTTGACCAGTGTGCTGAAGCTCCTTGTTTTAGGCCCACATAATTGTATGGCCACTGGAGGGCTGCTGGTTCCTGTGGAACCCTGGCATCACAAGAGTCAGCTGAGGAGGAGGGGAGAAACCTGAAGAAACAAAAAAAAATAACATTGCAATTGTAGGGGGTGGTAGTGGGGTCAGCCTTCAGCTCTGACTCAGTGAGCGGTTCGAATCGCTCCCACGCCCCTGGTTCCTAGACTTTGGACTTATTTAGGGGTTGTGAACAAAGATGCAGTAGACAACAGGTTCTGATGAAAGAATTTTGACTTTATTAAAAGAAAAAGGTAACAAACTTAAAACACACTTAATACTTAAACACAGGTTGGGGAACACACGGTACAAGCGAGGGAGAATGACAATATACAAAAAAACTTATCCCTCCCAAAAATCCCACTATCTAGCTAGGTTTTGGTTTCAGGAGATCAGGGATAATGCTCACCAAACGAATCCTTGACAGTTGAGAGTTAGGGTTTAGAGTCTTTTGAGTAAAAGGTTTCATAAGGCCCTTGTTGCCGCGAGGTGTCCGATGGTCACTGAGGCAGTCGTTCTGGTTTCTTCTTGTGTGTTGGTCTGTTTGTGAAGTTGTTGGCCTTCTTTCCTCCTCCTCCTTGTGGCTTGTGGTGTCTTGCTGGAGCAGAGCTGAGAGAGAGCTGTGAGAGCGTTGTCAGAGAGTCCAGAGAGAGAGAGTCTTGGGGGAATAGGCCCCCAATTATACTTGTTCAGCCCCTTTGTCCTTTTCGTGCCCAAAACCCCTTACTAAAACGGTTTCCTTTAGATTTCAAATGAGCCCTGTTTATTCCATTGTCTTAGTTTTGGCGGGCTTGTTAGTTTTGATGGCTTTAACTTGGTGTTAAACATGTCCTGATGGCTTCTGATGTTCCCCATTTAGGCAAGGCCTTTATCTATGCGCCAAATCTTGTCCCTATTGTCCTAGGTTTTTGGCGGGCTTGTAAATCTGTCCTGTGGATACCTGGTTGATTGGTTTTTGATGAAGTAAATCGGGGTACTAAATGTTTTATTGATTTCAGGCTTCTGGTATCCTGTTTGGGCCTAGGAATTTCAAAAGAGGTCTTGGATTATTCATATTTCGATGTGTGTGTGTGAGGCTTTGGGTTTGTCTCTTCCTCCTTGGTAGAAATGCAGTGTAAACAAATTCCCCAGACAGCTTGATTGGGCCCCAACACCCAAAGCTGTCCACTGCCTGGCCACGCCCCTCCGCAGCCTGTCTGTGTCTGTGAAAGGTGTCTTTCCCAACAGTAAGATTCAAAAAGTCATTTTCCTCAGGGTTGTTTCTTCCCTGATCTTTTAAAATGTCCAAAACTGAGGTTTTTACCTCAAATCACTTCACTTAGGGTTCTGTTCGAGTTTCTGGGGGATTTTGCGAAGCCTACACAATATTTGCAAAGACAGGAAAATGCATTTTATAACTGCGACCTTGATGGAGAAACACCCAGGAGATGAGAAGAGACACTTTTGAATTGAAGCACATTATATTGTAAATTCACACCACATGTGGAATTCATAGCACATATTATGAAACAAGCTGGAGTTTGCATTAAAATCTTGTTCTGTAATACTTTCAGTTGTAAAGCTGTAGAGTCGTTTGTACAAAAGTTGTGTTCCAATTTTTCAATAGCCTCTTAACAAAGTTTTAGCCCTGAAATGCAGTCCTGATAATATAAACACAGTGAGCTGAGCTGTGTAAATACTGATTAGCCCCTATTCCAGTGCAGTACAGGAGGAGCTTCTCTAGGTTTTGTTGGATCTCCAGTGAGCAGACCTGGCTGAATGCTGCACAAGTGAAGTCTTGGAATAGGTTCACTCGTCACGTAAGTATTACATTCAGCAGGAGCCTGATGTGTTTTCCTTTTATTTTAGGGTAAGTGTCTCATTTCTAGGTGGGGATTATGTTTGTGCTGAGGAGAGGGAAGAAGGACCCTCTGCCATGTGTGTTGTTGCCTGTTGTTTAATTTGGAAGGCAGTTGCCGTGGAAGCACAGGAACGAAATGCTGGGTCCCGTGGGTTAGGCTGGGGTGGTTTGCATGAGCTGATAGTCCACCTGCTGGGGCATTCTCTCGCATGGCGATATATGGGGTTAATTAAGTTGCACGGCAAAAGAAAGTGCTTTTGAGATTGAGATTCTTTGGTGCTACTCTAAAGCTAACTGCTAGGAAAAGTGCAGGAATGGTTCGGAGAGACTATTCTTCCAGTTCTTTTCCCTCCTTCCCTATGTGCAGATGGGCTTGAGACTCTGAACAGTGGTGCAGCAGCGAATTATGTTACAGGTCTGTAGAATGCCAGGAGGAGACGAGAAGGTTTTCCTGAGGTTACGCGTAAATGAAGCTTGTTACAAATTTGCGTCTGCTGTTGATGCCTTCTCTGGTTCGTTGGCTTCAGTTACTTCAGTAAAGAAAGAATGAACTTGCACTTTCCTACATACACTTCAAAAATACTACAATGGCTGTAAAAAGCTTTGGGATGTCCTGAGGTTGTAAAATGTGCTATATGAATGCAAGTTTTTCTTTCTTTTATAGCTCCTTTCACAACCTCAGGATATCCTAAAGCGCTTTACACCCAATGAAGTTGTTAACACTGTTACCAATTTGTGCATAGCAAGGTCCTATAAACAGCAAAGTTACCCCCAGAAGTAAAAGGTCCGATAATCACGCCCTGCTCTTTGAACAGTGTCATGGGATCTTTTTCATCTCATCTGAAAGATGGCACCTCTGACAATGCGCCACTCCCTCAGTACTCCACTGAAGTGTCGGTCTAGATTATGTGCTCAAAACCTGGAGTGGGACTTGAATCCACTACCTTCTGACTCAAGAGATGGGAGTGCTAACAATTGATCCAAAATGACCCTTATGATTCTATGTTAGTGGGGCTACTTGCTTAAAAATAAAAAAATAGGGTCTGGTAAGGGCCTATTTGCCGATAATTAATGATCTAGGGCTTGTATTCATTACCTAAAGCGTAAGGCTACCTAATTTTACAAAGCTCGCCAACTTGCTGTTTCTTCTAGATCTTTATCTAACCTGTAACTCGCACCTTTCAGCTTAAAACCAGGAATCAATCAAAAATAACACAAGTGTTTCAGTAATGAAAACTCTGCAGTTGCTGGTTAAAAGTAATTATACAAATGTAGGAAGTGCTGAACTCTTCCCAGTTGCTTAATAAAGTTAATGGCTGTGTGTTTGTGGATAGTAACCTAAATGCAGTCTTTGTGAGTGGTCCACCAAGTGTGAAAGTATTTCGACCATTCATTTTTATTAACTGTTTTAATGGAGGATGTAGTGATATGAAAATGTTGTACGACTTATTTTCTAATGGAAAAAAAATGCACAGATTACACGGTATTCTACCCTTATATTTGGATAATTTTGGGGTCTAACATGCTTCATGATTTTGAATACTATGTGCTCAACCATTAATTTAGGGGGCTGTGGCTGTCAAGTTTTACCCCTTTGCTATGCCTGTCTGAACTTTATGTATCTCAGAAAAGCTTTCGGGTCTGAAGCGCCTCACTCAAATAGCCATTATTCCTGTGTGACTATAGATGGTGAGCATTAACATGCCATGTTCAACTGTGGGCAGCATCACAGCCAATCCTGTCCTTACCCAACCTCTACACACGTGCACATTCTAGCAGGAATCACTCAACACCGATCAGAAACGGAAACACGGGCCTTGATGAGTACCTCTCTGTTCTTGGCCCGCAGTGGGGCAGGACCTTGGGTGCTTGGGCCATAGGTGGTCTTGACTGCACTAAAGAATCCACGCACGTCGTGGTTGTCGGCTAGCTGCTGGATCTCCTGCGCTTTCTCCACCCACCATCTGTTCTTTAGGTCGCGAGTTTTTTGTTGGACCTCGACCTTCAGGCATCTGCAGAGCTGCTTTCTTGCTCTTGATTTCTGTTGCTGTTTCCGTTTCCAGATCAGGAATGCCTTGCGCTTGCGGCTTATTAGCTCCTGGATCTCCTGGTCATTCTCGTTGAACCAGTCTTGGTGTTTCCTGGTCGAGTGACCGAGCGTCTCTTCACAGGTGCTGATTATGGAGGCCTTGAGTGCAGACCAGGCGCTGTGGACACTCTGTGTCTCTGAATCACTGGGAGTCGTCAGGTTGGTTGTGAGGTGCAGGCTGAATAGGGCTTTCTTTGCAGGCTCTTTGAGTGCTCCAGCGTTGATTTTCCTGCGGCATTGCTTCTGTTGCCACCGCTGTTTTGGGGCTACGTTGATGGAGATGACGGAGCGGATTAGGCGGTGGTCTGTCCAGCAGTTATCAGCTCCTGTCATGGCGTGGGTGATGCGGACGTCCTTGCGGTCCCTTGCTTGGACGATGACGTAGTCCAGCAGATGCCAGCGCTTGGAGCGAGGGTGTTGCCATGAAGCCTTGTACTTTTCTCTCTGATAGAACAACGTGTTGGTTATGACAAGGCCATGTTCTAAGCATATCGTCAGGAGGAGGGTACCGTTGGCATTGGCTTTCCCTACCCTCTCTCTGCCGATCACACCTCCCCAGAGGTCTGTGTCCTTTCCAACTCTGGCGTTGAAGTCGCCAAGGAGAATCAGCTTGTCGCCCGTTGGGACTCGGGACAGGGATTGTTTGAGTCTGGAGTAGAATTCCTCTTTGGTCTCGTCTGTGGATTCCAGTGTTGGGGTGTACGCACTGGTTCTGGGCTAGGGTGAGCCGTAGAGTCATGAGGTGTTCGTTTATTCCACAAGGGGAGTCTGAGACGTTCAACTCGCTCATTTTTTATGGCGAAGCCTACCCCATGGAGAGGCGGCATTCTACTTCAGATGTGCCTTTCCAGAAGAATGTGTAACCACCGCCTTGCTCCTTGAGCTGGCCTTCCCCTGCCCGCCGGGTCTCGCTTAGGGCAGTAATGTCTATGTCGAAACGTCTGAGCTCCTGGGAAGGAAGGAAGGAGGAGGACAGTAGGTGTGTGTGTGTGTCCCCTACATTACAACAGTGACTATAACTCAACAGTACTGCATTGGGTGTAAAGCACTTTGGGACGTCCTGAAGCCGTGAAAGGTGCCAAATAAATAAATAAATGTCTGTAAAAACAATATATATATATTTTCTTTCTTTTCCTCTGACTAAGTTTTTAGTCACCTGTCCTAATATCTCCTCCTTTGGCTCTGTCAATTTGTAACTGATTACGCTCCTGTGAAGCGCCTTGGGATGTTTTACTATGCTAAAGGCGCTATATAACTGCAAGCAGTTGTTGTGTAATGAACTCTTTACTGTCCTCTTCTTCACATTTGTATTCTATCCCTATAATATGCTTCCTATACGAAGGATGCTTTTGACATATTATTTTCTGTTACTTGAAACAAACTCTCTGGTAATCACTAACTGAACATATGGTGTCTGTTTATCAAAAGACTATGCACTGCTGATTTTGAGTGCTTTCAATGTTCAGGAACATGACATGACTCTACTGCTAGTGACTGCTAATTGATTAGGAGAGGTGGTCATTTATGGAGACACTCAAATGTTGGAGAGTGATCCAACACATCATTCTTTCACCTCTGGGACCTGTGTTTGAATTCAAGCCTGAACTAATGGCCCGAAAGTATGCACTCTTCACGATGAAAATCACCTGGATATGGGCAGCCTCAACCTAATTTCTAGTGGACAACTGCTCATTATTGGGCACAACTTAACACCAAAGAGAGATCATATGTGGCTGGCTGGTTTAGACAAACCAAATCACATAGGTACAGTAAAGAATGCTTTTCTGAGATTGGGTCAAGGAACACTTGATTCCCTGTGCACCTGTGCTGAATCTGATTTGGGCGTGCTTGGTGCTGATATTGGCTTCAAACAATCGATAATATTCCATTTGTCGAATACTACATTAACCTCCTTGATGAGCACAAATTTTACCAAATAGAGGGGGAAATTCTCGTTCATATATAAATAACATTCAAAATGATTGCATTATCAGTTAATACAAACTTTATCTGGGTATATAAAGAAAGAACTTGCATTTATGTAGCGCCTTTCACAGCCGCAGGATGTTCCAAAGCGCTTCACAGCTAATGAAGTACTTTTGCAGTGCCGTCACTGTTTTAATGAAGGAAACGCAGCAGCCAATCTGCACACAGCAAGCTCTCACAAACAACAATGAGATAATGACCGTATAATCTGTTTTAGTGATGTTGGTTGATGGATAAATATTGGCCAGGACACCGGGGAGAACTCCCCTGCTCTTCTTCGAATAATGCCGTGGGATTTTTTACTTCCCCCCCCCCCCCCCCCCCCCCCCCGAGAGGGCAGACAGGGACTCGATTTAACGTCTCATCCGAAAGACGGCAGCTCCGACAGTGCAGCACTCCCTCAATACTGCATTGGAGTGTCGGCTTAGATTTTGTGCTCAGATCTCTGGAGCCATTGTAGTTGGATCAGATTTCACATCTAATATTGGCCAACTACAGTGCACAGGAACTATGGAAGGTTCATAGTTCATCAGTTCCACTGGAAGCAGAATGACTTGTGTTTGCAAATTGCCCCTCTGTCTATAAACACTAGCTGGACCACTGACTAACATGGTGAGGAATTATTCCTCATCAGACCATGGTACCTTTCACCCTCCACGAGTTGTAACCTGTACTTGCCTTATTTGCACGCATGTAGATCAATGCTCCCTCTAAAACATTTTTTACGCGTGGTACCTTTAAATTTGCTGCGCGGTGACGCGCTGTGTCTTCGAGGGATCAGCTTTTGAGCAGCCTGCGCAGTCCCTTCCTGACTGCTGCACGGCCACACGCGCTGTGTCTTCGAGGGATCAGCTTTTGAGCAGCCTGCGCAGTCCCTTCCTGATTGCTGCACGGCCACACGCGCTGTGTTTTCGAGGATCAGCCTGTGAGCAGCCTGCGCAGTCCCTTCCTGATTGCTGCACGGCCACACGCGCTGTGTTTTGGAGGATCAGCCTGTGAGCAGCCTGCGCAGTCCCTTCCTGATTGCTGCACGGCCACACGCGCTGTGTCTTCGAGGGATTAGTTTGTGAGCAGCCTGCGCAGTCCCTTCCTGACTGCTGCACGGCCACGCACATGCGCAGCTTAGAGGGAACATTGATGTCGATGTGTGTTTTAAGCGTGCGTGCTCACAAACATTGGCCAAGTATTTAGCTGTCATCAGATTGTGGATTTCTCTTTTTCCCCCTGCTTGTCGACAGATTTAATCTTTGTGTTGTTGCACAATTGTATTTCATAGGAAAGGTCTTCTCGCCCCCAAAAAGGTGTTGAGGTTCGGTCAGTTGAAAATGTCAAAACATGGATAGATTTTTGTTAGGGAAAGGTATTAAAGGATATGGAATCAAGGCAAGTAAATGGAGTGAAGATAAGTTCAGCCAGGATCTAATTGAATGGCGGGACAGACCCGAGGGGCTGAATGGCCTACTCCTGTTCCTAGGTTCCTTTTGTTAGGCTACTGTATTCTTTCTAATTACTGTTTCTCAGATATATTTTATTCCTCTAGCCCTGTATCTTTTCACCATGTCAAGATTCTCTAAATGATGAGCATTATTTAAAATTTACAATGGATGCACTAAAATAACACCAGTTTAATGTGCCCCGTTCCTATTTTAAAACAACACATTTTGAATACTGGGCCATAGTGCTTTGGGACATGCACATTCAAGTGTACTTTTGTGTCACTTTTAACATAATGTCCAGATTTTAGTGATGGATTTTTGTGAACGTTGCTCAGTTATCTAGGTTATTTTGTTTTATTTTCCCAGATTCTTGTCCACACAACTTGCTCAGGACTTTGAAAGTGATTCCCTGTGGCACATATTTCGTTCTGTATCAGAATTTCTGTGCCCATTGCTTCAAGGCAGTTGGTGTTCAAATAATTGTCTCAAATGCAAGTAGAATTGCACATGACAACCTGTTATTTTTTATTAAAAGAGAAACTTCACAGGGAATACTATCCTTTTCATCATGTTATTCGCTCTACTTAGTTAATATTTCTGAGTTTTATATTCCTCGGGCCTGATTTCTTTGTTCTCTTATTTAGACCATCTGCAGTTCCAGTGTTCCCTTTCTGCTGCTAAGG